>OZ020259.1:7216557-7301082 GCA_963971285.1 Astropecten irregularis
CATTATTTAAGGCGATCTGATTTTGATAGCACTGACCTTGCAATATGTTTCCCTCCTCACAAGTGACTCCAGCATCTTCGTAATGACCACAATCGTGATAGAACCACCCGCTGTGATCGCACTCCTCAATACTGGATTCATCGCCATCACAGTTGACATTGTCCACGATTATTGGTCCTGATCCATGGCCAAAGTAAGCGTGGGTCCAGGCCTGTGATGCCGCAGGGTAGCCCAGCTGTCGACAGATGACGTTGGCATCTTCGATGCCCCAGCCATCATCACAGACTGTACCCCAGGCGCATTTGACAAATAGCTCCACTCGGCCTTCATTTGGGGCACTACCACCAGCAAGACGAGCTACACTCGGGAATATTATAAATAAATATATATATATATATAAACACGTGGTTTGAGGGTTGAGAGCGGATTCTAGCTCCGATGTGATGGAAGTTGACAAACTACGCCGAGGGAACTAGTTTGTCAACTTCCAACACAGAGGGAAGGTAGAATCGACTGTCCACCCGAAATAACCATTATGTGATATTTGTTTTACTATATATCATAAATATTCTTTATTGTCCACTATTTCACCGAGAAGTGCAGAAGTTCACGCACGCGCACTGCAAACTTAGATAGATGCGCAGTGACATTTTCCATGCGGAGTGAGATGTTACACGTGTAACAGTTCCTAACTTTCTAACAATCGTAGGAATTTTGATGCACTGAATTGGCCCTACGTGGAATAGCCTCATAGGCCCCCTACACCTTCGGTCATCCTTCGAAACTCGAGTAACGATTGATCGCAGGGCTTCGTGAAGTTGACCCCAGGGGTGCGTTCCGCTTGCGCGAACATACACGAACATGTTCGCTACGTTTGCGTTACGCTTGGATTTGGAAGTGGAACCCACTCGCAACAATGTTTCCATCTTTCCATTTTTTGCGTCCATCTTTCATTCAGTGCAGTTAGCCAACTTCAGCAAATACCTCCTCTACAATCATACGCCGTTAGCTATGTTGGGCGAACGTGGCGCACCGCGTGTTTGGCAAACAGCGCGTTCCGGTTTGAAAACGGTGGTGCACATTGTGCACCGTGTGCGTAGTTAGCTGGAGTGGAACGCACCCAAGGTTTGGGATGACGGCTTACCCGGTGTGCGTAAGGTGACATCCAAAGCACAAGTCACTCCAACGTCATAGTAATGTCGACAGGCGTGACTGAACCATCCACTGTGATCACACTGATCCAGGCTGGTCTCGTCCCCATTGCATGCCACACGGCTGGTAAGGATTGGTCCTTGACCTTCGCCGAAGTGAGCTCCACCCCAGGCATGGGATGCAGAAGGGTAGCCCAGCTGACGACAGATGACTATGGCATCTTTAAGAGTCCAGTCATCCCTCCCGCATATTGTTCCCCAGATCCCACTGTAGTACACTTCTACTGTCCCTTCATGAGGGACTTTTCCATTCACTAAGCGCACTTCTACAGCGTCTTCAGAAAAACACAGAAAAACATCACAGAATAAGCATAAATAGAAATCTTAGAAATAATTTGATACAAGTAATAATTTACTGCAAACTTACTGCGCATCACATAATGACTTGAACTATATAAAAAGGTTCGAGTAAAGAGGGCCTAACATTTCGACCCTAAGAGAACCTTTAAATTGGCAAAGACTAACTCACAACATGACAATAAAAGACGTGCAAGTAAAGATATACGTAAATGTATACTGGCGACAAAGCTTTTTCCACGGCTGGTCCTAGGGAGTAGAACAATATAAGGGACACCACATTTTTCTCAGTTTTCAAGAAACTTCTCAAAACTTTCCTCCTTTCACTGTCTCCTTAGTCCTGCATGGCTGCTCTCTGTTTCTGTTCACTTGTGTTCTTTCCTGTATAGCGCTTTGATCTTGCTAAAGGCGCTACATAAATGACCTTTATTATTATCATTAAATGGATGCGAGGATTAGAACGAAGGGAAGAGTGACTATAGGGAAACAGGGGAAGCGTGCAATGGGGCGGGCTGGGAAACCACAAAGATAAACCATAACGTTTTGGTGAGGTAACATTACGTTATTTGCAAAGAAAGGCTTTGAAATAATGCTCCACCTCAAACACTGAAATGAGATCAACATTACCTGTAGTTGATGTTTGCTCCAAGATGGTTACGATCAATCGTATCAGGATGATGGACAGCCACAGACGGTGATGGCAGTTTCCTCTGTCGTACATTTTCAGCTTCGGATTCATCGAGGTAGTCTATACTTCCTCTACTTAGCCATACGTAGACAGAACAATTACGGCAACCCAAATGGGTTCTCAGTGCCAAGAAAATGAAAAGTTTGACAGTTAACCAGATCGGTAGAAGCAGGAGAGACGTGCTTGCATCTCAAGCTTGAAGTGTTGTAAAAGCCTGTGCCTAAGAATTTGTACTCGGTTTTAATCAACTACAGTATACCATTCAAGACGTACATGTGCATTGAGGTTTATGAGTTCAGAACTATTAGTGACTGCTTATATTGGCATTGTGGCAACGTAACATCGCCAGTTGCTAGAAATCCGACGCAGAAGACCTACACCCAAAATTGAGATTCTCTCTGAAGGGTGTTTCGTCTTGGACGTTGAAAATACCGTGCCAATATATGACAGATATATCACACTGTATAACATCTAAGTACCACAAGCTTATGCAGACCCACCCAGTAAGCCCCTCCCACACACGTGGGCTATGAGCAATTCAATTCAATTCAATTCAATTCACATTTATTTCCATACTTGTTCAAGCACGTAGAGTCCTATAACTCAAAAGCGCCACAGTGCGTGCATGCGTATGTTACCGCCGTGAGCGTGACGCGCCCATGTATTCCATATGGGTCACGTGTTCATTGCGCATGTATTTTGAGGTAACACATCGTGTTCATTGCTCACATGTGCAACGGCCAACCACGGACAGCCCGAGTCCATAATTATGCAGGCAAGTCTATGTATTGTAGGCATTGGAAGAAGAAACCCTTCATACACCTTGCAGATTTTGTTTAACTGACTCGAAAAGTGCTATGACATATGTACCCTTCACCTGACAATACACGTACATATAATGTTCACATTGCACTTCGTCGGCTTTTTACGCAGTGACAAATGTTTTGAAGTGTTTTCATACTTGTGAAATTGACAGGAAGATAGACAATGTAAGGAAAATTATCTGCATTGTTGTCGCTGCTGGAGTGTTATTAATGTGATGCGTCATATCTGTTTGTTAGAAAAGACAATTGGGTTCGTTACTGTATGGTTATCCATTAATTAAAATAGTTGCCGTTCATTGACGCAATGCACTGACGTATTACTAGTATTTACAGTACATTTATAGTACACGTACGGCTACGAGACACGGAATAGGCAGGTGAGTTATGACGTACAACGCTTCTGTGTTCTGATTGTTTCAATTTTTTTTTCCTTACAAAAATACCAACAATGTTGAAAACTACGGGGACCTGTTATATCCTAACCATTAAAAAAAAATGGAGAGTCCATTTACTTACTTTAAACTGAATTATCAAATTTTCATCTCCAATTGGGATAGGCCTACGGTAATTATTGGAATACGCGCGCAATCGTGTAGTTTTTCCTATCTAATTATTATACCTGACCTTATCGAGGTAATTAATGAAACAGCAAGGTCAATTAGCTCTGAAATAATTACAGTTGGTAAAGAATGCTGGTAGTTTGTATTTTCTTTATTTCCATATATCACTGAGAAGGTCATTGTTTTAATTATATATTATACGATACACCTCAGAAAAATAAAAGTTGTTAACATTGTCTGTTCCAGTACAGCGATGCCTTTCAATTTATTAAAAAGAGCATTTTATTCAGTGTAATATCCTACACACATAAATGATATTCCGTGGCAGGCAAAATCCTAAAAAGCAAAACGAAATATAGTATAATATAAATACTATATAAATTTGTATGCAATTCTTAGAGTTTTTATCCCAGTAGGATAGAGAGAAAAGGTCATGAAAAAGACCCGTCTATGATCGAAACGTCAAGCTCTCTTAAGTCAAAGCAAACAATATACTTCACCTAATTATGTTGCTTAATGAACAGTTTGCAGCAGTTTACTGCTTTTCTTTGAAACTTATTGAATTTGGGTGATATGTCTGATTATGATTTGGATTAATTACTGATACAGCGATTACTTCTAATCGTGAAGAGAATTTCAAAATGTTGCCAGATTAGGTGATTTTATATGTTCATTGATGGATTCACGTTAAGATGAATTTATTTATTTCTTATTTACTCTGGGGGAAATCATTCAGTGAGACACTGTTTTCCAAAGGTGCCAAGCTTAACAGTATAAAACGTAAGATGTTTATATACATCTTACGTTTATATACTCAAATTATTGTTAAGAACACATAATATAAAAAAAAGTCAAAATACATAAATAAAAACAATTCAGTTA
Source organism: Astropecten irregularis (assembly GCA_963971285.1). NCBI lineage: Eukaryota > Metazoa > Echinodermata > Asteroidea > Paxillosida > Astropectinidae > Astropecten > Astropecten irregularis. Next base: position 7,221,020 of record OZ020259.1, read on the forward strand.
AAACATAAGACTCTTGTACTGGCGCTTAAAACTATAGCTGAAGTGGAAGGCAGGGGATATTTGAGTGTCATAGGCAGGTGAAGAGTTACACGACAAGACCCCGCTATATTGAAATCTACGTTTTCCTGAATTAGATTTGGAAGTCGGAAGAACTAAGTTGCCCTGTGATCCAGACCTAGTGCCGCAGGAGTGATGATCAGAGATAAGACAGAAAAAAAATGCTCAGTTGTGGAGGCAGATCAAGTCAATGTTAAGCACAATTAAAGTGGAGTGCTGTGGCTTAGTGGTCTGGCGTGTCGGACTCAAGATGATCAATCTACAAAATTGTAGATTCGAATGGGTTGGTGGTGCGTTCGTCCTTGGACAAGACGCTCTGTCACATATTGCTCCTCTTCACCCGGTGTAAATTGGTACCTGTGAGGGTAAAGATGGCTTTGTGGTTTGATTAGCCTCTGTGCACCTTATGGTAGCATGGGGCTGGATACTCCCCAGGGAGCTGAGATTGTTTCAGGAATGTAAATGAGCCCGATGACCAGGGATAGTGTAAAGCGCTGTGATACCACTCTTGTTTGTATTAAGAGCGCTATGTAAATGCCTATAATTAAGCACAATTCTGATTTGGTTTTCAGGCCAAGCCAATGTGAGACTCACCGGTGGAAACTCAACCGCAGAAGGCTGTCTAGAGGTGTTTCATAACGGCACATGGGGGTCTGTCTGCGACGATGCCTGGGGCAGCCGAGACGCCAAAGTGGCGTGTCGCTCCCTGGGCTTCCCCTTCGTGTCCCGGGCCCTCGACCGGCGATTCGGAGAAGGCACGGGTGCGATTCTCCTGGATGAGGTCGACTGTGTCTTGGACGAGCTGGCACTATCTGAATGTCCCAGCCTAGACTGGGGAGTTCATGACTGCAGCCACTCGGAGGATGTCGGTATCATTTTCTCTGGTAAGTAGCAGAACGCAAGCTTCAGTGATATGGGCATATATCAAGATCTTCAGGACTTGCCAAAACAATCTTGCAAAGCACAGTAGCAGATGGGAGAAGGCGAGGCAGACAGAACAAGAGAAGGGATGACAAAAGCACTGAATGGAGAGGCCTTAAGCAAAGTATCACCTTGAGAAAGGCAGATAACAGACGGGAGTGGAGAAGACTGGTTGCAAAACTCCTCAGTGACGCCCTAACGGTCAACTAGACTACGGGCTGATGATAATGATGATGATGAAAAGGCAGTACCTGGATTTTTGCATTCATAATGAAGGGAGCTCGTATTTTCAAAGTGGAAGAGCTGTTAGTGTTAAATATGCACTTGAAGAGATCATTCTATCGGAAGCTTAATCATACTTAGTCCAGTATATGCCCAATCTATTTACTATTTAGTTATTCCATGCCATAGCTACAAGAACACAAAATTGCACCATGCAAAGATCATTAACTCAAGAGTGACAGCAAGCTTTGTCTTGAACTTAGCTCTAGACGAACCTTGAAAGAGTGCCGATGGTGAATGTCTTAAAGCAGCGTGATATATCAATTATGACAATTTCATAATTTTGTGAAGACAAACACTCCTCAGAATGTTATCTCGTCAATTCATTTCATGGACATGCATGTGATGTTAAGAATATTGCAATACTCATTATTGTTGGAAATTGTCTCGTCCCTCTTGAAAACCGAAGTAACTGGAGAGTAACTAATCCAGTTACTCTCGTGAGGACGAACAGAGCACACTGTTCGGAACGTCGAGATAATACCTACGGTTCTTCTCAGAACCACACACTCTCACAGAAGAGTTTACATGGTGTCACCGCAAACCTACCTTCCTTTTAGTATTTCCACCATGCATAGCTTCAAGTCTTACTCAAGCTTAAAGTCACCCAGATTCTGAAACAGAATAGGTCACTTCGGAATCTTGCCTTAGCTTCTCGTAATTGATGACTTTTGGTTAATGATTTTCAGAGACGTCCAGGTAAGGAAGGTTATGAGTGCGTCTCATGAACGGACAGGTTGCGTCCGAAGGCCGAGTCGAGGTGAGTGACGGAGATACCTGGGGAACCGTCTGTGACGATGCTTGGGACTACCGAGACGCCACGGTGGTCTACAGATCCTTAGGGTACCCCTCCGGAGTCGTCCAGGGAAGGAAGGTTATGAGTGCGTCTCATGAACGGACAGGTTGCGTCCGAAGGCCGAGTCGAGGTGAGTGACGGAGATACCTGGGGAACCGTCTGTGACGATGCTTGGGACTACCGAGACGCCACGGTGGTCTACAGATCCTTAGGGTACCCCTCCGGAGTCTCTGCCGGTAACAGCTTCCCTGACGGCACGGGGTTGATCAACCTGGACGAGGTGGACTGCAACGGAGACGAGGCCAGTTTGGCGGACTGTGGACATGTAGGATGGGGCGAGCATGACTGTACGCACAGCGAGGATGCTGGAGTCGTTTGCTCCAATCCAAGCGGATCGCACGGTAAAAACATGTTACTATAAATGAAAATTAACTTCAGAACATGCACTCTGAGGTCTGATAGCTTTGCTGGCTTTCTGAATTACCCGTTTACTTCGAAATTGTGGGTCCTTATTAGGATGGTTTTTAGAATGGGCATGCCGTGCTAATGACATTAAGCACTGTAGCTCAATCTAACCGCACCAACTTGTCGCATTCAGTGGTTATTCCAGTGACGAAGCTGTCGTAATGTGGTAAGGTCCATGTTGCTTCAAATTCACCAGCTGACCTTAGCAAGCTTGATTTGTATAACAAGTCCGAGGAACAGGTGCAAAGGAACACCACAGAGCCCGTATTCCGGAGATTGCTGGTTCGAGTCCCGAGCTCCAGTCAGTTTATCTTTTTCCACTATTCACATTTCGGAGTTAAATTCATTTTAACTGTGTTATCTTTCAGGTAATCTTACCATGCGTCTCTCGGATGGTATCACGAGTAGCGAGGCCGTGTTGAGGTCTTCTACTACGGCCAATGGGGAACCATCTGTAATGACGCGTGGGACTTACGTGAATCTACGGTCGTGTGTCGCTCTCTTGGCTATCTCAAAGCCGTCGATGCCTCCGTCAAGTTCGGCGAAGGGTCGGGTGACATCTACCTCGACGACGTCAACTGCATCGGCTCTGAGGTCAATATAGCCGGCTGTCCTCACAACGGGTGGGGCCGTCACAACTGTCTCCACATCGAAGACGCTGGGGTAATTTGCTCTCCAGAGTCGATCTTTCCAGGTAAGCGTCATACTTACAGCTGGTTTGCCCATGATTTCACAAAGTGCGACCAACTGATTAAGGCAAATTCAACTTACAATTTACAAAGGAGATTGATACACAGCAACTTAGTTGCAAAACTTGACCCTTTCTGCACTTTTGACAATCCGATGTGCATTTAAAAAAACACACACACACACACAAGCACGTTTACATTTAGTAAACTAAAATTATAATATAAACATGCTTGGAGTGAGAAGGACTCGTCGTTTCGATCCTAGCGGGATCTCTCTCAAAGGCTATTAGAGTGACAAGAAGACAAGAAAATGCAAGTTAAGATACACATAAATGGATGAGAGGATCAGAACAAAGGTGGACAGAGTGACCAGGTAATCAGGGAAAGCATGCAATAAGCCTGGGAAACCACAAAGAGAAGATGGAGGTGGGCTGTTTATTACTTCCGTATTATAAACTTGGTTTACAAATGGTTAAGTCACAGTATTTGAACTGGTATGAAGTTATTTAGTTTCTCTTCCACATGAAATCGATGTACGGCTAATACAGGAAGGCAGTGTGGAGGTACGTACTTATAACGGCACGTGGGGCACCATCTGCGGTGATGGTTGGGACCTGGCAGAAGCCACGGTGGTCTGCCGGTCATTGGGCTACAGCCACGCCGTCTCTGCCTCGGTCCAGGTCGGCGAGGGGTCGGGCGATATCTACCTAGACGACGTGGTGTGCAGCGGGGATGAGACCACGCTAGCAGACTGCTCCCGTGCAGGGTGGGGTGTCGTTGACTGTCAGCACGGAGAGCGTGCCCATGCGGTTTGCTCAGAGACTCTGGGGGCACACGACGAAATGATCTTCGAAGGTAGGCCACCTCTTACAAATTTATTCCTTTTATCTGGTTTTTAATTCTACCCATGTCGTTAGAATTATTTGGTCCTAATTTGTGATTGGCGAGTCACTTTATATAGCGAATGCCAAGCAGTTGCCTCCTGGTTTGGTGCATGGAGGGCACCTAATCACCCTGTTAGTTGTGGGAGAGGGCAGGCATCAATGGTTTGCTCCATTTTCTGCTCCCCTCTAAAAGCACGTGGTGGACTGGGGCTCCTGCCCCATTTGTGAAGGCTGGCCAAGCACGGGCCATGTCCAGTCCTGAATCTATTGAGAGTGGACCACTGTCTCCCTGGGAGGTCTGTTCCAGGAACCTGTTGGGTAGGGTCAATAACTCCATTGTAACATATAAATGGGACAGGGCCTGGCATCTTGAGTTTGGTGAAGAAGTCATTTTGTATTCAGACAGGTTATTCGACTTCTTTTCCACGAGATTCGTCTATTGCACCTAAACAATTTGCCGTGTTTGTTTCACAATTGGAAGTGTCCGCCTAGTGGGCGGAAGTTCACCTCTAGATCAGGACGTGTGGAAGTCTACTTGCCGGACCAGTGGGGCACGATATGCGACGACAACTGGAACCTGAGAGATGCAACAGTCGTCTGCCGTCAACTCGGCTTCAGCTCCGTCGTCTCCGTTCACACGAAGTTCGGCGAAGGCTCCGGGAGCATTCTCCTGGATGACGTGCGCTGTAATGGTGAGGAGGAGGAACTTGGAGACTGCCCTCACGCGGGCTGGGGCCGCCATGATTGCAGCCACAGCGAGGACGTTGGGGTTGTATGCTCAAATGCATCAACTGGCAACGACACGTTTATTTTCCCTGGTAAACCTTTTAGTAACCTCATACGTTTTCGTGACATTTGGAATTAAAGCTCACTATGACAAATAATAATTCTGAAACGAAGCGAGTTCTCCTTTTAAAAGGTCAAGCGTCTCATCACGGTGTTGTTTTAAGCATGTTTTGCGTTACTTCCTGGCAGAGAATGACGTCTCATACCGCCTGTTTGGTGGAGCTTCGGCAAATAAGGGCGTCCTGCAGTTCCGGAGTACGGCCAACGAGACATGGAACACCGTGTGCTTGGATGGAGCGTGGGGTCCCATCATCTCATCAATAGCCGCTGCCGGTCTCTGCAAGTTGCTGGGATACGGAGTCTACTGCGGGACAGACAACATGGTCTCCGTGGGAGGAATGGACGGTTTCCCTTTGAAGAGAGGGCGCGTTGCCTGTTCGATCTACTTAGATGAAGGGGTGATATGCAGCCTGGACACTGATCTTACCACTCAACGGGCGTGCGATATTTTCGAAGCTGTGATGCTCGAATGTGACACAGGTAAGCTTGCATTTGAGACAATAATGTAAAAGAAACACTCATCATGGTTATACGGAGCTCCGAAAAGGATATTCCGTGGGAACTTATAAGAGACTTCTTGGATTTTGCAACATCACATCCGTTACGGTCTTCATATCAGATGGTGCTGCTCTCCTATTGACTCTCCTAAACTATGGCAGTTTCAACATGCTTGCGGATTGTTCCAAATTTGTTAATACCTGGGGTATATGGCCATGTATTGGTAAAGCAGGCGTAAGAAGCATTGTAATTGTTGTCGCTTGTCTATCGTGTCTCATTAATTTTTCCTTGCTGGAGATTTTTTTTTAGATGAGCTTCGATTGGGCCATGGGTATTATGACAACATGGGTGTGCTTCAAGTGCGCTGTCCCAGCAGCCAACAGTGGAAAGGCATCTGTGGCAATGGGTGGAAGGATTTCACGCGTGCGCAACAGGTCGCATGTCGCCATCTTGGATTTCCCAATACGACAGGCATCTCTGCCTATGTGGTGCCGCGATGGGCGTTGTCAACCCCGATGGATACTCTCACTGACATTGTCACCTGCTCTGGGAATGAGGACAACCTGCGGCCGATTTCACGAAACGCTAAGACGCGTCTTAGGAAGGGTAACTCGTCCTATGTCAGGACGCGTCCTAGGATCGATTTCACCAAAGTTAAGACGCGTTCAATGCATCTCAACTTCCATAGCAACGCGGTTGAACTCGTCTTAACTTAGGACGGGTCTGAGGGTCGTCTTATCTGCACGAACACGTACATATTAAACACTGAATAGCAACAATGGCGCTTCACACTTCTTGCTGTGTAATCGCGACTCGGCGGGCGGGGAGGTAGGCCTAGGCTTGGCGAGTTAATAATAATTATTCCGTGACCGGAGAAATCCACTCGATAGTTTAAAATGACGAGGAAATCGTAGCGGATGGTCTTTTGTTTGACAGGGATTATTTCATATGAATTTGATCTCGTCGCCCATGTGAGTACGTTACGTGTTAGCAGATATTTTATTTCAGCGGACGAAAACTTCGCCCGAATAACAACCAATCAGCCATCTTGTCAGCTGCGCGCGCACACCGCAAGCATAAAACAACGACTGTTGCACGCATTCGCTCCAATTGAATCAAGTAAACATAGTACAGCCGTTGTATTTGGAAAGGCCATCCTCGTCCAATATATTACAATTTATTTATCAGCATGACAGACTGATCTTGCCAAAGACACGTTTGGTGAAATCGATCCTAGGACGCGTCATAGCTAAGATCGATCTTACAGCCAGGACTCGTCCTAAGTCAAAAGATCGATCCTAAAATAAGACGAGTTTCGTGAAATCGGCCCCTGGTCCAGTGTATGATTCAATATTCATCTTTAACGCCTTGTGCGTCCTACGCTGGTCTGGAATGCAGACAGGAAGGTATGATAGCATTGACATGAGTATACAATGATGCCAGAAAGCATTGGAGGATACTCAAAGAAGCATTAACAATGTGTTAACAATATCATCAGCTTTACAGAAGAAATGAATATTGAGTTTTGTGCATGGTAATGTTGGCACATGTAAGGAAGGACCTCATAATCTAACACGCGGTAATACCTTGTTGTACCGCGCGTTACAACAAGGTAAAGAGCTGAAGATATCACCTGGGTATAATGAGCTCATTATCTTCAGGTCAACGCACACAGTAGCATTTAGTCACGGGCATATTCATGACAGAACACATGCTGGCAAGTCCAGGTAGATGCACAAAGGGACGAATCTTTATGACCTTAATCCCTGCTAATCCGGAGTAATCTATCAAAACGATGCTAGCACCTCTTTTCAAATGCACGTCTGAGGTTGAAGTATCACCCAGTTTACACCAGTACATGTGTATTTATAGTTTTGTTCTGTGTTCAGCTTCTGTCAAATGTTTTTCCTGTCCAAGAAATTTTTTTCAGTCCCGCAGTATTTACTTTTCCCGAGTTACTTCCTCGTCCCCGGATTATACTACCTATCCTTTATTCCCCATCCCGCAGTGTTTCCCTGCCGGTGGGTTATTTCCCCGTACAGGAATAATTTCCCATTCCCATTTTTTCTCAGTCTCGTAATAATTCCCCGTCCCTGATTCTTTCTTAGTCCCGCAATATAACATTTTCCCGAGCCTGGGTTATTTTTCAATCCCCGAATGTTTCCCTGTCCTGGTTGTACCTAGTCCCGTAATATATTCTGTGAGCCTCAGTGACGTCAGCGAGTTCCCGCTAGTGATGAATCCCCAGCAACATTCATTTCGCCGAATCCTGGATTGTAATCATGCAGAGGGCGCCATACACACTCTTCAAAACGTGCGAACGTCCGTTTAGAGCAAGGCGTAGTAGTGTAGTTCCCAGTCGCCGGTTGTGTTGATGATAGCGCTGAACTCCCCATTCTCGATCTTTATTGATAAACATCAGACAAATTATTGTTCTAGTTTATTGTGTAAACTATTTTGTTTGTATCAATGTTATCGCTTCATGTTCTTTCGGTACGACTTTTATTCTGACACTGTGCTATTGTTTATTTTGCTTGTTTCCCGTCATCATCAGTCATGTAACTTTCCTGTTTTCGTCTATCGTATGCTTGACATGGGACTGGAACCCGTAAATTGATAGGGGTATTAACCACTCTGGTCTTTAGTTTCTCGATACAAACTGTGTGGGACAGATAGCTGATGCGCACAGTCGCGTAGAGCGTGTCCGTTTATGTCGTCCGGATCCATCACTTCCGCTATCAATATCACTTGCACTTCCTCCACCTCCACCACCTCCACCACCTCCACCACTCCCTCCTCCTTTGCACCTACCCTCCTCCACCTCCTCCTCAAAAGGCCTTTTCCCACCGGAACCCTCACAATTGGGCTTGATATGTCCCTCTTATGCTTCTGTTATCTCGGCGCAAAATATCGTACAATGCACTACGTGACCAGAGATGGCAAGGTGTAATAATAATCTATACATAACAGTTGCTGAACTGATTAGTTTGGTAAAAAGTAGACCCCAGAGTAAAATACTGCAATACGATCATCTTTATCAAAACTTCAAATGATAGTGACATTATAGAGTGATAGTTATCTTACTTTTATTTCTAATGTTACACAATTGATTAAAGGTTGTATCCGCTTCTATTAGTGTAAAGTGCAGACATTTTAACGGTTTCACATATGGATAAATGTTGTGGATAAAGGTGATTATTCTTAAGATTTTAAGACGCTTTCCAAGTTCCTGCTGTGTACTGTGTTATTTTTATTTGTTACTGATTGGGTGATTTATTCATCTCAGGATGTCGACATATTGCCAATTATTTGTCACAATCCCATCTAGATCTTGTTGGATCTTACATTAAGAGCTCAGTATCAAAGACATTATTGGAATTTAGCAACAAGGATGTTTTTTTTTTCTATTTGATTTGTAATGATTCATATTTACTGTTGAGCGCGCGGTAAGGAACGTATATGAAATTCCATGATGAACATGTTCACACATGATCAACTCCAGAAAACCAGCTTACAATTGTTTCATTGAATGTGCAGCAGCATTATAATAACACTGCAAAGTGATCGTTGCATTGAGTTATCCTTACTTATCCATAACGATCGAATCATGTAGACATTCAGACAGCACGGGACTTGATATACAATCTAGGGCCTATATAAAAACGCAACACAACGGGAACTGAAACTTATTATGATTGCCACTAAGAACTGCGTGTAACAGCAATAAAAGGACTATTTATTCATACAGTGTATACGACTATAAAATGTGTACAACCGCGAAATGTGATTGCAAATCATTTAAAGTGAAAAATGTTTGAAAATGATCTAAGCTTCAAGTGCATGTCGATTACATACATGGTCATTACATTGTGTTTTACACAATGTTTCATATTATTCATAATTCCTAATCATCTACAGAACGGATTGGGTTTGAATTTTCATTATAAAATGTATCATAAAACATCTTTAAAGGGATTCCTTTCGTAGTCATTGACATCCCCGTTCAAAACAAAATCATGTATCTATTTGTTTAACCAATTGATGTGCCTGGTTACTATCACCTCAATTTGCATCCCTCACGCAAGAAATGATCAAATAAGATTTACAGTTTTTCATAACCTTTTAAAGAGAAGCAGTTAGACACTGCCATTTGAGGATGATCTCGTTTGAATCGTAAAGATCATAGGCCATACACCAAATAATGTCCCTGGTAGAACTGTAACGATGGACGTGACCAATGTTCGATTCCTTCCCGTGTAACACGGCGTAGAGACTCTGCCTGTCCGCTCCGTATAGCAGGCACCGCGGCATGACACATGCTCCTCGGCAATCACCGGAGTCACCGTGAACACCCTGGTACCACTGCCGTCAATCGCTTCAATTTCCCCGTGCGTGTTCAGTCCGCCGATGAGCAGGTTGCCGTTCGCACCCAACGCGATGAAGTACGGCGGCACGGCGGTGGGAATGTATCGCATCACGGTACCGTCTCGCCATCGGTGCTAAGTGATGACATTCATCTGCACATCGCCGACCACGACAGAGCCGGTGCTCGAGGCTTTCACGCGTACTAGGTTAACCGGGGCTTGAGTGTCATTGCACGGTCTGTATTATTATATGCACGTTGTCGGTGTTATCTACGAGTACGGTGTTATCATTCACTGACGCTACGCCGCAATGGAACGATAATGAAATAATATTAATCAATCCAAATGTCCAATCCTCAAGTATTTGGGTTAAATAAACTAACCAGCCGCAGTAAATAATAATTATCATAAATTTAAACCTAACGCTCATTTATTGAAATTTAAAACGAGTAATACAAAACGATTCTATGAAAATTTTGTAATTTATCCGTTTATGATTTGGAATATCATCATTGTATTGCATTACCTTGCATTTTCAAACTCATCCATATATTTTGATAAATTATGCATATATAAATACCTTATGCGTTTATTAGTAAAACATACTAATAAACCATTGAGAAAAAAGAACACAATTGAATCCCATATATCTGAGCCATGATACCCACGGGAAGAAGGGAAGACATTCCCGAAAGAGTGGTTAAAGGAAGACGAAACGATTTTATCTATACACAGAGACCCCTCTACATGCACATAGGTTGAACATTGAAAATGAAGAATAAATAAATTAATTAATTAATGATTAAGCATGATCATGCATCTAGAGCTGCAACGCAAACTCCCTGAAATACTTCATGATATTTGAGATAAGATTTGTTTCTCAATGTAACGGGTGTTTGCTGGTTTCGCTCATGTGTTATAACGACGGAGGCCCTACATCAATAATTTGGTTAGTGATGGGGTATAGTTGTTATAGGTCGGATAGTTCTGATAATCATAATTGTGAGCATGTGGTAATGAAAGGTGATATGATGATGATATGGTGGTATTATGGTGATCATTATGATTGTGATATGGTTGTGATATGGTGGTGATTTGGTGGTGATGTTGTGGTTATGGCAGTTATCTTGAACATTACAGTATACAAAGCGACGCATTGTAACTATGGGCCTGTTTGTTTCACGCAAAGGATTCGATATTTTGGGATCCACCTCCTATGCAGGGTACACTTAAATGAGATCCGGATCCGCAGGATTCGTCATAAACAAACAGGCCCTATGCCTGCATCGATTTCACCTCAGAATACAACCCGTGGCTTGTATCGCGTCTACGCTCCATCAATTGCTATGGCAACTAGAGACGCGCATCTATCATGTTGTTCTCTCTATCTCTATGCCGTATCCCCTATTCTACACTGTATGCAGTGGATTTGTGTGTTGAATGCAACTATTAATGGCGATATGATATGAAGGCTCTCTCAGTAACAGCTCCTGCTTAAAACTCGCAGTGTATAATGTCAGGCCAGTAGACCACCAATCTAGAAGTGTTCAGCATTGCACTTTGAATACAATATTACAGTGGGAACCGAAATAAATGAAGTTATGTGTTCGTAATGGTTTACCCAATAATCTGTTCATATAAACTGAAAGGCATTGTGTATGCAGTGATGATATGATACAACTCAGTGGATATTGAGAATGGTACAAACTCGGTGACAACTATAGTATCATGTGTGGAAGGTAAATATATATCAATGGCGGTAATGGTTGTAATGATCATGACAATAACGTTGAATGGGGAGATGGGGTGATGGCATGGATAAGATGGTTATATAAAGGTAAAACTGGAGTGTGTGGCGGTGATGGAGGTGATATGGTGGTAATATGGTGGTGACATGGTGGTGATATGGTGGTGATATGGTGATGACATGGTGGTGATATGGTGGTTATATATTGGTGATATGGTGGTGACATGGTGGTGATATGGTGGTGATATGGTGGTGATATGGTGGTGATATGGTGGTGACATGGTGGTGTTAAGGTGGTGATATGGTGGTGACATGGTGGTGTTATGGTGGTGATATGGTGGTGATATGGTGGTGACATGGTGATATGGATGGTGATATGGTGATGACATGGTGGTGATATGGTGGTGATATATTGGTGATATGGTGGTGACTTGGTGGTGATATGGTGGTGATATGGTGGTGACATGGTGGTGACATGGTGGTGATAATGTTCGCCTTATCTTTACATGTTAATATATTTTGCCATCGAAATACAACCCATGGATTGCATCGCATCCATGCTCAACCGGTTGCCATGGTTATCAGAGACACGCATGTAGCTCCAGGTTTTCCTCGATGCCTCGATGTATTCTCAATTCTACACTGTATGCAGTGGATGTGTGTGTTAAATGCATCGTTTAATGGCGATATGATATGAAGGGTCTCTCAGTACACCGTGGCAATTCTAATAGTTGTCCATATACCGAATCAATATCAAGTCACCTTTGGGATTGATCGTTATTTCTTGTATAGGAACAGCCGTTTGAATCTTGACGTTATAGAATTGCATGCCATGGGATTATTCCGTGTACATTTCATCAAATCTATTCCGAGTAAATAAATTGTTAAATTAAATGAAAATAACACTGGAAAGGAAACACTTATATTAAATATAACCCAGAATAGAAACGAAAGCTGGAAATAACAGGGAACCGTTTGTGGAAAGGAGTCGTTTCTGTGATGGCAATTAATATGAATTCATTGAATTTGCTAGAATATTTGCTCACGGATGAGCCATCTAAACCTATAGAATTGAGCCTAGTTATACTATTTGTAATACATGTTAATATATTAGTTACTTACAATAGTACTCCGTACGTATTAAGATATATTAATGCAAGTAGTAAACTGATGCAAACTGAACTTCCAAACTAAACCGAATATTGAATTGACGCTTGGAGTTGAGAGAGTCCGGCTTTTCGATTTTCCCATTAACTTTTCGCAATGACAAGAGGACATTCATTACAGGCAAGTAGACTTAAATATACATATACATGGGGAGGAAGATCAGAACAAAAAAGGCAGAAAGTGACAAGGGAAACGTAAATGCACAAAATAAGTAACCTGGAACATACGAAAGAGGAGGATAAATGCAACTGTGGTTAGTGGAAGGGGGAGAGGAGTGTGGGGTATACTACAACAAAGGATGGATATACATGCAGAGAAAAGAGGTGGATACGTGCGGTTAGGGGAAAGGGGAGAGGAGTGTGGGGTACAACATAACAAAGAATGAATATAAATGCAGGGAAAAGAGGTGGATAAGTGCGGTTAGTGGAAAGGGGAGAGGAGTGTGGGGTACGCTATAACAAAGGATGAATGTACATGCAGAGGAAAGAGGTGGATATGTGCGGTTAGTGGAAGGGGAGAGGAGTGTGGGGTACACTATAACAAAGAATGAATATAAATGCAGGGGAAAGAGGTGGATAAGTGCGGTTAGTGGAAAGGGGAGAGGAGTGTGGGGTACACTATAACAAAGGGTGAATATACATGCAGATGAAAGAGGTGGATTAGTGCGGTTAGTGGAAAGGGGAGAGGAATGTGGCGAACACTATAACAAAGGGTGAATATACATGCAGAGGAAAGAGGTGGATAAGTGTGGTTAGTGGAAAGGGGAGAGGAGTGTGGGGTACACTATAACAAAGGATGAATATACATGCAGAGGAAAGAGGTGGATAAGTGCGGTTAGTAGAAGGTGGAGGAGTGTGGGGTACACTATAACAAAGGGTGATTATACATGCAGAGGAAAGTCGTGGATAAGTGCGGTAAGTGGAAGTGGGGAGGAGTGTGGGGTACGCTATATATAACAAAGGGTGATTATACATGCAGAATGTATGGGACAGGCTGAAAAGTTAATCAATATGTTAGTCGATAGGACAATTAAAGACGTTATAAGAGAAGTAAGTTAAAACATTATGGAGGATGGGTGTAGAAGATTAGAGATGAAAAAATGAAAACGACAAAACAAAACAATAATGCTAGTCCTTCCTGGATGTTGAGCCATGGGGTTGAATGGTACGCATAATTTACAACCATACTTTCTCCCTTCTGAGCCTGATAAAATCACTACGGCGGCCGAGTGATTCAATCAATGCCCTGTATAATCATTTCAGAAATGGGGTGGGGGTGAAGTAGAGACATATCGGAGTGGAGTGGACGTACACCATGCAGTGTAAATTATTTCGTTTCCACACAAAAAAAGATAGGGACACCACAGTAATGTCGGAAGGTTCACCCTGATCAACAAATTAGGACTCATTTTGTTAACACTGATGAACGAGTTTGTGGTTAGTCCTGTTTTCTGCACTTTTCGTTATAATTATTCGCTGTTTTTCCCCACATGCTCTGTCCATCAAGTTTCTACGAAGTGTAGACGTTTGCCCTATGGGCCGCCTTGCAACCCCCGACACCCCCCCCCCGGGAGTGGCATGGATGGGGAACTTCTTTGGTAACTCAATTCAGCTTTACCTGGTCGAGTGCTAGAGCCTAGTGTTCAAAGTTGAGTGGCATTCTGGCCATGCCAAGCTCCCTGGAAGAGAATGATTTCATTGGATCGAATGCAAATACCGATTTAACGAAGTAACCTGGGTGTGCGAGGAGGGAGGAGTGGAGTTCAGCTACAGCATTTGGAAAGACGTGGAACCAAATGACTATGGTGGTGAAGATTGTGGTATCATTTGCCATGATAAGCATAAGTGGGATGCCGGAAATTGCGGAGAGTCTCATCGTGCAGTGTGCAAGATACATACTTACTCTGACAGAGACCTGTACATTTGGAACATTAAGTCATGCATAATCGGTGTTGCATCTCTGCATTCCCCCATGCACCGCCCCTACGCATATTCATTTCAATTAATTGACAATATCTGTGTTCAGATAATCAAATGACGTTGAGCAAGTTGGAGCCAGTTGCATAGGTTTACGACAACTGATAATCATATATTCGAATGCCTGCCAGGCTTACGACAATCGTGGTTAGGCAACCATCGAAGATCGTATGTATCTACAAAAAAATCTAGTGCAAGTTATTTACCAGTTCCATAAAACAGACGACATTCAGGTTTGCCTGACACGCTCGTCTTCCTTAAGCCCACCGCACACTATACGATCCGACATTCCGACTAGGACCCGACTGGTTTTTGGAAGGATCGCAAAGCATTCTGGGAGTCTTAACCGTGATTGTTCCCAGTCGCAGACCCACTCTGATGGCCAGTCGGCAAGATTCGACTGTCGAATCACGGTTAAGACTCCCAGAATGCTTTGCGATCCTTCCAAAAACCAGTCGGATCGTAGTCGGATCGTATAGTGTGCGGTGGGCTTTAGTTGTCGGCTTTCCGGCTTTTTAATTATCTGTGCTTTGTATATGGCAAGTTCTGAAGCGACAATTTACCTCTGTAACGGTGGAGTAGAGAATGTTTGCCTCACTCAAGAACAGTTCTATTTTTTACTTTTCGTGTTGTCGACCGGCGGGGCTCTCGTCATGTTTGTTTATTTAATTGTTATTTATTTGTTGTTTGGACTTTGTTTGCTTTTTGTCATTGCTTATCCATTACTTACTGCAGGCTGATGGCTACCTGTGTATTCAAATTATTCCACGGTTTCTTTTCTCCACTCAACTTATGGCTTCGTTTTGTGTGTAGGTGTTTGCACTTTTTGATTGTATTTGTCATCAATAGCTCATAAAGACTCCCATATTGACGGCCTTGCAGAGTACAATACCAGCATGATTATTCCTTCAAATGCGCAAAGGTACTAAATGACATTACGGCAGTGGTCTCCATGGGTTTGGTGATTTAATGCGTTTTACCGGCAACATGTTATTTTGATGATAAAACAATGCACGCTGATTAAAATCCTTGCCGCCTTTGTCTTTGTGGGGAATTTATATGACCGTTGGAAAATGTATTTTAATGATCCGTGTATAAATTTAACCTTGACTGTCTTCGCGTCATGAACTCGGCATGAGGGATAGCTTTGGTCGTGGCTACATATTGCACAGCTTCTATCCATATGCTTCCACGGCTGACTATTATTCGAATCGCTCCATATTGTTTTTTGTTTTCTTCGTATCTTTGTTTTTGTGTCTAAGTATGATTAAAACATGTGTCCAATTTTTCCCACGTCCTCCTCTGGTTATGGTTGTTCATGAGACGTACCGCTCCAAACTTTTAACGACATTTCATCCCCTAATTCATGAAGCCAAGATACTCATCTAGCACCTCGCATGAAAATTGTACAGGTGTGACGGGATAGACTGTCCGCGTGCCGAGCTGTCTCATTGCGTGCAGCAGACCAATGAGGAGATGAAACGTCACACCATGCTTGCGCACAAAAAGACTTGTATCCAGTGAGATACATTATCAGTGGGCCTATATGCCTGTCTGACTCTGGCATTTCGAAAAAAATAAATGAACGTAGTATGATTTCGAGTACATAGTACAAGTAATAAAGTTGTTTTTGTTTTTATTTTACCTGTAACGGAGATGCCTTGATAGACGATGTCGCTAAAATACCGAACAACTACAGTGTATTCGCTTCTTTGTTTGTGGGGGGTGTTGTCCGTTTGTATTTTGTCCTTCTGTCGCGTTGCCGGTTTGTCCGTCTTTTTTTCTATCGGTCTGTCTCCCCGTTATGTTTGTTTGTTTGTTGGTTGGTTGGTTGGTTGGTTTGGTGGACTTTGTTTCTTTTGGGCTAACCGTGGGCTAAAAGACTTTCAGGAAACCTAAACATGAACGTTATACGGAGCTGCATTGCGCCCTCTATTGCGCAGTATAAGTGAGCTTGTACTTCAATATGCCATTATTATTAGGGCCGATTGATCAAATAATAATTATGTGATCAATATATTTTACGTTCCGACATAACAGTTCCACTACGAATTTAGACCCAGAGCACCTAGCGGTTGTACAACCATTATGTCTGATTTGTTTTCCTTTTTTCCCCAAACTTGTCTGCATAACTTCTTGCTTACAGTTACAAGATATTGACTGGAAACTTTGTGGGAACTTAGGTGGTGATGCCAATTGTAGCTAGAAGATTGACGTTATGATTACGTCGTCGGGTATCCAATTAAACGCGTTTTAGGAAAAACGTTGGTGCTTCATAACTTCAGAACCACATGACCTACGAATTAGATATTGACATATGTTACTCAACAAGTAAATGTCAATAATTAATGTATTCAGTATTGTGTGCAAATGACTTATCCAACCTTAAACACTGTGATGGTAATGTGCAAACGATGAAATCATGCATGATAACTTGCTATCCACGATTTCAAGCTCAGTCCGGGGGCACCAATATAGAGTTGCTTGTCCCACTAAAAAAGTCCTTGAACTGATGCAAGTTTGGCTTTGGAAACTAGGCAAGCCATCAGTTAGACACTATAAATTTCACCAGATTTTTAGAAGGATACAAACTTAAGTTGATATTTATTTCTCAGAATCGTGTGTGCGTAATTTTTTGGTTGTGTTAAATGTACTTAAGGTACTGTAACACTTTGGTAGCGTACCAAAACAACTTCTCAAATTTACCTATGACTTACAGGGTATAAAGATTGTGATGGTAGGAAAATACTATTAAAATGTTTCTGGCATGAAATGCTGTATTTATTTAGAAAAGAGTACAACCAATCACCAAAAACAATTTTGATCTTTTTATTAATCAAAAATAACGGTGAAAAGATTTTTAAAAATACTGTGGGCGTTTTTCAATGATTTCTCAAAAAGTGGTCACCCTACAGGACTGGACATTTCACAGATGACTGTTATTGTATCTTACTTGATATTTTTGCCCAAGAATCTACATTGCTTTGACAAAAACCAAAGTATCATAATCACCTTTAACGTCGATACAATGATGGACGATGTCACTGAATTTCCGAAACAACTATTCGTTTCTATGTTTGCTGGGGGTGTTAGGGTGTTTGTTTGTGTCAGTCTTTCTGTCTGTCTGTGTGTTGTGCTGCCGGTGGGTGTTCGTTTGGTTGGTTGCACTCGGTTTGCTTTTGCTTATTATCAATAACTTGCTGTAGACTGATGCATGGCTATAAAAATGATTTAAAATTATTGAACTTGTGGTTTCGTTTTGTGTGCAGGTGTCTTGCACTTTTTGATTTTTGTTTTTTAACAATAGATCGTAAACACTGCCATATTGACGGCCTTGCAGAGTAAAATACCAGCATGATTATTCCTTCAAATGCGCAAAGGTACTAAATGACATTACGGCAGTGGTCTCCATGGGTTTAGTGATTTAATGCATTTTACCGGCAATATGTTATTTTGATGATAAAACAATGCATGCTGATTAAAATCCTTGCCGCCTGAATGTCTTTGTGAGGAATTTATATGACCCTTGGAAAATATATTTTTATAATCCGTGTATAAATTTAACCTTGACTGTCTTCGCATCATGAACTCGGCGTGAGGGTAGCTTTGGTCGTGGCTAAATATTGCACAGCTTCTATCCTTATGCTTCCACGGCTGACTATATTCGAATCGCTCCAGATTGTTTTTTGTTTTCTTCGTGTCTTTGTTTTTGTGTCTTAGTATCATTAAAAAATGTGTCCAATTTGTCACACGTCCTCCTCTGGTTATGGTTGTTCATGAGACGTACCGCTCCAAACTTTTAACGACCCTTCATCCCCTAATTCATGCAGCCAAGATACTCATCTAGCACCTCGCATGGAAATTGTACAGGTGTGACGGGATAGACTGTTCGCATGCCGAGCTGTCTCATTGCGTGCAGCAGACCAATAAGGAGATGAAACGTCACACCATGCTTGCGCACAACAAGACTTGTATGCAGTGAGATACATTATCAGTGGGCCTATATCATGCCTGTCTGACTCTGGCATTTCGAATAAATCAATAAACGTAGTATGATTTCGAGTCAATCAATACAAGTAATAAAGGTTTTTTGTTTTAATTTTACCTTGATAGATGCCTGCATGCTGCAAGTTCCAAACGTTTAACGACCCTTCAGCAATTAACCTCCCTCTCACCTCTCCAATATCTCCTCTCCCATTTTGAAGTGATACTTAACCTAGGCCTATGTATTGGTGGAGTACATCAACTTTTGATCGCAAAAAACAAATGTGTATCCTTTAAGGAAGTATCGTACTCTGGCACCATACTGAAACAGAAATCTTCACAGATTTACCTATACCTTACAGGGTATAAACATTGTGAGGGTAGAACCGTACCGTTAACTTCTTTTATGCTGAAAAAAATGAAACCAATTTATATTTAAGTTGAAACAGGTCAAAAGGGAAAGACAAAATATTTTATTTATTTATTTATTTATTAACCAAGACAAACAGCAATACAAATCGCCAATTTTTAGGATGGTTATTAATACATAAACAAACAAGCACAAACACACAAACAAATACTGTGGAAGTTTTCACTGTTTTCTCAAAACGTGGGGACCTTATGGGACTGAAATCTTCAAAAAAAAAGGTAAACTTTATCTCAATTGATATTTTGTGCCCATGAATCTGCAGTAAAAATGTTTGATAACTATTACATTTAAAGGATGACATACTCTATATTTTTAAGCTTTAAGTATTGTTCAGAGCATGTGTCTTGAGTCCCGACACTAATACGTCATTTTCAAATAAAGTAAAAATCTTTGCCACGCGTTTTCCCCGGGTATATTTATACATATTCGCAACATTCAGAACCTTCAACGGCATTTCATCACCTAATTAACGCCGCTGCAGACAGACAGCTCCTCACAGGAAGTTTGGACTGGTCTCTAACGGCTCGTTAAGAAAACACACAAGTCTGACCTTTCTTTTGAAGTTGACCAGAATCCTGATAAACAAGAAATACAATTCACGGGCTCAACATTAGAATGGTGTCAATACTGTCCATACATGCACACAATATAATGCATGTGTACATGCAGGGTATGGATGGTAGAATGTGTAAAACATTGCAGCTATGTTTGCAAAATTGCTTCCCCTTCTTGTTAATCAGCTCTACACAAAGAGGGAACGGCATGAACAAATGACGACATATCTTCAGCAAACTTGAACAACGAAAACAGTTTCCGAGGAAAGAAAAAAAAGGGACATTAAATAAAAAACACAGCATGTGTTCCTAATCCCCAGTTTTGGACGTTATCGGACTTTTCATTAACAATGCCCCTGTGGTTTCGTGGATAGGGGCGTGTTTAGAGCATCGGGCATGCGCAGATTCGATACATCTGTCAGTCACCGCATCAGGGTAACTCTTTATAAACAAGTGGGAAGTGGGCATCATGCAACATCATCAAGCAAGTCATCGTGGTGTGGTAGCCTGCTCCTGAACAGCTCCGTGCTACAATTCACAGCTCAAGTCCGTCATCAACTTCAACAAAAGGTAGGCTTATACATGTAATAACTAAACTTGGGATGGGAGCAAACGTGTATATACGGATCAAAATAGATTTTCAGTATTATTTTGGATGAAAAAGCCCTGCTTCATATGTGTACTCAATTGTTCCATGTACAATGTATACTATAATTCTATAAATCCTTATAATCAAAGGGCGTGTAACGTTGGTAAAGGTGACAGAAACGACACTCAAACTGTGTCTCATCCAGCATGTACATGAAGTAATACGCCAGTGGAAATTTGAGCTCAATCCGATATCTGAGTCCCGAGAAAATAGCAAAAAAACGGTCTCAATATTTAAAACACAAGGAATGATTTTTGATCTAGCCCATATCAACAATTGCTTTGGTGTTTGGTTTTTCTTTTTTTCCCGGATACATTCAGCATTTCTTGAGGAAATATTTCAACAAAGTTGTTTTTACCAGCACCATCTCCATACCGTGAAAGTTAATCGTTAATCTGTAAACATTTCTGTTTTGGTCCGTTACCATGCAATGTTGTATACATGCCCTTTAAATGTACAACTTTATACTTCATTTACGAGAATGCCGATTCTTGATAAAATTCCTTATTTATACCGTATTATGTTCATCCTGATCATCAAATCAAGTGATTCTAAATAATTTACGGAAACTTGTTGTCTCCACTATCCAATCAATTCTTGAGATAATCTGCTTACACTATCTGTGCTGTTTGGTTTATCAATGACGTCACATTTTAAGGTTTTGAACTTAAAACATACAAACCTAAAACCTCTGTTATAGTAAAACCCCCAACGCAGAAAAGGGCTAATACAAAATGCATGTTTTCAGCCTTTCTTGTTTTGCATATTGCACTTTTTGGTGCGCCGTTCACAAAGCAAATAATCGCGACTATTTAAAAAAGACGCACTAATAGTGCGATTTGGAGTGCGCTCCAAATCGCAATAATAGTCGCGATTATTTGTGTCCCCACACAAATAATCGCGACTATTTGGGTCGCGCTGCAAATCGCGACCCAAATAGTCGCGCTGTTTTGGTGTGAGAACGCGCCTAATGTGGCCTCCCGCATGCGCTGTAGACTATGCAATAATATTGCATTGACAGCAAAATGATATTAATAATAATGATAATATTGGTCATTGATGCATGAATGGTTTGAACACAAGTTGGGTCAGAACATACTGAGGAAGATACTGAATGAAACAGGCAAAATATCGGCGGACTGATATTGGTTCAAGTTGGGGTACATACGATAGTGCGTAATTTGTAATTAAGTTAGTTACCCCACACGGCACAACATCTTACTCAAAATGCTGGGGGTAATCGAGGTAATCACTGTGGTAATTATTCACAAAATCCCTTTCATTTTTTTCATTGATTGATTTTTCCCTTTTTTCTGATTTGCTCTTGTTTCAATAAAGTGTACAGTTTGATTCTGTCATAAACAAAATAACACCAACACCATACAGGCCTATTCATTTGAACGGTTACGCCCAAAAGGTGAAAACTGTACTGGGGCCACAAAAGGATTAGCACAATGCGTTGTGCTCAATAAAACAATCAACCATTATACAAATCATTTGATATTCATGTAGTAGCACGCAGGGGCGTGCACTGGGGTTGTCCGGCGTGTGCACGAACAAGGGGGTGGGAGACAATCCCTTGATCCAAGAGGCGACACAGATCGATGTTGAATTTTAGTGTAGTTGCCCTTGTTTTATTCAATCGAAATAATGGAGTGACCCACACAGCACGAATATGGGCGAAAGGTCACAATAAATAAACCCCTGAAAAGACACAGAAAGATATACAAAACATCGATGAGTTCCTAATCTTCACTCCAAAATAATAAATGTATACAATTATAAGCAATGATATAATTAGGCCTATGGTATTATATGGTTCTGCTTACCCAACCGGCACCTAAGTGTGGCCTAAGTTATGACATCTTCTACCCAGGAATATGAAGGTCTGAATTCAATATACCATCTGTCATAACAA
The DNA here is from genome assembly GCA_963971285.1 of Astropecten irregularis. Lineage (NCBI taxonomy): Eukaryota > Metazoa > Echinodermata > Asteroidea > Paxillosida > Astropectinidae > Astropecten > Astropecten irregularis. Next base: position 7,243,247 of record OZ020259.1, read on the forward strand.
TACATAATGTGCTTTAAGTATTTAAGGTCAAACATATCTCAAAATTAGAATGCAGTCCGAAGATATGGGAAAACAACTTCTAAAGCGAGTGACTCTCTAAGCGCACACTGAGAACGCAGTGAAAGCATAACCAAACCTATTACACAAATAGCGCGGGTCAAAGGTCACCCTCGTGATATCGCTGTGACACAGTACATGTACGTACACAGGGTGCATGCAATAATACCATACACACACCGCGTACATGCCGTTACACGCACGCTGCCTACAAAGTGAATCTCCGTGCGTGTTATATAATTGTGAACAGCGGGCTCAAAAGTTGCACACAAAACACTGCTAATTTCGTAAAAGTACAGCAAGGATAAGGTACAGAAACTTGTCTTTCCCCTCCGAAGAGGCCTCTAGGTATCCTCTCCGTCACAAACTTAAACGGAGCCACGCAGGCTACAGCAAGAACTGGAGACTTTCCGACCGTAATCGGACACAAAACTGTCTCGGTTCGCATGGAACTTAGAGAGGATCAACAGCGCGTGCCGCATCACAACGTCCTCACAATATTAGTACGTATCTTGTTGATCAAACCTTACATACAGTTTCCATTTCAAAATCATTGTTTTAGATGGAAGATAGACTTTCATCCTACAAAATAATGAGGTGAGTACAGTTTTCATCCACAAAACATATTGTACATCATCAACTAACGAGTGCACTATATTTTGTTGCGGAACAATTATTACATAATTGTTTACAACTGTAGTAATCAAACAGTTAGGCTTTTCTCAAGTCGGCAATTGCCAGATCCCCACAATCATGGTAAGCAAACAACAACCAAATTACACTCCCTTGTGATAAACATTACAAGGAAGTTTTGTTGTCTGTGTGTGTTTTTTTTATTAAGACAGGAATGTATTTGTAAATGTATGCCTGATTTTGTCATCGTGTTCATCTTGAGTATAGACCGGTCTCTCATTGTTTGTACGTATTATATATGGAACGCTACATTTTCACTTGGTATACAGAATGAAGACTTTTACCTGGCTGGTTGTGCTGGTCTGCATTGGGTGTGCCTTTGCAGCACTCTCCCCAGCTTACGGCGAAGACGAAGAAAGAGATTTTAAGTTACGTGAGTAAATTTAACAAAATATGGCCAAGTCAATCAACGTGACCCGAATGAAACCTTGCCAAAATTAATTGATTTATGTTTCTTCTTTTCTTCTAATTACCGTCACCCCCCCAAAAAAATAACCCCCTCTAGACAACCCTAACCCCAACTTTCAAATTCCCTAATCTGTTTTCCTACGGGATATAACCAGGGGCAAATGGCATAGCTGCTTAAGCACCAAAATTTGCTTAATAAGCTGCAACGAATCTGTTTAAATAACATAAGGGGCCAATTTCCTAAAACTGTTAAGCACAAAAATCATGCTTAGCACAAAAATGTCTCGCCCTGTAAAACAAACCACCATTGGAAATTCCATTTTGATTCCAAAGAACAATTGCAAGTGAAACACAACACGTGGAAATTTGGTTGTTAACCCTGTTTTTATTAAGACAGAAATGTCATGCTTAGCAAATGTTTGTGCTTAACAGTTTAATGAAATTGGTCCCTGTATGCCAGACACAAATCCTTGTGAATGTTATGCTCGGAGAACAATGCCTCAATACAAATGATTCGTATTCATAATGGAATCCACTTAAAATAAAGGTCTTTAAATCAATCTGTGAACTTGAAAGAGAATCGTTCAAATATAACACGATATTATTATTGCATAGTGAGCCTGTGGCTAATAATACGTGTTTGTTATGGCAGTCTTCTCGAAACGTGTGGCCTGCCAACAGCTACACAGTCACTCGATTTTAAACATTATTTGTTTTTATATGTACACAGCTCCTGGGCTTTTAAAAAGAGTGCAATTTTTTGGTAAGTATACCCTGATCCAGGTTTATCTATAATATAAGGGTCATTCCACTTATCCACTTATCCAACATAATATGCTTTCTCACCACAAAGCCTTACAAGTCAATATCGAGATAGCTCAACCTAGCCAGATACCTTCGTGACAGCGACGAGGTCGTCATTTTCTCGACAGAACGATTTACCCAAACAACGGGAGAAGAAAAATATATTGACCCTAAAGTTACGACTGCCATTCAACATATGCATAATTTACCCCGCCAAGTCGACTTTTGTAGTTGTGAATGTCGTCTTGTGTGAAAAATTAACTCAACAAGATGACTTTAAGCGAAAACGAGAAGTCGATTTATCCTGATTATTTATCTGGCCAAGCCAGCGAAGTTAATCTAAAGAGTCATCTTATCCTGATAAGTAAAGTCAGTTTTAGTACGTTGTCTTTGCAAGGTAAACAAGGATAGGTCAGTTTAATTTTTCTAAACAGTCATCTTTGCGAGATAAATTATCAGGAAAAGTCGACTCCCTCGTTTTCTCTAGTTCTTGCACGATATTCTTTTCTCAATAAGTCGACATTTAGGGCATGAGTCGACTTTGGTTTGGTTGTCTTCATTAGAGGAATGGCTAGAATTCGTTAGCGCTAAAAGTTATCTTGTTGAGATAATTACTGAGACAAGACAACTAGAAAGTCGACGTAGTGGCTATAGGTTTAAATGTTTATCTGTATATGTTTCGTACGATGTCGTACGTGGAGCGAATAGATGCGAATATTGTGCAGTTTTGAAACAATCGGCTTATATTTTAGGGGCTTATAATTTATGTTAAATGGTTGGTTAAATTCAAACCCAATATTGCGCGCTTATCAAAACGTGTCATATCAACATGTCATCAATATGTCTATAAAATATCAAGTTTTCTGATGAATAACGTCTCATTTCGAATAGTTATACACAATTTACTCCAGCAGTTGCGAGACATATAGATCTAATTACAGGAGTATTATTTCCAAATCTTTTCGAAAATCGTGGCAGACCTGTCAACTCCACAGTCTTATCACTTCGCATGCAAACGGTAATATTCTATGTTAATGTGTCCACTATCTATGCAGGGACTAAGTCTGGGACTAGGTCTATCATGAAGGCAGTGCCCTTGGGTAGGATCGTGAAGAAAGGTTAGTACATTGATACATGTTTCTAGTTTGATAATGCAGTCTGCAGGTATGGACATGACAAGGACATTACATTATGCAGTTTGGAAAGGATATCAAGTTTTAAAAGAATGCGGCCTTTATATAGAACAACTTCAATATTTAATTAAACAGGCTAGATAATTGCGAAAAAAGGATTCTTAATATGAACAAGTTTCTACTTGCTTGGTCGAACTCCAGAGACACTTTAAGTTGACGACTGTTTTAAACTATCTTTGTCGTCCATCCCCGTCATTAAACGAGTTCGAAAATTGTTTGAAGGATATTATTTTAATTGTAGAGACGAAGTGTTATCGTTTCGAAACGTACCGACATGTCCATTAACAACACATTTACTGGAGGATATCTAATACAAGGATGTTGCCGATGGTTTTCTGCAATTTAGCAGAAATTTAACGCTTTATTATTCCATTTTGTGTGAAACTTTCAAGGAAGACGTTTCATCACATATTGCTTCTCTTCAATCAAGTGTAAATGGGTAACAGTGAGGGTTGTGATGACTTAAATTTGTCCTTGATTAGCGTCTGTGCGCCTTACAGCAGCTTGCTCATTTTTCTTGACTCAGGCATCATTTGAAAGGCCAGGAAATGTAGTTTCTAGAAATGTGATTGATTCTTTAAAATAAAAAAAAAATAGGTATGCAAATTACTTTTTGATAGCCTTGCTTCATTTTGTCTTTACTCACTCATGCGTGAAGTATGGATCAAGTGAATGGTATCAAATGAAAGCTGAGGAAATAAGCTTTCCAGATATGTGTAATTTTTTAATCAAAAATAAAATTAAAATAGGACTAAACACTGACAAATCTCGGTTTCGTTTTTTCTGGGACACCCTGTATAATAGTTGTTTATTAGTATTATTAGACCTGTTTAATGTCATTTCAATTATTATTATCATTATGTAAACTATAATCATCAATTTCTACATGTTGCCACTATTTAACTGGTGAATGGGAGACCTTTGGACAACCGGTCTAAAGTCAACAGCGCAAGCGCACCCACGCGCAAAACAACGCGCGCATTCTCACAATTGCAGGAAATGTGGACTCCTTAGTTTTTCACTATTTTATCATGCATAGATGTATTTTCTCGATAAATCGATGTCGACTTTTATGGCTTAAGTCGACTTGGGGATACATGTATATATATATATAATGTGTGTGAGACAAGACGACTTTTACTAAACTAAACGAGGACTCAGTGTGATATTAATGTGACGTACATTGTATTGTACTTGTAGAGCTCCGTGAATACGATTATTGTGCATGCAGTTTTGAAACAATCCGCTTAGTTTTGCGAGCTTATAATTTAGGCCATTATGATTGGTTATGTTCTTAACTCGATATCGTGATACGTGATTTTCTCTTTTTTTCCCATTATTTACACAAAGATTGGCCAGCCTGATACTAGTTATATTCTGTGGCCTCCCATTTTACCAGTCAAGTGAAAATATATCTCAATTTAATCAAGAAACAAATTGCCCACATCGTTAGAAGATTGTTAATATGGACACGTTTCTCCTTTTTCAAATAATCGTTTTCGATGTAGTTCCTATGGATCGCAATCACACGGAATCAAGTTAAAAGGTCCTCCATTTAATCATTCAGTGAGTAACAGAATCGTACAAGGCTGTTAACATGTTTCCCTTCTGGCATTGTTAAGGGTAAGGCGGATTATACGTGTTTGTTGAGATATACAGTGTACATTACGTTCTAATCTTTACGAAACGTGTGGCAGGACCATTAATGGCAGTCATCGGGTTTAAAAACGCTTGTTTTTCTGTGTAACAACTCTGTATGTAAACCGTAGGCCTAATGCTAGATTCTTCAATTTTTAATATTTACACAGGCGCAGGGGAAACAGATTAAAACGTGCATCAAAGTAAGTACAATATGTAGCTTGGTGCAGGTTGCTATACAGGGTGTCCCTCCAAAAACGCAACACTTGTGTCGAGAACTGTTATATGAACAATAAACTGTTTAACACTTCAAGATTGAGTGAACAATTAATAAGACTGATCGAGCAACCCAACCTCAAAACCCGAAGTTTATCTTTCTTTCATACACATTATGTGTGTATTGTGCACTATTCGTGTTATCCTTGCAAATTTGTTTTAAGGAGTATTCTTTCAATTGGTCATATTTTCAAAACATTTCAGCCCCATTATGCTAAAATTGTACATGGTGATAGCCAAGACATAGTAGTATTACATATCTGAATCTTGAAGTGGTAAACAGTTTAATTTTAACATAATGGGTCCCGACACAGTGTTGTATATTTTTTCTCGGACACCCTGCACAGTTTCATTATGTCGTGTGAAACGTGGCCTGGCATTACATTATGCACTACGAAACAATATTACACATTTCAAACATGACAAACGAGCAAATTGCATGCAATTTACCTATTACCAGAATGGCTCGCTATTATGTAAAAATAAGGGCATGTGTAACGTCTTGTTGGACCAACACTGAGAATTCTAAAATAAATTGGTTACTAAATTTAGTTCAAATATTGGACTGGGATTTCTGTCTGATCGCAATATTCACCGTGACTCTGAAATGGGATTTGTGTTTGAGAATTCGGTCAAATGTCAAAAGCCATATTACCATGAATGAACACAAACATGATATAATCTAATGTTTCGTCTAAAGTTCACATTTGTGTCTTAACAGTGTGACGAAACGATATCGGCGCAACGAGTTCCGGGCGGTGTCCCTTTGTCATACGGCAATGGAAATTCACCACCCAAATTTGACCTTTGATCTTGGACAATATTCAAATTTGAATGGGTATATTAATCGAACGGTGATGGTTATTATATTCAATATTGGTAAGATTATTTAAATTTCAAATTGACAAACTTCTGGCTAATGGGAGACTTTGGAGAACCGGTCTTCAAGTCAACAGCGCACGCTGTTTTTGAACAGGAAAAGCGAGGACATTAATCTTCAATTAGGAATTTTCACGTTAAATCACATTCCTGATTCAAGTTTTGTGGGAAATATCTTCCTTAATGCTGGCATATAGCACTAGGTTAGCATACAAAATGCCTAAACAATTGCATCATTAAGTTGTAGTTAATGCATTATTGCATTTTTCGGTATTTCCCTTTTCGCCTGATTGATATTATTCTCTGATTGTATTGACATTTTAAGTCTGGGACTGCAGGTCTTAGGGTGACTGTCTTAAACTAATTCATAATGCTTTAGTCATCTCTCTATACCATGTCACGCCAATGGGCATGTGTTTAAGTCCTGTTCTTTTGTTCATTGCAATGTAATCTCTGTAATATTCGTGTTGAAGCCGATTGAAAAAACAATTATAATCAGCTTGATTGTGACAATCGACAGTGAGATCACTATATGAACACTTTCTCTCTTAAAAAATAGCCATCCTTTTTTTTTTCGAAACGTGCAAAACTTATTCCGTGAACAATTATATTAAATTGATTATATTTGCTTTGATTATCGTTATACTAATAAGGTACAGGTTGGTTACATGGATTTATCGGTTAACGTTTGAAATAAATTTCCTCAAGCAAACTTGTCTGAGCGAATGTTGGATCTCTTTCTTCTATTGTTGACAGACAGTGTCCCAAATTTATCACCCATTGTATTAGATTGTTTTATGTCCTCCAACTTGCAAACAAAGGTAAATGTCTGACCAGGTCTGACCAGGTCTGACCACGTTTGACCAGGTTGACAGGTCTGACCCGGTCTGACAAGGTCTGGACAGGTCTAACCATGTCTGACCAGATTTTTGATCAGGTCTAACAAGGTTTGACCATGTATGACCCTGACTTACCATGTCTGACCAGGTCTTGTGTTTCTGCGTCTGACCAGGGGCCGATTTTACTTATGCTTTGCGATCATCGCTAAGCCCAAATCCATCGCTAAACGGAACATTCATCGCTAATTTGTGTAGCAATTTTCCGTTTAGTGATGGATTGGACCTAGCGATGATCGCAAAATGTTAGTGAAATCGGCCTCTGGTCTGACCATGTGTGACCACGTCTGGCCATGTCTGACAACGTTTGACCATGTCTGACCAGGTCTGACCAAGTCTGACCATGTGTGACCACGTCTGACATGGTATGATCAGGTCCGACCATGTGTGACCGCGTCTGACCAGGTCTGACCATGTACGTGTGACCAGGTCTGACCAGGTTTGACCACGTTAGACCAAGTCTGACCATGTGTGACCACGTCTGACATGGTATGATCAGGTCTTACCCCGTCTGACCAGGTTTGACTATGTTTGACCACGTCTGACCCTGTCTGACCATGACACGTCTGACCACGTCTGACCAGAACTGACCACTTTTGACCAGGTCTGACCACGTCTGAAAACGTCTGACCAGGTCTGACCAGGTATGGCCACGTCTAACCACGTCTGGCCACGTTTGACAAGGTCTGACCAGGTATAACCAGGTTTGAACACGTGGACTGAGCGATGAAATGGCCCAAAAACTGTTCAGCAGCACTGAACCCCGGGTTGTGATTACCCTTCATAATTACAAAATAAAATAAAATAAATCAGCTCGGCGTATTTATGTGAATACATATGAACTATTTTATTGAACAATACACTATCGATTTATCAATCATTGTATTTTGCATAATATGTATACTGGATATTATGATAATATTTTCTGTTGAGCAAATCTCCTCATTTCGTCGGATGCTAAATGAAGACGGTCGACGATATAACTGTCAACTTGCCCAGAACTATAGGTTTTCCCGCACATTTTCAAACTTTTTTCATTCAATTTCCTAAGCACTTCACTTCAATTTCGTCCCAAGAAGACTGGAATGTGCAAATGCTACATTCAAATTAGTCATTGGTCATTCGAATTGATCAATGGTCAATCGGTTTCGTCAGTTTTTATTCGGTTTTCGTCATATGTCAGTGTAATTCGTCTCACTTGATCATCATCTACATAATGAATGATCAAATTCGTCTTTTGTCAAGCGAATTCAAGAATTTGTCGTTCAAATTCAACTGAAAATCTTACTGTTAACAGATTAGTAAAAAAGCTTACAGGTATGCAATTTATAAGCCCCTTTTTATGTTACATGTAGTTTCTTTCAGTTGCTCTCATGATTCCGAACCGTCTTACACCACTTTAAACTCCAAACATCAGAAATCTTCGTAACGTAGGCAAATGGCTCCAAATGGAAACTGGGCCAGAGGACCATACAAACTAAGTGATTGTGTGGACTATTCCGAAAAAGATGTGAAATAACGAATACATCATCTTTTACTTTGATGAAGTATAGGCATGCTTATTTCTTGTTTGCATATTTTAAAAACCATATCTCCTCTAATGAGGTTTTTCCGGCAAAACAAAAATACGGATCTGAATGTATACACATTCAAATAGGCTAACATTATTTCCGAAAAGCACATCATACATTCTCAGTTCGGGTGTGTTTCTGCGTCCAAAAATATTCTTCCGACAGCAGTAATACCTCGGTCACATTTGCTATACGGCTAGTGTACTAGACTAGCAGGCTAGTCGTTGTAAGTCGCGAACGTTGATCGTCTCTTCTTTCACACTACTCTCGCGAAATCGCTCTACTTTCTCGCAAGACTCATGGCTACTGCGAGAGTTCGGCTCTCGGCGCGGGACCACTCGAAAATAACGACTAGCCAAACACGATTTAGACATTTTTCATTTATTCACGTACGGGCGTGCTTTGCATCGTGGTTGCCATAGAGACGGCCGTTAAGACGAGTCCATTTTATTTGAGGGTGGTATACAATTTCAAATAAGGCAACAGTACTATATACTGAAGTTAGTAACATTAGACTGCATTTTCAAACTATGGTTTTTGTTCGATTCCTTTTTAAGTTGAATGATTTAATAAATAGTTGTTTGTAGTAAACTGGAACAAAAGTAATATCTATCAGTTTAAAATGTGTGCATTACTTCATGAAAATGAATAATGCCCATGGCAAATGCATGTAAATGATTTCTCTATAGCAAGTGGTCTACACTATAACTACAGTTAGTAAGACGGACTTATAACTTATTTCTTTATTTATGCACGAAGAAGATAAAAACAAAATATGCACATGTAAATTCACGACGCACTAAAGTTATAAAAAGTATCACTGTCAAGGTCATACCATTATGGCTAGCTAGACGTGCGACGCCTGTGGTTGTCTATTCAACGTGAATCAGTACAATCATGTGCAGCTGTGCTGCACGATGTAGCGTGGGCCTACATAGGCCTATTGAATATTCATTGTTTAATAAAAATTGGCCAATCAGACGCGTCCGTACAATTTCGGCTAAAGAGACCATAGGCCGTGTACAAAGTGATATCGTGTTTGTCTAGTCGTTGTATTCGAGTGGTCCCGCGCCGAGAGAACGAACTCTCGCCGTAGCCATGAGTCTCGCGCGGTTTCGCGAGAGTTGCGTGAAAGAAGAGACGATCAACGCCACTTACAACGACTAGCCTGCTAGTCTACTAGTGTACGTACGGCGGACGTTTGTAGCCAAAATTGAGAGAAACGTGCGGCGGCCGCCGAAAATCTGCGGCGGCCTCAGGGTTGCCTTACGGCACATCCCTATTTTTTACAGACCGTAGGGGTGGCCGTAGAGTTATAGCGTGGAGTTATAACTCTTTTCATTCATACGTTCGCCGTGGCAATTCGACCCGCCGAAGCCATCCCGAGGAACGGTTTTTCGGTTCCCGTACGCTCGACGTGCGCTATCCGTAACACTTTGCAATGGAATGACCATCGTGAAAAATCTTGATGTGTATGGCAAACTCCTCATTATCATACTCATTGTATGCTGCGGGTGCTTTGCAGCAAGCTTGCGTCTTCCATTTTGTCAACGGCCGCCGCAGGGTCACCCTAAGGCGACCGTGCGTCATCACTTCAAAGGACGTACGGCAGCCGCAGGTTTTTTCTCCTGCCGTTCGGCAACCCTAACAATGTGACTGCTATAGTGTGTTACCGTGGAAATACTGCGGCGACCCTATAATTCTTACTGGCCGTAGATATTTTAGAATCCACGGCGGCCGCGGCAAATGTGAGCAAATGTGACCTAGGCATAGTAATGTTTAAAGTAAAATTTAAACGATGAAATGTAAACAAAATAATGCAGGATGGCATATAATCATGTGACAAATTTAAATGATTGTTATACGAATTTGATTGCAAAACGACGAAATTGATTCGTCTATTGTTCGTTTGGCAACTGCAGTCGACGAAATTGAATTGTCTATGATCAAAATGTATGGCAAAGTGTCAAAATGGACGACCAAAGACGAAATTGAACATGGAATATGCAAGGTTAGAAATTGAATGAAAAATGTTTTTAAATGTGCGGGCAAACCTATATTAAATGCTGCAAGAATCGAGATCGAGATTTTAATTTCTTTGTTATGTTTTTTAACTTCGATCGCTTGAGAACCATGTTTTTTGTAATTATTTGTGTTTCATTTGCAAATTTCTTGCCCAAAATAGGGTGATGAATTGCATTGAGCTGCTTACACATGATCTGATTTTCACTTCTTCGTAACATTTCATGTGACTGCTTAATATTCAGCACGGAGTATTTATTTATTCCTTCTAAGCTGAACGTTTGGAAACATATATGGCAGAATAATTGGCAGTGGCCAGCAAACTTGTAAACAAATATTTAAGGAAGTATTTTTGCTACAGTAAGCAAAGAAGAATCGCTTAACGTTTAGCAGCTCAATGAAATTGGCCCGAGCTGTAAATTATTAATGTCTGGTTCATAAAAGGCAATCAACAAATTAAAATGTCATTTACAAAGAAAGTGGCTTGAAATTCACATTACTATTCGAATAGGATAACACGGCTCGAATTAATACCAGAAAACATTTTATGCGATAATAAAGACGAGAGATATTCCAAACGGTGCTCATATGTACACGATTTCCGCTTTTTTTGAAAATTTAGTGAGGTGAATTTGAATTAGATTTGTTTTGTTTTATTTTATTTTTTTTCATTTTTTTTTTTTATTTAACAACAGAATAATTTGGTAAATATACGCATAATTCACAGAGGTGGCACAACAAAAAGCTCTATTGACTCTGGTTGTAAATAATAAACAAATTATCTACAAATGTCATTCACAATGACATTTCTGCAAAATGCAGACTTAAATCGGAATATCAAAGAGATAAGCAAGTGCAGTTTTAACATATATTTATATGCGTTCCTTAGCTATCTACCGATGCTAATATACAGTGTGTCCCCCCAAAAAACGATACCCATTTTCAAAAAAATATGAGAAGAAGTTGTATGTATTGAGCTATTTGATTTTTAGTCTATTGCATTTACTATCTCACTGGGTATATTCTGACCAGATTTCAATGCAATTCATTCATGCATTACCGAGCAATTACTGATTGTCTTGAAAAGTCCATTTTGCTACCATTACAAATGAGTGACAGTTGTGGTCATCTAAGTGGTGATCTGTGTGTAGTGAATGCGGGTGGCCACATTGATGGGAGATTTACGGATCACAACTAAGAATGTTAAGATGACCACCATTGTCACTCAATTGTAATGATAGCAAAATGGACTTTCCCAGACAATCAGTAATTGCTCAGTGATGCATGAATGGATTGCATTGAAATTTCATCAGAACATGGCCTGGGTGATATTGAATGCGTTAGATTAAAAATCAAATACCTACAAATATACAATTTCTTTTTAGAATGTTTTGAAAATGGGTATCGTTTTTTTTGGGACACACTGTATAATAGGAATTGTCCTTTACTGATTACAAATTGTGATCTGTATAATTTCATTGTCATTATTGGCTGTTATTGTCTTCTTTTTTGTTTGCTTTCTTCATTATTCTTATTCTGTTTTTTTTTTCATATTCAATTAGTCTAAGCACAGTACACCAAATAAAAACAACTTGAATTGTCCTGTTTGCTAAATAAATAGAAACATCTGATGCAAAATATGCTAATTGGTGCTAAGTGCTCTAAACACGATATAATCTGATTTTAATGTTGAAAATATTGACGTTAAAACTGTTCACGACATCTAAATATTAAACATGTTTAGTTCATCCACGCGATACATTTACAAATCACAAATAGTTTCAAATCAAGTTACTGACCTCATCGCTAATATTATCGGTGATGTTAATTGTTTGTTGCTCATAATTTTGCTGCCAAAATCCGCTGAACTGATTCTCATTATACCATTACGGTGATCATAATATTTTTTTCATTATACCGTTTGAACACAAATTTGAACAAATGAATGTTCCTACAGCGTATTTCATTTTAATGGTCTTTTAGTGCCTGTACAAGGCAGTTTCAATGTTAATGTTGTATCAACTGAAATTCAATTCTGCAACTGCTAATATTGACAAAATAGCTCACCCTAATTATTAGTCATCCTTCTGTGCCGTCATTTCACATGATTTGGTTGAAGGATAGTTGGAATAGTGCGTAAGTTCTAATAGTTATGTACATCTCATCACATCGACTTTAATAAGGTGTTCCGTTGTTTTGTCCCAGGGATACTTCAATGTCAGGCCTAGTTGCCATAGCAGAAATCAACGGTGATATCATGGGACACAACCTTCATTCCACCCTCTCTGACGTCAGTATATTTGACAGATATTTCGTAGTCTCCATTCTGAGCTTGTGAATCTTGAGTGATGTTGTAAACGGACTGTCCTTGCATCGCCACTTTGGAGAGATACTTGGATTCCAGTGCTTCGATGAGCTTGGCAGAAAGGCACTGCTGATCGGCTGCAGCTCCGGAGCATACGTCAGGGCGGGAAACTAACTTCTCGCACATGTTGTACTTAAAACGATCGCAAGACGCTGGTGACTTCCATTGTCCGTTTTCAGGTGCCCAACCATTTTGGGCAATGACTGCACATATCCCTGTAGCCCAATTAGTCGACGGTGACCAGTTTCTATACTGGGTATCGACTCGGTCTTCTCCTTCATTGCAACTCCACACGCCGTTTCCATCCCCAGTGCAGCCAATCCACAGCCCAGTGCCTGGATTTGATGCGTGATGCAACGCAAACATGAAATCGTTCTCTGATTGAGAAGAGGGCACGGCCAGGTATGCACACTGTTTCTTACAACATTCAACGGCATCGGCGTAAGTTACTTTGTCTGTACCACAAGGTTGCATCTTGTAAAGAGAGTTACCCCACTGGGTCCATCCAGTCTTCACACCAATTGCAGTTGGGCTGATCCCTAACAGAAACAAGCTCACAGCTGAGGTGAAACGCACCAGGAATTTCACGTCGATCATTGTGGTGATTTATTTCGCGTAGAGCCAAATGTACTTTTTTTTTGGAAATTGCAGCACGAATCTCGGTGAAATTATGGGAAATAACCAAATGTCATTCAAGTCTTGTCTTCATTAGAAATTAGAAAATGTTTGTATTGCGAGTCTGACGTATCTTCTTATCTGCGTGTTTCCTTATCAGTCTCGTGCAGTCTGTATTGCAAAATAGTCTAACATCACCAACTCTGAAGCGGTTTCACGCACACGTTAATGTATTGCACGTAATACAGAATATTGGGTTTTCAAGGCTTATGTACGGTCCCTTACATCATGGAGGTAGAACAGTATAGCGCAGTTTCAACGTATACACAGGACATGTGATCCTGTTAGGGAAGGCATCGAAATCTAACATGCGGCTGGGCCATGTGGGCCTTCGCGGGCCCACGCGAGAACCGTTTACTTTGGTACGAATGGCACAATCTTGTGCTGGTGAAAACAGCAAATACGACAACAATCGCAGCAAACAAGATGAGAGTAAATGCACGTTGTCAAAATGTTGAAATAGGAATAATTGCACACTCACTCCTCTGCCATGACCAAGCGAATATGGCAGTGCTCCAAGATAGTTTCATAAACAACTGATGTCGGAAATAAACGGTAAAGTAAAACTGTACGGAGCAAATCTTTCACAAAACATGTCAGTATATATTGGCTAGATGCATACAACCTCGAAGCAGATGGAACATCACTGCATACTCATCCATCGAGTTCAGACACCGAAATGATCAGCCGAGCCAGAGGGAGAGAGTGACGTGATATGGAAACTGCATCAGCCCACGTATCATCAGAAAACAATTACACGGTTTCCATTAAAACCTCCCAACAAAGACCTCACCAAGCAATCTACCAAACACGCATCACAGCAACTTCCCGCTGGGAGGATTGCCTATGGCCATTGACTGTATGCTTGGAGCGTTTTGTTAATCAGCCTAGACAATAGGAGATCGACGGGAATTGGGGAGCGTGGAAGAAGTCAATGACAAAGAGACTGCGCCGAGCTGCTCTGCCCAGTCGAAGAAAAAGAAACCATTCAATACAAAATATCATCATGTCAGCACATAATTTCAACCGTGGATAGCTGGCTTGCTTTTAAGAAGGGGAAAAAAATTCCTTGCAACAGGCATGCAAATCTGCGAGTTAGAATCCGTTAACGGTGAGGGTCATTGCCAGACAACATGTTACTTTTATGTCTACCGATTGTTACCCCTCTGCTCCCACACCCTCCCCCACTCGATGGCTTCGCTCCCTCGCATTGGACACAAATTCACTAATCACCTCTCCCACCCCTCACACAATCATGAAAAGAAATCCACTACTGAGAGTGATTGGCTGAACTTCCTCAATTTGTCAACCTTACAACCCTTTTTCACCACGAACGATGGGTATAAATCAATGCACTTGATCTATGCACTGACTTATATCATATTCTCTTTCAGAAGAAAGAGCGTGCATAGTTATCAGTAACATCAAGCATCATCATGTTATTGTTACAAACGTCTCTTCAGAAAGAAGGAATCAACTCAGATTCTTTATCAGACTTGTTTACATAATCATCACAATTAAACACTTCTTACCTTTTGGGGATGGAAGAAAGTTTATGATTGTGATTGTATCTGGACAAAGTAGATGGCTGCTTCTCCACGATTTACCAAGTTCGACAGTCAGGTGGTGAGATTATCTCAGCTTATTGGACGCCATCTTGGAAGAGGAAAACTTTCCAACTGCGTTTGCAGCGTTTTCGAAAGTGCACGCGTGCAGATTTGATGTTCCAAACGCGCGCACGTTGTTCGAATTTACCTTCGATAATGTGCCGCGCAGCCAATGCGCGTGACGC
Organism: Astropecten irregularis; assembly: GCA_963971285.1. Taxonomy (NCBI): domain Eukaryota; kingdom Metazoa; phylum Echinodermata; class Asteroidea; order Paxillosida; family Astropectinidae; genus Astropecten; species Astropecten irregularis. The sequence goes on from OZ020259.1 coordinate 7,258,516, forward strand.
GTATTTGCCAGCCAAAAACGCTGCTGCTATTGGCAACAGACCGATCCACTGTGAAGCTTTTGTCTTAATACAGGCAAATTACTGAAATGACACTGCATGATAAATATAAATTATTTGACCGAAATAATACACTTTCACTTTTATTAATCATGGAAATTATGCACGTACAGGTATATATATTTATGACATAATTATTTTCTGTTGAGTGAATTTCTTTAGTTGTAATCTAAAGTTATATGAAAAACAATCGACAACATTATGACAAATTCGCCAAAACCTATTCAAGACTGCAACAATCGAGACCGCAATTTTTGTGTGTGTAAATCTCTTCCTAAATTGGTTCGCTCAAGAATTTTGTTCTGATGTTTGTTTTTAAATCTCTTGTGCCAATAATTATTGGGCACGAATTGCACAGAGCTGCTTATGCATAATAATGATTGATAATCATTCTAAACCGATTGTTTAAAAGCATTTATGACAAAACAATGCATTGGCTAGGCAAGTGTAAGCAAACTTGTGAAAAATTAGTATGCTAACGTAAATGATTTGTCGAAGTAAGCAGAGAAGAATCGTTTACTGTTAAGCAGCTCTATGCAATCGGCCCGAGTTGTAAATTATAAACGATATCGCTCTCGTTTATTTGATTATGGTATAGGTCTTGTTTGATAATCCTTATAAACACACCAGTTTCACAGGTCCTGTGTCCATGGTTCCGGGAATTAGATTTCGGTAGTATTTTGAAGCGATGTTTGATAACGGCCCGTGTTTGTTCGTCTCCATTCCCAATTCTGCTGTTTTCAGATCGCAAAAGTTACAGTTCTCGATGAAAGTAAGCAGCAGGATTCTTGCACACTGCACGATAACGATTATTGCAAGGCACGTCATTCCATTGATGGGAGAAACGGGAAATGACAACACAATCTTCTCCACTCCCGTAGTTATTGGGCTCCCCGACAGTCCAATTCCTGTAGCTGATCTCCACTCCTCCCTCCTCACACACCCAGGTTCCCTCGCTCGCCATGTCATTACAGTCGATCAGTACATCCATCCCGTCCGGAATCACATTGTCCACGATGAATTCATTCTCTTCCAGTGAGCTTGGCACGGCCAGAATGCCACCTTCATTGGCGCACTCGGCTCTGGCATTAGACCAAGTAAACGTGGATTTAGTCAGTAAATAACAAGAAGTTTCCCAGTGATGCCACTCCGGAGGGCAGCGTGGACCTCGGAGCAAACTTCTACACTTCGCAGAAACTTGAGTGACGGAGCAAAATGATAAAGCGGCTAATATGGTGACAGGTGCAGAAAACATGACGACAGTTATTGTGCGAATACCCGTTCTAATATCGGCAAAGAAAACTTCAGATGCAAAGTTTGTATACGTGGCCTATATACGATGTTCACATGAGAGTTTCACGGGGCTGGCGTGCAAGGAACAATGAGATCTTCAGCCTTTGAATTGCAGTTTTTCACCCAATACCCTGCAATTAAGATAGCACAACAAAACAAAAACAATAACATCAAAACATTTCCCACTGAAATTCGAGTGTACACATACAATTTGTATGTGTACAACTAAATTTAGGATATGATTTGTCATGTGCTATATGAAGAAAATACAAATGAATTATTGTTCCACATGTCAAGTCCATTACTTCCTTAAAACTGTTCACGGCCGGTATTTGGAATTCAACAAAACGAACACAAATCCAAGCCCAAAGCAAAAACGACTACGACAACATGGGTGACAAATACAAAGACGAACGCGGGTTAGGAAAGGCGTGGCAGGACAGGGCACAACACACAAGGGCGGGCATAAAACACAAAAAAAATCATTGCAGCACGACATGGCCTGTAATTTTGACCGTGGCGTAACTAGTGGGGGCAATAGTTCGCCTGGCCCGGGCGACACTTTTTTATTAGTTACGCCACTAATAGCGAATGCTTTCAACGGAAACTAAAGAAATGATCGGGAGGAACTCTTTCACAACGTTGCTAGGTCTTTTATTGATAACTATAACGACAGCATGATGATCATGACGGCGGCCATGTTGGTAGTAAACAGCGTGGAGAGGTGGTGCATGCTGGGTAGTAATTATGTTCATGAGACTAGACTTGATACAAGTCTGTTAGGCAGTTCGCTACATCCTCTCTTGTAAGATTTGTTTTGTTAATTGAATAAAACAGCTTAAAAAAAAAACAATAATAAGTTTTATCTTGTGAGTTTGTGAAATGAAGGCTGGTAGTTCAAAGTCCAAGTGTTTCACTAATTCAAGATCATTTAGCAAAGTTCAAAAAACAGTTTGTTACGTAGATGTAGTAAAGATGATGAATTACAATCCTTTCCTCTAGAAAAATGGTTTAAACTTTAAGTCAAAGTTTTGTTTAAGTGAAATCCAAAACAAAACACAAGAGAACATGCAAATAAGTATGAGTACCGAGATAGACTGTCTCGAGTACCTGGTGCGTGTTCAAGGGATTATTCTGCCCTCATCTTTGAAGTGAACAACACACATGAAGTAAGCAAACTATTTACATGTATAATGAGTCCATGCAGTCAGGGACAATCCAAAGTTATCAATGGTAAGTTGGGATCAACAACAAATCCAATATGGGCAAAGTGAGAACAGTTACACCAAAACTGCTAAGTGTATCTAGGGTTCGGCTTGGAGATACGGCCGGAACGAGTCATTACTGGTTGTGGCGGAGGTGTTAGTTGGATGGTGGGTTGAGGCAGTGGATCCTGTGGAGGTAGGTCGAAGTCGCGTTGACGACGTTGCTGTGGGGGTGGCTCATGGACAGGCAAGAGGTGTCGTCGATTGCGGCGGTAGAGTGTGCCTTTGGCATTGACAATGTATGATCTGGGGTTGGCGGGATGCTTGTGGACAATTCCGAGTTGATCATGTCCTTTGGGGGACTGGAGACGGACGACCTGGCCTGGTCGTATTGGGCGAAGGGGCTTGGCAGACTTGTCATAGGATGACTTCTGCTGATGGCGTCGTTTGCGGAGTTGTGCTGTGACGCGTGTGCAAACCGAAGGTTTAAGGAGAGGCATTGAGGTAGGGACAGTTGTGCGAAGACGTCGTGACATGAGACGTTGTGAAGGTGAGCCAAGCTGTGGGTTGGTTGGGACATTGCGAATGTTCAGCAGGTTTCTGTAGAGGTCGGAGCCATCGCGTTTTGTCTTTTCGAGGAGTTGTTTGGCGCGTTTGACTGAGCTTTCTGCGAGGCCATTGGACCGGGGAAAGTGTGGACTGCTGGTTGTATGCTGGAAACCCCATAACTGTGCAAACTGTTGGAATGCAAAGCAATCAAATTGCCGTGCGTTGTCGCTGATAACAACACGGGGAATTCCATGGATGGAAAATTGTCTCTTTAGTACCTCGATGACTGTGGAGGCACAGGTGTTGTCGAGCGAGGCAAAGTCGAACCATCCTGAGTAGGAGTCACCAAGGGCTACTTAATCCATGCCATTCCACTGGAATAGGTCAACTCCAATGAGTTCCCATGGCAGGTTGGGTGTCGGGTAGCTTTTCATTGGCTCTTTCTGTTGATGTGCTTTGGTCGCATTGCAAACTGTGCATCCTGAGAGGGACTGTTCAATGTCCATACACATTGACGGCCAGTAGACCACATCTCTGGCTCTGCGTTTAGTAGCCTCGAGACCTGGGTGACCGTCATGCAGAATTTTGATGTATTCTGCACGGAGTGACTGTGGGATGACAGCATTTTGTCCCTTTAGGATGATACCGCGGTCGAGAGTTAGTTCATCTCTGAACGCGAAGTATGGGCGGCACTCTGGTGGGGCATTACAGACATGCGAAGGCCATCCACGACTAATGACATTAGTCAAGTGTTGCATGGTAGTGTCACAGGCAGTTGCTTCCTTGAGCTGTTCAAGTCGTGTATCAGATATTGGCAGGAGGTTCATGACTTCCAGATCGAAGTCGTCAGTGCCAGTCGTTGACGTCGGTGCGCGTGACAGAGTGTCGGCTAGGAACAGTTCTTTCCCTTTCTTGTACACAAGGGTGATGTTGTACTTCTGCAACCGGAGGAGCATGCGTTGAAGGCGTGCTGGGGCACACAGCAGAGACTTTTTGACGATGGTCACCAGTGGTTGGTGATCAGTTTCGACGATGATGTCTTTGCCGTAGATGTAGTCGTGAAACTTGGTGCAAGCGAACACAACCGCGAGCAGTTCCTTTTCGATTTGTGCGTAGCGTTGTTCAGTATCGGTCATAGTACGTGAACCATACGCGACAGGGGCACCGTCTTGGAGGCAGGCTGCTCCAAGGCCAAACTTGGAAGCATCACATGTTACTGTCACAGGTTTGTGGACGTCAAAGTACTTGAGTGTCGGTGCGTTAACGATCTTGTCCTTGATCGTGAGGAATGCTGCATTGTGTTGGTCGAGCCAGCACCAATGGGTGTCACTGCGGGTGAGCTCACGTAGCGGAGCTGCTAAGTCGCTTAGGTTAGGTACGAACTTGGCGAGGTATGTCACCATGCCGAGGAAGCGTTGTAAGGCAGCGACATCGTGTGGAGGAGGCATGTCGGTGATCGCGCTGACTTTGGCGGGGTCAGGCTGCAGACCAGTAGCTGTGAAGACGTGACCGACATACAAGACTTGTGTAAGACCAATTCGGCACTTCGCGGGGTTAAGGCGCATGTTGACTTTGCGAATGCGGTCGAGGACAGTTTTGAGGTTTTGATCATGTTCGGCTTTAGTGCGTCCACCAACAAGTATGTCATCAACGATGATGGAGCATGGCAGATCGGCAAATATCTGCTCCATGGTTCTCTGGTACACATCGGAGGTAGAACATAGTCCATAGGGCATGCGAAGGTAGCGGTATCTGCCGTATGGTGTGCTGAAGGTAGTCAGCAGCGACGATTGGTAATCCAGGGGGATCTGCCAAAACGAACATTTGGCATCAAGCACGGAGAAAACAGTGGCGCCATCCATTTTGGCGGCTACTTCCTCTACAGTTCGTGTAGGGTGGTGTGGACGTTTCGGTGCTTGGTTAAGGTCACGAGGGTCAATGCACAAGCGTATGTCCTCGCTTTTTTTCTTGTGCGTCGCAACCATGGAAGAGACCCAGTCGGTCGGTTCGGATACTGGAGTAATCACACCGAGGGTAGTCATACGTTCGAGTTCGGACTTGACCTTGTCTTGCATTGCCGCAGGGATGCGACGTGGAGGCCGGACGACTGGTGGAATATTAGGGTCTATGGTCATGGTGTACAGGACCGGTAGGCACCCTAATGAGCTCTCGAACAGGTCTGCACAGTCTTTGAAGACTTGAGGTGATGTAGTGTCCGTTGAAACATGGTATACTGAGTTATTGACGGACAGCAGGCCTAAGCGAAGGCAATCGGTCAATCCTAGTATGGCTTTCACTTCTGCAACAACAATGTGAAAGTCGATCTGGTAATCAGTCTTCGACGAGTCGATGCGACATGGCAGTGTAGCTAGTCCAACTGTGTGGAGCTCTGTTCCTCCATAAGCGATGAGCTTGGTTGATTTGGAACGATCGATATGCTTGGGCGGTGCGATGACATTGTAAACCTTCATGGGCAGGACATTACAACGTGCACCAGTGTCAAGTTGGACAGGAACATGTGTGCCATGCACGGTAAGCGTAGCGTGGGTGTCGTGTTTCAGGTTCAAGGTAGTATTTTCTACGGCTCTGACGTAGAAAAGTTCTTGGTCATCTGCAACAGGTTCATCTCCCTCCGAGTGTGTATCGGGGTTTACTGTGTGGATCTGGCGGCTGCTTCTGCAGTAGTCAGCGAAGTGATTCCGCCTGTTACATCTTTGGCAGGTCTTGCCGTAGGCTGGACATTCACGCATCTTGTGAAAGGTTCCGCAATTTCCACATGGTTTTCTGGGCTGTTGATGCTGTGCAGATTTACCGCGTGTGGATGTCTGTCGGTAGTTAGGCTTGTTGGAGCGTTGTGCTTGTTTCTTCTTGAAAGCGTGGACACTGGATTCTGCGGTGGCATTGGAAGAGGCTGACAATAATTTAGCCTGGTCACCTGCGAGCTGCATAGATTGGGCGAGCTCTACTGTGCGCTGGAGGTTGAGTTTGTCCTCAGGTTGTGAGAGCAGGGCTTTCTGGATTTTTTCATCCATCACACCACAGACAAGCCGGTCTCGAAGCATTTCCTCGAGGTTCTGGCCATAATGGCAGTCACTTGCGAGTGCACGTAGTGCAGCTAGGTATTCGGCGATTGATTCACCGGATCGTCGACAACGACTGTTAAATTGGAAGCGAGCAATGATGCTGGACTTCGTCGGCTTGAAATGCTTCTCTAGTGTCTGTACGAGTTCCTTGTATGTGGCTTCGTTGGGCTTTTTAGGGACCGAGAGATCACTAATCAGCTTGTATGTTTGGGCACCCACGATGGAGTTCAGTATGGCCCGTTGACGTTTAGGATCAGTTATGTTATTTGCCGCAAAATATTCGCCAAGGCGATCGGTGTAGGTGTCCCATGTTTCATTCTTGTCTGAAAATTCTCCTATGTTGCCGAATGTGGCCATGGTTCTGGTAGATTAAGATAGGAATATCCTGTACTTACTGACACCATAAAGAAATGATCGGGAGGAACTCTTTCACAACGTTGCTAGGTCTTTTATTGATAACTATAACGACAGCATGATGATCATGACGGCGGCCATGTTGGTAGTAAACAGCGTGGAGAGGTGGTGCATGCTGGGTAGTAATTATGTTCATGAGACTAGACTTGATACAAGTCTGTTAGGCAGTTCGCTACAGAAACCCAACAGAGCACACTGAGTTTGTAATCCGAGGAATAATCTGGCTTATGCAGTGACTTAATTAATTGGCTTGGATTGGCTATATCTGATACGAAACATGACTCCAGGTGTGTCACTATAATGAAAACTGCTTCTACTGAAAATGTTTCAAATGTGATTTGTATTCACTTAAATAACTATACTGTATTTCATTCTCAAACGTTGAAGTGTGAAACACTGTAACTTACCAAGTCAATGCGTCTATTGGTAGTGATGGCGATCTATTCCAGTGTAGATCCTTCAATGTGTAGGTGGTTGAGTCGTGGTTGTATTGCCTGGGCGTGATCTCACATGTATATCATGATCTGTTTAGTGATCCTGACGATACGGCCAGGAGATTCCTTGGTGAAAATTGAAGAGTTACAGAATGCTAACTACCACAGCAGGGCATTGACGGTGTAATGGCGGGGTTTTGCTTTGCAATTCTCAACGTGTACTGCAACGAACAATATCTGACGGGGCCTCGTAGTGTCCAGAGCAACAAACCTCACTCGGAAAATAGACAGCAATGAGAGTTCTTCCGGTGGTAATGGAGGTTATTGTTGTTATATATATAACGGCCACCACTACTAAATCAGTCTTCTGTTCCAACTAAGCAAACAGATTGAAATATACTGCTGCCTGTTTCTATCTGCTCATAATTGAAATAATGCTGGGTTTGGCTGGTACCCTGTCAGCGCTGGGAGCGAATTCGAGTCTAACACCTTGAGGTGAAAGGGGCTAAATTGTAATCAGTCGGGCGTATTAAATTTGCTGCACAATATACAATCAATCTCACTGTTAAAAAAAAAATCTTTTTTTATATGAATTTCCTGGCAGTTTGGACGCCAGTAATTTCCTGTAAAAAAGGGCGCTGTTAATTTACACATGCGCCGTTAAATTACGTTGAAAGATAACGTTTTTATTTCTTAATTAATTACTGGGATTTTTCGTAAATATTTGGCATCGATTCAGTGAATATACATAAATTCGTCCACATAATGTCAATGTAGTTGTACATAAATAGCCCTGTAAATTAGGGATTCGGTAGGCCTACCTTGTATTTACCCAGAAAGATCTGTGAATTTGCATTTTCATGATAATTATATTACGAACCCGGTTCAGTATAAATATGGCTCCAACCCTGTATTGGAACTAACCCTCAGTGATGTTAACGTTCACACTGCCGGTTTATTGGCCTAGTCGATTGATGTCGCCAGATGATCAAAGGTACTATTTTAGTGAAGAAAGGATCTTTGAAAGAAAAGAAACAATGCATTTAAGACAATTTTACAGTTAAGAAATCCGGCTTGTGTTTGCATTTCCCCGCGATACAAAAACTAAATCAAAAAAAAAATTCAAACAAAACGTATTTTAACAATATGTAACTATCAAACATGGACTATCGTTGCAAACCTATTTATATAATTGAGGTAGGAAACAGTATTTACCTGAATATCACGTGACCATCGAAATAAATGTACAGCCTCGTATTCAAAAACACGTAAGTAAATGCTGGACTACATGTATGTTTTGGCGTAGGGTCTGATTTTTTTTATTGCAGTTTATGGCGATGAAATTAATAAATATTATCCAGACATATTCAAATTAAAGAATGGTAATCCTGACCTCTGCCTGTGCAGTCATCTATATGACAAGCTATAAACACACTATTGTACCGCGTTCAGCTTGATACAATACAGACTCGCGCCGTTTCCAGCCCCTTAAAGAATCAATATTTCTCCAAGTCATATTAGATGGTGCCAAACGTAGGGTTTCTATATACATGAAAATATTATTTGTATTAATCATTAACGCTTCGGGTGTCTGATTTCTGCAGTTTCCGTTAAAAACGTAATGCCTGTGCATAGCTGCCTAGGCTGATATTACTTGCAACTCTATGTACTGTGTGGTGTAGGGTAGCTTTTATCTTTCGTTGAGTTGGAAGAGAAAATTAAATTCAATGCTTTATTAGAAGAGCACATCACCATTATAGATTGGGTTTTCTTTTGGACGTTTTCCATACTCCAATATTCTATCCTTGTCTCACAGAGACAGGCCGGTATCTGTTCTGTATTTGTATTTTTGTTATGTTTTCGCAATTTGTTCAATCCATTTCAGATGACGAAGACCATGATATTATAAATAAATATAGGGGGGCCTAGATGATAATGATTGTGCTTATCTTGAACGTAACGACTTCAATAACATAGATATTCCTACTCCGGGTAATTTCTCAATCTTTTACATGAATTCAAGGAGCCTCTGTAAAACAATATTTGATATCCAAGACTTTCTCGCCACTATTGACCACCCTTTTTCTATTTATGGCTTCACGGAAACCTGGTTATAGGAGGTCTCCCCGCTATACATTCATATGGACACCTACCAAATTGTCCATTCTTCTAGATCAATTCGACATGGCGGAGGGGCTGCCATGTTCGTTAGCTCCTCACTGAATGTTAGCATCCGTGAAGACTTAATACCTTCTTCAACTGATGACTTTGAATCCATTTTCATTGAAGTCCCGCGAGACAATGCTTCCAATGTGATTGTTGGGAATGTTTACAGGGCTCCTGGAACTTCATTTGATACATTTAACAGGTGTGTTGACTCTTGCCTGGATAAAATAGGGAAGGAGGAGAAGCTGTGTTACATAATGGTTGATTTCAAGCGCAATTGGCTAAATATTGTGCTGACCACCAACCCATGGACGACTTTTGTGAAAACTAGGCACGTTCTCACACACCAAAAAGCGCGACTTTTAGTCGTGTCCACACAGGCAAAAAAGCGCCACCCCAATTCACACCGGATTTCTATCAAACAGCGCGTACGCAGTTAAGGCCACATAAAAAAAAAAATTGTTTAGCGTCCACCTCTTCCAAATTTTCTAGGTAGGGAGGGAGGTTTTTATTTTTATTTTTTATTTTAAGGATAGAATGGCAACATGCCTGTGGAAGAAAAGATACATGGTATTCATGGTCAGAAAACATGTTAGGAAGATACTGAAGACCATAGAAGCTTTCAAGCTAGATATCTGACCATTGGAAATTTCAGTAGACTAGAGAGTAGAGAAACCTAAGTATGTAGACTTGACTCAAGTCGGGTTACGGTAGTTCTAGTCATGCGGTCGGCTGATATTCCTTCAGTCCGCCACATCGGTACAAATTTCCGGAACGTTGATTATCAAATGTCCCTTCCGCTTAAATTTGTACATTTTTCGCATGCTGCGGCTTCTACCCCAGGTGGCCTTCATGATGTTTAGTCCGAAAATTACGGTAGGTATTAGCGCACACTGCTTTTACATACAAGAAATAATTGTTTCCCCCAATATTTATTTTGTTTGAGACAAATAAAAATAATAATAATAATACAGGTCGGGCTCATATCGGAGGTCGGGCGGGGACGCTAAACAAGTAATTTGTGGCCTAATCGTGAAGTTGGCATCCGTCCTGTGTTAAACACACAAATAGGTCACACAAAGAGTCGCGCTTTTTTGTTGTGTGTGAATGTGCCTACTGTCTTTTCTTATGGATTCCGTCCTCTTATCACCAAACCAACTTGCATCACTCCACACTCTGCTACCTTTATCGATAAAATACTAACCAATTCTGATCTTGATACCTCAGCTAGTATATTGTACTTTGACGTAACCGACCAATATCCACTCAGTTCAATACACTGCTTCTTTTCTTCAGAATCCGGTGCGTTAAAAAAAAGTATCCAGAAATATCAACAATAACTCTCTCCAATCCTTTAGCTTAGATCTTGCAAAAGTTGACTGGACTGGAGTTAAATCACCGAGATTCAAGATACCGACTCTGCTTACGTGGCTTTTCTCTCTTCTTTTAAGTTCCTTTATAATCGTCACTTTCCTCTCATTTGCAAAAACAAAAACCCAGTCTATCATCGACTCCTGTATGTTTAAAAACAGACTCCAAAGGAGATTCTTGCTTAATCCCACTGAAGCAAACGAGCGTAATGAAAAGACCTTTCGCAACCGTTTAACAGCTTCCATTCGCTGTGCAAAAAAAAAAAAAAAAAAAAAAAAAAAAAACCAAAAACAGATTATTACGCTCGTCAGCTTCATCGGCAGAAAGACAACTTTAAATGACTCTGGAGAGAAAAAAAAACAGCATTATCGGCAAATCAAAATCAGCTTTAATGCAAAATGGCTTACTAATTGAGAAAACATTATTTCCTCAGGCAAAATCAGTCCTGCTGATATTGCCAAATCTTTTAATTCATTTTTTTTATTACTAATATCGACTCTTCTCTTGCAAATAAAATTCCTGTCTCATTCACCAACTTCACTGGGTGAATCCTGGTTAGTTTTTTTTCCTCCGCTTAGTGATATGCTGAAATCCAGCGGGTAATCTCGCCCGACCTGAGGTCGATGTGATTGGGTTTGGTTTGTTGGTGGAGAGGTTTCTTTTCCCTTCGCAACGGGGTCCGCCGGGCTATAGAGGCGAGCCAAGTGAGGGGACCCCCCTCCGCGACCCGGCCGCGCGGGTCAGTGTCTCTTGATCTCTCCCCCGCTTCCGCGGAGCCTTCCGCTCGACAGAGCCCGAATTCCCCGCCGCCCCCGCGAAGGGGGCGACCCCACCTCTCCTAGGACGGGTGCCGCATGGCGCCGGCTCCCGGGCCGCGAGGCTGCGCACCCCTCCAGGTCTTCGGGCGGGAGGGAAGTCCGGCGATCGCGGGTGGGCCGGAACAGAGTTCACTGGTCCGGCCGGCCACGCCACGGCGGAAATCCTCAGCGACGTTTTTGGGGGGCAGCCAGCGCGGCACCGAGGCGAACCCGGCGCACGGTGGTGTCATGACCGTCGGGAGGATCGGGGGGGGGGGGGGGTTGCTTCAGGGACGGGGCCCGCTTCCGCACAACGTCTATCACGTTCTCTTGCGCCTCCTGCAGCCAGTGATCGACGCGGCCGGGTTAGGGTCCGAGGACCCACCCCGAGCGCGTACTGCCGACAGGCGCCACTGCGCCCGGCCGGGCCCTTTGACAGGCGGCCGGGCGATTTTTAGTCTTCACGACCCTCAGGCGGACGAGGCCCGGGCCGCAGGGTGCCCGGGCCGCGGGGTGCCCAGGCCGTCATGTGCGTTCGAAATGCCGATGATCACCGCGTTCTGCAATTCACACTGATTCTCGCAGTTGGCTGCGTTCTTCATCGGCGCACGAGCCGAGTGATCCACCGCCGAGAATTGTCTCTCGGTCTCCCTCCGCTAGGAGGGCTTTGATCTGCGCCCTCCCCCGGGAAAGGGGTCGGGCGTTTTTCACTTCTGTTCCGATCACCTGTGATGTCCGAGCCGGTGGCTGGCGGCTCGGAGGAAAGCGTTTAAAAGCTACGGCTGGAGCCGGACCGCGCGGGGAGACCGTCCACTCTTGCCTCTGGTGCGGGGGGGGGGGGGGGGGGGGGCGCGCGTATCCCACCCCGCCGGTCCCCGCTGGCGACCCATTCGAGGCCAAGCTCCAGCGTCCCGGGGCCCGGTCGGACCGACCCGTTCAAGACCCGGCCTTCCGAGCCCCGGCGTGGGACACTCCAACACATTGAAATCAGTACGGTGGCTCGGTGCTGCGGCGGCTGGCGCCTGGACCGCACCGGGCCGGTCGAGCCCAGGTCCGGGGGGACCGGGTTTCTGTTTAGCTAATGATCCTTCCGCAGGTTCACCTACGGAAACCTTGTTACGACTTTTACTTCCTCTAAATGATCAAGTTCTATCGTCTTCAGGGCCCACGAGCGAAGCGCCAGAGGCGCCCCGCCGCGGCCCGTCCGAATATCTCACTAAACCATTCAATCGGTAGTAGAGACTGGCGGTGTGTACAAAGGGCAGGGACGTAATCAACTCCCTGTCCCAATCACGAAGGAGGTTCAACGGATTGCCCAGACCTTCCGGCCAAGGGCGGACACCCGCTGATCCCTTCAGTGTAGCGCGCGTGCGGCCCCGAACATCTAAGGGTATCACAGACCTGTTATTGCTCAATATCGCGTGGCTGAACGCCACTTGTCCCTCTAAGAAGTCCTCGCTCGGCGCGGCGGCCGACGAGACTATTTAGCAAGCCAAAGTCTTGTTCGTTATCGGAATTAACCAAACAAATCGCTCCCCCAACAAAGAACGGCCATGCACCACCACCCACAGAATCAAGAAAGAGCTCTCAATCTGTCAATCCTCACTGTGTCCGGGCCGGGTGAGTTTTCCCGTGTTGAGTCAAATTAAGCCGCAGGCTCCACTTCTGCTCGTGCCCTTCCGTCAATTCCTTTAGGTTTCAGCTTTGCAACCATACTTCCCCCGGAACCCAAAGACGTTGGTTTCCCGCAGACTGCCCTCCGCGTCATTGGAGTAGCGCCGGCGGATCGCCAGTCGGCATCGTTTATGGTTAGAACTAGGGCGGTATCTGATCTCCTTCGAACCTCTAACTTTCGTTCTTGATTAATGAAAACATTCTTGGCAAATGCTTTCGCAGTCGGTCGTCTTGCGGCGATCCAAGAATTTTACCTCTCACACCGCAATACGAATCCCCCCGTCAGTCCCTCTTAATCATTACCTCGAGATCCGAAAAATAGAACCGAGGTCCTATTCCATTATTCTATGCTATGCTGTCCAGGCTCAGGGCCTGCTTTGAACACTCCATTTTTTTTCAAAGTAAACGTTTCGGCCGCGCCTGGCACCAAGTCAAGAGAACCAGACGGAGACCGAGAGGAAGGCCAGGCGGGCAGTGGCTCGCCTTGCGGCGGACCTCCGGCCTGCGCCCAAGATCCACCTACGAGCTTATTAACTGCAGCAATTTTAATATACGCTATTGGAGCTGGAATTACCGCGGCTGCTGGCACCAGACTTGCCCTCCAATAGATCCTCGTTACAGGATTTAAAGTGTACTCATTCCAATTACAGGGCCTCGAACGAGTCCTGTTTTGCTATTTTTCGTCACTACCTCCTCGTGTCGAGAGTAGGTAATTTGTGCGCCTGCTGCCTTCCTTGGATGTGGTAGCCGTTTCTGAAGCTCCCTCTCCGGAATCGAACCCTATTCTCCTTTACCCGTTACGACCATGGTAGGCGCATAACGTACCATCGAAAGTTGATGGGGCAGACATTCGAAGGATCCGTCGCCGGTGCGGAGACCGTGCGATCGGCTAGGTTATCCATAGCTCACCAACGGAGCCGGGACGAGCCCGGGTTGGTCTTGTTCCTAATAAAAGCACGCCTCCCGCAAGGTCGGCGCTTGTTGGCATGTATTAGCTCTAGAATTACCACAGTTATCCATGTAGGGGAAGTCGCACCAAGGAACCATAACTGATTTAATGAGCCATCTGCAGTTTCGCTTCTGAAAGCTTGTACTTAGACATGCATGGCTTAATCTTTGAGACAAGCATATAACTACTGGCAGGATCAACCAGGTAGCCCCCTCGGGGCCGGGCGCGGCTTTCTCGGGCGCGCGCCCCGGCGGACGCGTCACGGGCGGGGAGCGAACTCGCCCGCCGGACGCCGATGTCCGCACTGCACCTCCGCGTTTCGGGCGGCGCTGGGGCCGCCTCCTCCCGGTTCGATTTCTCGCTACCTCCCGTGGCTACAATCCGGCGGATTCTTACACCTCTCCTGGCTGTTTGACTAGAAGGCAAAGCTCGTCCTTACACCTCCCCTGGCTGTGTGACTAGAAGGCAAAGCTCGTCCTTCCACGACGTCGTCTCCGCCACGTCTCATAAATTTCTCGGAGATGCCGGGAAACCTTCCATAGACACCAGAAAGACTGATGAGACGTTGCCGAAACGTTGCCGAGACGTCTCTGTGACTACTTCGAGACTTTGCAGCAACATTTCCGCGACAGAAGGTCAGAGTGCTTGTCAACTGGACGGTCTGGAGATGTCGCTGAGACGACTCCTTGGTGAAAAATGTCAATGTTGGCGACGTTTCGCAACTACATAGTTGGAGACGTCGCGGCGATGTCTCTGTTGCTGAGAAACTGCCTTTTAGTTAGCATCCAACAAAATGGCACGTATGGCTATCCAGCGTAGACTTAAGCTAAAGGCGGTATCTCACTGGGTTTGAAACTAGATCGCGTTTTTCTTTGGTTCGCGACTCCAGATTCTGCTTATTGCATAGACGTCTCAAAGTTGCCCCGTATACCTTCGGAGACCATAAAGACTGATGAGACGTTGAAGAGACGTCTCAGCGACTACTCGGAGAGTCTTGCAGCAACATTTCCGCCAACTTTCGGCCGAAGTGTTTGTCACCTGGTCTGGAGACGTCTCCGCGACTGCAGCGACTGATAAATTAAGTTTCAAGTCACCGCAGTCGAGGAGACGTCTTCAGCATTTTAATGGCTTGCGCTCTCACTAAAAAGAAGTCTCCGATAATTCTTCCTGCCTATATCATGCACCTGACTTGGACCAGGAGGGTTATCGGCACGTATTTTCTAAAGTGGGTCAAACAGCTTTAAGTGGTCTCGCGGAGAGGTCATCGCAACGTCCCATCATTCTTTTTAGTCTCCTGCACATCTCCGCGACGTTTCTGGGGCGTCTCTGAGACGTCTCAGCAGTATCTAATTGTAAGGGTTTGCGATTTATATCATTGTTATGATTGTATAAGTATCATAGTTCAAATTCGCCGCGTCGGGCGGCCAGCGTAACCTAGTAACAATGTTTTGGCAACTGACGCATGCGCACTAGCTCTCTCTCTCTCTCTACCGTTACTTTTTGGGGAAAGTTGTCAGCCAGACAAAACTCTGAATTGCTGTTAATTTTGGATTGTCTGTTATGGTAAAGGTTTCGATTCCTTTGGTCCAATCATCCTTTGAGGATCCAGGATCGTGTTGAGTAAGGTAATTTCATGAGATTTACCTGTATTTTTTATCGAATATACGAGATTTGTTTTGGGTTTACAACGTGAAGTTATGTGCACGTACGCTGTGTGTAAAAACACATGGACCTATTACTAGTATTACGCTATTCATTTTAACATGTATAGGAGGTGCATGGTACCGTTACTACAGGCCGTTGCCAGTGTCTGCGAGCCTGGTGATTTGGGAAGAGAGCTGGGAGCAGCGTCACGCGCTGTGTGTGGTCCAGTCTGGGTGAGTTTGTAGACTGTACTAGGCTTTTAATGAGAGTACAGTTGTATTTTTAAAAGATGACAAATCTTTTGTGTTTATGTCACGTAACAGCTGTTTGATGGCTAATATCTGAGTGTGTAGGCTACACATTGTTTACATTAAAGTACTGTGGACAGACAGTGAATTAAATTGTCGATTGTTTTATTTTATATCAGGGGTTTTTGTTCATTACTGGATAAAGTCAAGATTGTGGAACTGGAGTGAACAAGAGGTTCATGTGACATCTATCCTAAGCATCAAGTTTAAACGATTCAATTGTAATAAATAAATTATATTGTATAAGCTGCAGTTTCTGTGTCAGTGAGCTGTTTTCTTTATTGTCAACTGTCTGCCGGATCATCTGGGTATACACCTAACCTTCAGCTTGACAAATCACATACAAGCTACCCTGGGAACGCACAACTAGGCGTGCCCTTACATAATAAAGTTCCTCTAAGTATTTAATGAGACTGGTGAAAGTCTCTAAAAGATGTTAAACTTCTTGGGACTCCTTGGCGAAGCCATACTTTTCAGAGGAAATCCTAAAGACGACTCAGTATCTGATAAAGTTCGTCTAAGCATTTAATGAAGACGTCGCGGAGACTGGAGAAAGTCTCCCAAACATTGTAAACTTCTTTGGACTCCTTGGCGAAGCCATACTTTTCAGAGGATATCTCAAAGACGTCTCAGTAATTTCCGAATCTGTATCTACCGCGATAAATAGCCCTTCCCTTTCTGTATTATTTATACACAATTAATCAGAATGAGCAGAATGAGCTGAATATGTTCTATGAATATTTTGCAGCGAAGCGTCTGCGTCAAGATGAAAGTTAAAATAGCCGTGAATGACATTGTTCATAAACGAACCACTTTCACAAACATTTACAATAATTATTTAATCCGATTGGACCAGTATGGTCGAGAAATTGTTCAATATAATGACATGTAAAATAGCGATGTTATGACTGACAATAAGATGCATCGACACACTGTCACCTTTAAATTGTATACTACTTCATTTCTGTTAAAATGGATCCAAGATATTAGATCATAGTAATACAATTTATTCCAGTATTTCTGTGCACACTTCATCAAAAGTTACAATTCATCTACAAATGATGTAAAGGTAGCATTAAGTCATCCCTACACGAATATTTACAATGTTACTAATGCTTACCTTTGTTATTTTTGCTGGTGGAGGGTATTGAAAATAGTATTGCTTTACACAGATACTTATACATTTGAAAGATTACATCAATGTTATATCCATATCAAATCAACAATAAATCTAGCTTTTCTAAAGGGTTGATTGTTGTAAGACATTTCAACACCGTGTCAACAGTCTGAAAACGTTTTGTATTGTTTTGTTTGTTTGTATAACTTACAAAAATGTAGGCATACAGGTCAATAAATATCAATACAAAACATGTGATTTCAAGACTGATTCATCCCGAACTTGAAGATACAATATTACATATTTCCTAAAGGGTCTCTGCAATAGGAATATATTATTGCTTAACACGTTCCAATAAGAAATTGTTATTGATTGTACCCAGTTCCTCACACTGTTTCTGGGTTAACAAAAGGTTTTTTTTTATGCTAATGAGAATGTCAATATTCATGAGCAAAACTGTGATGTCATCATAAGTATATGAGAGCAGTAACCCAATTGATGTGTGCACAAAAAGTAGGGGTTGTTTTATAGGTTTTCTTACAGACCTGTTTTTCCTCAATAGGTTTTGTGTGTTGAATATGTTCATTTCACTCATCGGCGGTGTAATATGTTTGCCAAACCATTTCTGTGGGTAAAGTTTGCCTCTTCATTGTTTATGTTTTTTTTCATTATATTTTTGCTGTTGGTTCCCCTCATGAGTATGCATGAAAATCTCTCATTTTGCAAAGCCATTTAAACGAAAACCAAATGCTGGTTTGAAATCAAAATAAAACAAATGCCATTCATTATTTGTTTATTCTCTGTCTGAAGGCAATGGAATAACCTGACTGTAAAAAGCACTGCATGAACCCTTTAAATCATGATTATTTAAAACCGAAAAAACAAAACTATTTCTCAGGACAAAATATATAGCTTTGAAATATGTGCGAGTTCATTATATAATATAGGTAATCAAATACGTCTATATACATATGTGTTTTTTATTCAAAAATTATAACAATGTTCCAAAGCCATAGTGCTGCTATCAATCAAACGTTTATTTTCTTCTTACCATAGCAGAAAGATATGCTTCAAACTAGAGTACAAGATTAGTAACATACCCGAACAGAAAATTATTTTCAGGGTATGAAGATGGTGCTGGTAGATACATACCTTTCAAATACTTCCGCCTGAAATTGTGTATTTATCCTTAAATTTGTTAAACAAGGACCGAAAACAGTGATGATGGCGGTGTAAGATCAAAACCATTTTTAAGTTTGTATAAACAAAAAATAACAACTGATTTCGCTATGATCTCGTGACTCAGATGTCCGATTTAGCTCAAATTTTACCTTTTTTTTAATGTAAATGTTTCATCAGTATTGATATTATTATTATTATTTTCTTGAAGCAGCACCATGGAATTGTCCAGAGCTGAAAAATATAAAATGCCCATGTTTAACAGGCTTATCTACAGACTGAATTTCATTTTAAATGAAAACATTTTGTAATTCAAATTCAAATAAGAATATAACCGATCGCACAGATATGTTACTTTGATGCTATGCTAAGTCTTATCCGTCAATATTACACAATGCGTGCTATTTAGTTTCCTTTGCCCCGGTTTTGTTTATTGCTTTGTTTTTTCTACATTAATGTCAAGGCACATAATAGTATTTGTTCACGATTTGGTTAATCTACGCACACTTCACACAGGTGACACAACAAACAGCTCTTTTGGTTCTGGTTCTAAATTGTAAACGTCTCATGCAAAACAATCTACAAATGTGATTTACCAGTAGGCCTATGCTGCCTTTCTGTCTTCACACGCTCGTTATTACAAATGGTGCTCAAAAGGCGAATACGATTTGTGATCTTTATATTTAGATTGTGTGTTGATCTTTCATTTCTTTTTTTCGATGATTTTGTTTTCCGTCCAATTATGTGTTATTGTTACTACTTTCATTATTATTTCACTCGTCATCATCGAAAGAGACAATATAAAACTACAATGATACACAAAATGACAAGGTGGTAGGTCGGAACTGAGAAAGCAAACTTCATATGAAAAATATTCAATTAATCTAAACACAGTTTACATAAGTTGAATTTACCCAGTACATATCAAATGTCATTAACTTAGAAACTGGCTTATATGTAACCATTTATTCCGAATGTGATGTGGTCGTATTACCGGACAACATGTTACTTACATGCTATACTGATGCCGATTAAATAAAAAACTAAAAAACCATTGTCGTCCACCTGCAAGGCGTCACAATTCTGGTTAACCATTGCCTGGCAAGTATGCCATTGTGTGTCAAGCTTGCATTACATGTCTCGGTGAGAGTCAGTTGGCTGCTTACACACTGTACGACGATTTAGTCCGCAATTCCCATCATTCAACTGACGGGTATCTTGGCGAATGAGACTACAATCTTCTTGGTTATTGCCGTCATCGGGCTGCCCGTCTGCCCAATATTTCCAGCTGATATCAACTCCTTCTTCCTGGCACACACAGGCTCCCTTGCTCACTCGTTGGGTGCATTCAGTCCAAGCTATACCTCCCCGTCCGGAATCAAACAATGCACGATAAAATTATTCTCTTCCAGGGAGCTTGGCACGGCCAAAATAAAAACGGCAACAAAGAGTACATAACAATAAGTTCTCCATAGATGCCAATCCGAAGGGCAGGGTGACCCACGGAGCAGACTTCTACATTTCCCGAAACTTGAGGGATTATTTATGGCAACAGACGTATTTAGCACAAATTCACTCCCGATGAAGATCAACTCAGATTATTGACTTTTTAATGATAGACCTTTTGCTCAATGGCAGGCTTTTCCCCGTGAACTTAACACAGCAACAATCCATTTTGTTTTCATATCTTACGGTTGAATTGTTTCAAAATAGAATTCAGAAGGTTAGTTCTGTGGTTGAGGTTTACTAACTGGTATGGAGAGCGGACTATTGTATTCCAGATATCACGAGTTATAATTGTCGGTAAGAGTAAGTAGGCTGCTTACACACAGCACGGGAACGCGCATCACAATCAACATCGTGCCACTGACGACCAGACCCGTGCAATCGGGAAATGAAGGCACAATTTTGTCCGTAATGAAGGCCATCTTGGCCGACATCCCAATTCCTGTAGCTGATCTCCACTCCTCCCTCCTTGCACACCCAAATTCCCTCGGTCGCCTGATCATTGCAGTCGATCCATGCGCATTCCCCGTCTGGTATCACATCGTTCACGATGAAATCATTCTCTTCCAGGGAGCTTGGTACGGCAAGTATTCCACCCAACTTGGCACACTCGGCTCTGGCACCCGACCAGATAACGTTGTTTGGAGTGAGGAAATAACAAGAAGTTCCCCAGTGATGCCACTCCGGAGGGCAGCGTGGACCACGGAGCAGACTTATACATTTACCCGAAACTTAAAATGACATAGCAAGTGGATAAAGCAGCGAATATGATGCAAACTTCAGACAACATGATGAACTCACAAACACATTTTAGAAGAGTAAACAAATGAAATTAAAATCTAAAATTACTCTCCAATTTTCCTCATCAACGTTTATTGTAGAAATATCGAAGTCATTGTTTTAGAACAAACATCCGTCAAAAATGTTGGTAGTTTTTATATTAAAATCGTCCGCAGAAAACAGATGTGTGCTTGTATCTCATCAACCGGAGACCAATTGTCAACACTCAGCTGCATCGAGCTCAGAAGATCAAATTAATCAGCCAACAGAGAGATAGAGTGAGGGGAATACAAACTGCAACTGCTCAACATCAACAATAAAACCATCATTTCACATGACAAAGTACATAATTGTATCCATTCAAACAAATCCATTAGCGAGGCATGGTATTAACAGACCATATCGATTCACCATTAATTTTGCCAATTTCCATTATGTTATCCAGCAACCTTGAGCAACGTGGATGTTGATGCACTTATTCAATTAACAACATAATAGCAAATTGCTACCACGGGAACAATACACCAAATATACATACATCAACGCATATGCATAGCGACAATAAATATACAATAATTTCCAATAACTAGTAAGGCCGACTGGAAGCAAGTTATTATTATACCAGGCATTTTCAATGCAGGTAAAATGTAAAGCAATTATAATAAATTGTCTATTCCCCAGCTTATTAGAAGTAGGATGACATACTCAAAGACAAACCCCTAGGATCTCAGCTCTTGCAACTTTGGATATTTTAATTCCAAAATCGTACATAAAATATCATGCTGATGTACCTCTGAATGCCACAGTTTAAAACTTCACGAAACAATGAAATAACCTTAAAACTGAAAATCGTTGTTCCTTCGTTTGCTCAGTTTTGGAAATGGTGTGATTTTGGCTTGAATTTATTTATTTTCATTATTTCCTTTTCCCTTCAGGGGAAGGGGAAATCTGATCGAGGTTATTAGGGAACATCTTAAAGCTGTTTGCTTGTTCTATATACCCTCATTTTCAATGTCAGAGTCCCATGTTTAGGGATATCCAAAATGGTGGAATCTAGGGGCATGCTGTGCAACAAAAATATCAGTGTGTATGCAATGTCTCACAACCAATCAGTAGTAGAATTGCATTTCATTAAATCAAAGCAATTCCTAGTGGGACAAATTCTGAATGACTAGAGAGTTAGCAGAAACAGTTGGTCCATCCATAATGTCATTACAATTTTTGGTTTTCCGTGCCAAGTAGAGCCATTTGTTTATTAGCAAAAATAAGGTCTGCATTCAAATGCTACATTGAACTCATACTGTGCATAAACCATACTGGTTTTATCCAATTTAATTTATGGAATTATATTTCGCCACGGACCTCAATCATTTCTAAAGATAAAATTCATGTAAATTAAAATTCAGCGACCGACGTACGTCACCAAACAGTTATTTTCAATTTCGAGAATTTTGTAAGCCAATTAATTCTTAACAATTCCCTTAAAACCAACAGAAAAAAAGTAATGAAAACAAAATCATATCAATTTATAATGTTAATGATTTTTGACCCACAATCCTACAGGAAATTGCCTGGAAAGCACATTTTTCAAAAGGGTTAAATCATTGAAAAGTGAACAATGAAACATTTAGTGCAGCTGCGGGATTTGAAACTACGATATTGTTACTACATGTATACAGCCCTGTATTGGTGTGTGCAAAATAATCCATTAACTTTCTTCGTTTTTCCCAATCGGGAGTTGTGGAACCACGCACAAACCACTATATCCTAATGAGCATTAATTTGAAAGGTGAATTGAGAAGCTCAATCCTTGATGTATTACTGAGACGTGTCGACTTGCCTGATGAATGTTACTCGTGAAAAGGGTGAGTCCGTCACATGTTGAGTAAGAGTGGTTGATGATTCAGCTCTGTGGGGTGGATCGGAGCTTGCTGCATGATGGTGTAAGTTAGTTTTTGTGATAATAAGTACACACTTCTAGCACACTGCATCGCGTTCAATCTAACAAGGCTAATTATAAGTCCGCCATGGCGGAGAAAAAAAAACATGCCACAATCATGATCGCGCCAGAATGTTGTTGGGCAGTCCATCATTCCAATTCCTGTAGCTGACCTCCATATATCCTTCCTCGCACACCGAGGTCCTTTCGGCCATTTTAATCGCCCCATCAACCTAGTCCGGCATCACATTGTCAACGATGAAATAATTCTCTTCAGGGGAGCTTGGCACGGCCAGAATGCCTCCCAACTTGGCGCACTCGGCTCTGGCACACGACCTTGTAAAGCCCGATTGAGTAAGCAAATATTAAGTTGCCCAGTGATGCCACTCCTAGCCTGTGGCAGGGCGGTTTATGAGGGAAACATTTTCCCACTGAGAAAACTCAAGCGACTAGAAAAAGCAGCGAATAATGATGAACATTGTTTAAATCACTTTGAAACCAAGACTGTTCAAGCATCGCAGGCATCCAAACTAACGCCTTGAAGGGGTCAATCAAACAGCTGGTATTAATCAATATGTCAAACCAGCATGGTTGAAGTTGATTGGACTTGATGACTTCAGCAGTAAACAAGATGAAGGCATTTGCGATTGAATGTTCAATTCTCGAGAATAATCGAATTTAACAAACGTGCTGCGGTTAGGTTGAATATATTCATATTTCAGATAAGGCCAGTTTTAGGCCAGGTGCTGTTGTCCCGCTCTGCGTAGTCTGATTCGTAGTCTGCGTCTGCGTGAAAGATTACCATTTTAGTATTAGTTTTTGCACTTTTGTAAATACATGCAATTTTATTTGGGCAAAATAAGAGATAAAAGAGTGGGAAAAAAACATGCAACAAAATCAAAAAAGTGCATACATGAAAAGTGCTCTGTTGTATGTGGGCATTGATCATGCCCTGTTTTGGCTAACTGTAGCACGGGATCAAACATATTTGCATGACGTGTCTTTTGCTGTGCGTGACCTCGCGTGACCTGTCGGAAATAGCCGACAGCATGACGTAACTATCCGAAGTTGGATGAAACGAGTTTATAATGTTTCGGATAAATCCGTAAAAAAAAAATCAAAATTCTACTTTTTGCGTCACGTGACTCTCCAGTGAATTTAACCGATACGGGTCCCTATACTTGACAGATAATAGTTGGGAGCTTTTCGGGTCCGGGAACCAGACTGTACGCTCTGCGATGACAAATATTGCACAAGATGTTACCACAAGTCAAAATTGATATCTCAAGTACAAAGTGAATGTTCAGGTAGCTTGTACTTGCTTTGGATTGAAATGAAACCAGCATCACATGCAGCGGCTTGTAATGACACAAGTATGAGTGACAATGCGGCATCCATTCCAATACAATTTCCGCAATGTGGAAACTCCTTGGGTTTTCCGACCGTATAGGATTTAATTTTGTTTCCTTTTCAAGAAAAGGGTTTTAAATGTTTTCAATCACTGGCTTGGGCTTTCGGATGAAACCGGAAACGAAATTCTTTTAGTTTGGCCTGTGAATATCGCAAGCCTCAGTCAGTTCAGTAGCTGGTTATTGGCTGTTTGCACAATGCAGGATGATGAATATAAGATCGATCATCGTGACACTGACGACGAGATCCCCACTCTCGGGTTAGAATGGCACATTTTGCGCCTATATTATGAGTACCTAGATTGACATCCAAAATCATGCAGCTGACCTCCACTCCTCCATTCTCTCATACACATGATTACTCGGTCTCTTGATCGTTGTAGTCGATCCAAACAGACACCCCGTCCGGAATCACATAGTCCACGATGAAATCATTCTCTTTTTAGGATCTCGGCACGGCCAGAATGCCACCCAACTTGGCGCTCTCGGTTCTGGTACTCGCCAAAGGAAATGTAGATTTAGTGAGGAAATAACAAGACAGAGCAAGTTGATAAAATGACCAACAATGCAGAAAACGTGACGAACTACGAATTCGTTTATCAATGTTCAATCTATCACTCTTCAGTTTTCCTCATCAAAACCAAAACTGTCTAAAAAGTTGGTTTTTTTTTTACATTTAACTTTTCCATTGAAAACATGTCCTTGTATCTCATTAAAAAAGACAAGATATAAATTCAGAGGCAAACATATCGAGCTGTGATGATCAATTAATCAGCCAAGACAGATGGATAGAGCGAGGGATTGGGAACGGCACCAGCTCATCTTCAACAATGAATCTCTCATATTTGACAATATTTGACAATAAAGCCATATTTCCACTTGATTACCATTCAATAGCTCTATGTATATCGAATCAGTGTATTTACAGACAATAGCAATGCGCCAGAAAGAAGAGTTGAAGATCTTCACTCCTTAAGAAACTTGGGTATTGGTGCATATGATTCAATGTACACCTAATGTGGTAACTGGTTTGCATCATCAAGTTGATCAAATAACCTATTAAATCGTATTGAAAGATCTCCATGACATACATATACGGGTTAGAGCAGAATCAGTTTATGGCATTATTAGCTCCAAGTCACTTTCACGCTGAACAGTGATGTAGAATTACAATATTCAATGTCATATTTCAATTGTGAACAAATATATATCATTGAACAATTCATTTGCAAGCCATATTCTACCTAAAATAAGAACTCATGCTTTATTGTACAGATGCAGCTGCTGAGTAATATATCAGTATGCTACATGTGTCTACATGTTCCTACATTTGCAATGCCCCACTACTGAGTTTTCTCGATTCTGTACAATTAATTCTTATTCGGCCTATAATATTTGATGACACTGCAATGACATCTTTCAAAACAACTAGCATGATCTATTCAAGTATCTTTTCATTGTTATTGATTGTAAATAATGTACATACACCGCCATTGATACATGTCTATATATTTACCTTCCAGACATGATACTATAATTGTCACCCCGTTTGTACCATTCTCAATATCCACTGAGTACATGTATCATATTATCACTGTATACACAGTGCCTTTCAGTTTATATGAACAGATTATTGGGTAAACCATTACGAACATATAACTTCATTTATTTCGGTTCCCTCTATAATATTTTATTCAAAGTGCAATGCTGAACACTTCTAGATTGGTGGTCTACTGGCCTGACATTATACACTGCGAGTACTAAGCAGGAGCTGTTACTGGGAGAGCCTTCATATCATGTCGCCATTAATAGATGCATTCAACACACAAATCCACTGCATACAGTGTAGAATAGGGGATACGGCATAGAGAGAGAAAGAACAACATGATAGATGCGCGTCTGTAGTAACCATAGCAACTGATGGAGCATAGACGCGATACAAGCCACGGGTTGTATTCTGAGGTGAAATTGATGCAGGCATAGTTAGAATGCGTCGCTTTGTATACTGTAATGTTCAAGATAACTGCTATGATCATAACACCGCTATTCCACCACTAAATCTTCACCACCATATCACCACCATCACCACCATGCATACCACAACCATATCACCACAATGTCAGCACCATATCTCCACCATCTCATCACCATATCACCAACAATATTTACCTCTTACTACCATATACTCACAATTATCAGAACTATCCGACCTATACCAATTCTACCCCATCGCTACCCGAATTATTGATGTAAGGCCACCATCGTTATAACAAAGGAGCGAAACCAGCAAACACGCATAACATTGAGAAACGAAGCAAATCTCAAATAGTATGAAGCATTTCAGGGAGTTTGCGTCGCAGGTCTAGATGCATGATAATGCATAATCATTAATTTATTTATTCTTCATTTTCAATGTTCAACCTATGTGCATGTGTAGAGGGGTCTCTGTGTATAGATAAAATCGTTTTGTCTTCCCTTAACTACTCTTTCGGGAATGTCTTCCCTTCTTCCCGTGGGTATCATTGCTCAGATATCTTGGGATTCAATTGTGTTCTTTATTACCAATGGTTTATTGGTATGTTTTACTAATAAACGCATAAGGTATTTATATATGCATAATTTATCAAAATATATGGATGTGCTTGAAAATGCAAGGCAATGCAATACAATGATGATATTCGAAATCATAAAGGGGTTAAATTACAACATTTTCATAGAATCGTTTTGCATTACTCGTTTTACATTTCAATAAAATGAGCGTAAGGTTTAAATTTATGATAATATTTATTTACTGCGGGTTATTTTTATTTAACCCAAATACTTGAGGATTGGACATTTGGATTGATTAATATTGTTTCATTATCATCCCATTGCGACGAAGCGCCAGTGAATGATAACATCGTACACGTAGATCCCACCGACAGCGTGAATCTTATAATACTGACCGTGCGATGACACTCAAGCCCCGGTTAACCTATTACGCGTGATGGCCTGGAGCACCGGCTCTATCGTGATAGGCGATTTTCAGAGGAATGTCATTACGGAGCACCGATGACGAGACTGTACCGTGATGCGATCCATTCCCACCGCCGTGCCGCCGTACTTCATCGCGGTGGGTGCGAACGACAACCTGCTCATCAGTGGACAGAACACGCACGGGGATATTTAGGAGAATGACGGCGGTGGTGGTACCATGGTGCTCGCGGTGATTACCGAGGAGCAGATGTCATGCTGCGGTGTCTCCTATACGGAGCGGACGGGCAGAGTTTCTACGCCGTGTTATTACACGGGAAGGAATCGAACATTGGTCACGTACATCGTTACAGTTCTACCGGGGACATTTTTGGGTGTATGGCCTGTGATCTTTACGATTCAAACGATGTCACCTATACATCTCGTGCAGGAGATCTTGCAGTTGCCGACTGCTTCTCTTAAATAAATTGAAACCGTGACTGTCAATCTCATCTTCTCATTTCTTGCGTGAAAGATGCAGACTGAAGGAAAACCAGGCCTAACAAATGATTTTAAACTTAGAAACATAGACGTTGTTGTTGCGAGTTTGATTCTAAACATACACATGTCGATACAGTTTTTAATTATAGGATTTTTCGAGATCATATTCCTGTGATACATGGCTGGTGATTTAAGGAATCATTGCGAAACGTATTTTTCGAATTTTTGAAATTCTAAATCAGCGTCCTGACCATCCATGTAATAAACATGCTCAGCTGGAAGCATCCATCATTTTAAAATGCCCCCTTTTCACGTTAAATGATTTACAACCGGGACATGGATATAGTTTATAAATCTTTATGCCCAAATGGTCCTTTGATTGCTTATACATGCAGTGTTTAGTGCTGAAATCATATTTATTTTCTGTTCTCATTGTATTGTGTCTTCACAAAGATTGTCTCTACATCGAGTCCCGCGCTGCGCATGAATCGATCGTTATGGATAAAGGATAATTCAAGACTACAATAAAATGTTGTGGTAGTATTAGAATGCTGCTGCACATTTGATGAGATGAAACATCCGTAAGCTGGGTTGTAGGGGTTGATGATGTCTGAAAATGTTGATCACGGCATTTCAGATATACTCTCCTTTATACTGCGGGCTCAAGAAACTTTGAAGACAAACACATAAAAAATGAATAAATCACATTTCGCGATAAGGGCACCCCTTCTTAATAAATACTGTGGTTCTCATTTCCGACCAACCTATAGTTTGGGCTCCGACCGAAGAAAAACAATAAACATTTCCGCCGACCCTGTCAGAATGGCATAATATAAAAAAAATGAAAAAAAAAAAACAACCCAAAATTCGCAGAAGTTCTGGGACCTCTTTTTTTTTTTGCCCATAGGCCTACAATTTTTATACTTTTTATCACTTAAACAATACAAAAATATCCAAACGCGATTACAATGAATACAATGAACATCATTTTCTTCAGGTTTTTGTGTATCCAGCCAGTTTTATTTTTCCACCAATCTTTTTCTTCTTTTTTTCGACCGACCGAGGAAGGGGCGCCCTAAGGTGAATTGCAATCATGTCTTTGATACTGAGCTCTTAATGTAAGATCCAACTAGATCTGGACAGGATTGCGACATATTACGGGCAAGATGTCAACATCCAAATTAAAATAACATAGAAGACAACTGCAGGAGCGCTGAAAGCATCTGACAAAAGGGGTCAAAGTGACCAACGACATTGATGCACATCGGTTTATCATCTCTGCATCAAATACGAATATAAGCGACGACGATCATTATGTTACCGTAATGGAAGACGAAAAAACAAAACGCACAGGTAATAATAATAATACTACGCCTGGCTGTAAACGAACGTTCGTGTATGGCGCCCTCTGCATGCTTACAATCCAGAATTTGTCGAAATGAATTTTGTTTGGGATCGGAATATCATCTTTGGCAAGTAATCCCTGACGTCACTGAGACTCACTATTATGCCACCGTCATCACAATCACTGGACCAGTCAGACATCGCAGTCCAGACTTTGGGTCTTTACGAAACCAGGCTTGACGCTACGTTTGGGATTTCATTCCAATTTTCAATTTTTCGAGGCCCACAATCGAAAATAAGCGTTAATTGGCGCCTTAACTTGTTTTAAACGTGTTGGAGATTTAACAAAACAACAGCAAACACGCGTGGCAGTTTGCTGGTAAAAAGCCCTCCGGACTTATGACGTCACATGAGTGTACAAAATCCCCGGATGTCAGACAATCATTGACTCACAGACGCAGTGTATGTCATGCATGCACGCGCGCTCACACCACACGTTTGCATGGTTGCAATGTTTGTCTGAGCTAGTGTGCCATTTTTAGCGCAAGTGCGGAGTTCTATTGTATTATGCATATTATACGTCATAGGAATTGTGTTGACACATTTAAACTGTTCCCTTAATTCTGCGTGACCCATTGGTTAATAAGATCATGTCATGGTTTGCCAACCATTGTGTACCATGGGTAAATGACAAATGTTGACGGCGTACATTTGTTCTAAACGCCGCTGCGCAAATTGGTCGAAATCAATGCGCAAGGCCCGTATTTGCAAGCTAAACAGATGCTGCAGCTATTGGCAACAAACAATCCACTGTGAAGCTTATGACTTTAAGGCATAAGCATCACAGAAGAATGGTCATTTAAATACAGACAAATTACATGAATGAAAAGGCTTGATACATGTAAATTAATTTCTTTGAACTAATGCACTTTCACTTTTATTAATGATTGTATTTAGCACGTACAGGGAAATCTGATATGTTTTTTCAGTGTTAGATAAATCTCTTTGGTTTTACTCGAATATTATAAGACTATGGTTGACATAATGGACAATTCTTTAAACAAATTCAAGAATGAAATAATTGAGATCGTTATTATTTTTTATAAGTTCCTTACTAAATTCGATCGTTCCAGAATAATGTTTTATGTGTTTTTCATATCTATTGCATATTTATGGGGGACGAATTGCATAGAGCTGCTTATGCTGTAATGATTGTGCGCTTATGTTTTTTTTTCTCATATGAATGCTACATGTAAATACATTCCTAATGTATTTACACTGAATGTTTACAAGCATCTATGTCAGAACAATGCGAATCACCAGGCGGGTGTAAGCAAACTTTTTAAATAGTGTCCCAGTTTAAGTAAATGTTTCTGCTGCAGTAAACAGAGAAGTGTTGCTTTACAGTTAAGCAGCTTTATGAAATTGGCCCGAGTTGTATATTATAATTATACGCCTCATGGAAAACAGCCTATCTACAGATAAAATGTAATTTTCAGAAAAATGTCGTTTACAGTGAAATGTCATTTACAAAGAAATGTCATTTACATTGAAATGTCATTAACAATGAATAAAGGTTGAAATTCACACTAAAACTCAAATACAATTGATCGCACGAATACAGTTTAACCAGAAAACATATTACTTTTACGCTATACTGATGATTATTGATTTTGAAATGGTGTTTGAGTGAACACGATTTGTGCTCTGTTCAAATTTGAGTTGGATTTAATTTAGTTTTGTTGCACCCAGTTTGGTTTGTTGGTTTGGGTTGTCTACATTCAGCTAGAGCACGTATAGTATGGTTCACGATTTGGTTAATCTACGGACAATTAACAAAGTTGGCACAACAAACAGCTATTTTGGCTGTGGTTGTTAAAGGTAGTATCATACTTTGGTAAGAGACCAAAACATAAATGTTCACAAATTTACCTATAACTTACAGGGTACTGTTTAAAGAGGTGCATTTATCAAGAAATTAGTAAAACAATTACTTAAAATCTTTGAAATGATAAAAAATAAAAGAGAAAAGACTTAATAAATACTTTGGCTGTTTTTTACTGTTTTCTGAAAAAGTGGGCACAGTGTCCCACTGTATGGGACTGAAATTTTCACATATGACTATTACTGTATCTTCCTTGATATTTTTGCCCAATGATCTGTATATCTTTGATACAAATTTAAGTATGATACTACCTTTAATTATAAACGTCTGATTCAAACCAGGCTATCTATCAATGTCATTTACAAGGACATTTGTTTGAAATACACACTTAGATCGAAGTGTAATAAAACAATAACACACACAAAAGTTTCTTTTCTGTCTACTCATGCTTATTGGTATTGAACATGGTGCCAAATTGTAATATATTTGTGCTCTAAAAAAATATACATTTATTATAATTATAATTTTTTCGGATTTTTCCCATCATCTAAGTACAGTGAACAAATTTCAATTGGCCCCAAATTATAAACATCTGATGCAAAACAGGCCATCTACAGATTAAATAAAATTCACAATGAAAGTGGCTTGAAATTCAAGCAAAATATATAATATAATTTGAATAAATTTGATCGCACAAATAGAGGTTTACCACACAGCATGTTACTTTTATACTCTACTGCATGATGCTTATTAATATTCAAATTGGTGCTGAATTGTACACAATTTGTGCTCTTTTAATTTTTTTTTTTTTTTTTTTGCTTTTTGTATTGTTCTCTCTAAATTTAAAATATGGACACTGTTATATTAATCTGAGCAGAATTCATCAAACAACTTACGCAAGTAAGTCAACATGTCAGATGTTGGATTTGGCCATTCTAGTCTTTTATATACAGGTACAGTGCGGGTCTTGGATTTATCAGCAATGTGTGAATATACGAATTAAACTTGAGGGTATAAAGTGGACAGTAAAACAAATGATGAATACACACATGTACATAGAGAGCAAAGCGTGATTACCTTGATGAATGTGTCCAGCTAGAGCCTAAATATCAGCCAATCGTTGCGATCAAATTGGTAAAGTCGACTGAAAATTATTACAAGTGATCAGATTAATGTAATGCTCACCATGAGTGCACTATAGTCTTGTTCAGCCGGCCATCGTTACAAACAAACAGAACTTCCAGCACAATCAAGATCAGTTTAGAATTCAGACGCAGAGCTCAAACGGTCAATGCACAATATGTACAATGTGTTCGTCAAATGATCACGGAGTTAAGATTGTCATATTTCCGCTAATGAAAAAAGTGTCCGCCGGTCAGTTGACCTTGCTCCATGAAAACACAGTTCCATCCGTCCGATGTGAGGGGGATATCCTAGAATACGATGTAGCTGGTGGAAACAAAACTCTTTTACGGAAAGCTGTTATTCTGAAAGTACCGGTGGTTTGCGCTTGACGTTCGGGACTGGATGTTCTGATTAACAGTTATCGTAAACCTATGCCACTGTGTATCCAGCGTGCACAACGTCATTAATGTTACTATATCTGAAGAAACAATGCGGTTGTCGATAGAAAAATTGTGATGTACATGATTGCGTCAGGGCCGTGCATGGGGAAAGGCAGCCAGATCCAAAACCGATTCTGATTCTGTGTTCCATTTTACAGGTCTCGATGAGAGTAAGCAGGCTGCTTGCACACTGCAATAAAAAACTTTCCGCAATTCTTGTCATTCCACTCATGGTTTTTGGAAATTGTGCCACAATCTTCTCCACCCACATCATCGTTATCAGGCCGCCCTGCTCTCCAATTTCTGTAGCTGATCTCCGCTCCTCCCTCCTCGCACACCCAGGTTCCCTCGGTCTCCTGATCGTTGCAGTCTACCCAAGATTTCTCCCCATCCGGAATCACATCGTCCGCGATGAAATCATTCTCTTCCAGGGAGCTTGGCACGGCCAGAATGCCACCTAACTTGGCGCACTCGGCTCTGGCATTTGACCAGGCAAAGCTGGATTGAGTGGCCAAATAACAAGAAATTCCCCAGTGATGCCACTCCGGAGGGCAGGGTGGCCCCTCGTGCAGACTTGTACACCTGGCAGAAACTTGAGGAGCATTTGATAAAACAGCAAATACGACTACAATCGCAGCAAACATGATGACAGCAAATGCACGTTATTGTCTAAACGTCGAGAAGGGATAATTTCACAAATACTTCTATCCAATGACCAAGCGAAGTTAGCAATGCTCCAAGTCTGTTGTATAACCTACTATAAAGTCTAAAGTAGGTTGAAATTGTAAAACAAATCCTGTTTAGAATAGGTTGGTATATAATTGCTAGATTCATACAATCACGAAGCAGACATCAAACCACGACGCTTCCAATATCAAGCACTGGAATGATCAGCCGAGACAGTGGGAGAGAGTGGCGTGATATGGAATCTGCATCAGCTCACGTACCATCAGAAAAAAATTGCAACGGTTTCCATTAAAACCTCCCAACAAAGGCCTCACCTTGACTAGGTATTACACACAAACCACGGCAACTTCCCGCAAGGAGAATTGTTAATTGCCTACGGACCTTGACTGTATTGTGCGATAAATGGTAGGAGCGTTTGTAAATTGAACCAAGACAATAGGAGAGAGAAGGGGAATTAGGGATCGTAATATTAAAGTCAATGACAAAGAAACTGCATTGAGATGCTCTATGCCCGGTTGAAGAAATAGAAACCATTCAATCAAAAAATCATCATGTCTGCGTACAATTTCAACCATGGACGGCTGACTGCTATTTAAGTAAAGCTCTTTGCAACAGGCAATTAAATATAGAAAGAAAAAACTGTAAGAGTTAAGCCCCTACCGAACGGTGTGGGTCCAATGCAGTTTTTAAAACAGGACAGAAAGCTGAATGACAATTTTCAAGCTTGTTCAAGCCCCCTAAAAACAGTTTTGGGGTTGATTATTTGCCCGGTTCACCATTAAAATATGATGAAAAATCTGAGCAGAATTAATAAATTAAGTGTAATATCTGCAAGTCATCATGTCAGATGTTGAGCCTTTCTAGTCTCTAATATAATCCATTGAAAACAATTGCACGGTTTCCATTAAATCTCCCAACAAAGGCCTTACCTTGACAGTGTATTACACACAAACCACGACCACTTCCCGCTAGGAGGATACTTAATGTTTAACGATCCTTGACTGTATGGTGCGATGGATCGTGGGAGTGTTTTATAAAATTAATTAATCAAGACGATAGGAGTGATACGAAGAATAAGGGAACGTACTAAGCCAATGACAAAATGACTGCGTTGAGCTGCTCTGTCAGGTTGACGAAATAGGAACCTTGCAATCATGTCTGCCCATTATTTTCAACCAAGGACTGCCTACTGCCGTTTGAGTAAAGCTCTTTGCAACAGACTGGCGACTCTTCAGTTGAAAACAAAACATTAAAACAAGAAAATAATGAGAAAGACGGGAGATTGTGGAGCGTACTAAGTCAATAACAAAGAGACTTAATTTAGCTGCTCTGTTCGGTCGAAGAAATAAAAACCATCCAATCAAAACACCAACATGTCTGCCCATAATTTCAAACAAGGACAGCAGACTGCTTTTTGAGAAAAAAATCGGACATAAGGCTTCATTTATTATAAAAATGTAATACACAGTAATAATAATAACATTGATAAGGCACATCTCTGCCTGAAATTGCGAGCACTATACCCCTTGCATTAATGTAAATCATTTATTAAAACATCAGAATGTCTAAAATGCTAGATAATGCAAGAAACAAATTGAATAAATTGCACCCAATTAATGGAAAAATTGGTTTTTGTATAGAACCGCTTTGTATTTTTCGTCTTACATGTGGGCAAAAGAGCTAAATTGTTTAATTTATGAGAATGTTTCCTGCGGGTTGTCAGTTTTATTTTTACAAACATAATTGATGACCGGGCAATCAAAATGGTTTGTATTGTTTCATTCTATGCTCGTAGATATGAGACCGACAGCGTCAAAATCTACAATGCTGACTTGGAAAGGTGCTCCGAGTTCCCCACGGAACAACCGTACAATGACGCTCAATCCCCGGGAAACACAGTGCTATAAATGTAATCATCAAATGAGCACAAGGGAAAATGACTGATTTTTGAAAGTCATTGAAAAGTTATCAAAGAAAACAGTACTGGTGCGGGATTCGAACAGGCGACTTTCTGAACACCGTAAAGGCGCTCTACCAACTGAGCCATCCAGTCTCTCATCCTTTGAGTGATCCCCCATGTACCGTTCCCAGTGTGCAGTATTGCTACTTGTATCATTGAAACGATCCCTGGGCATGGCGGTGTGTGCGTGGTTCCATGGCTTCTGACTGCCAAACGAACAACGATAATGCGCGGTATTTTTGAACGCTTGAGGGCGCTTCGAATTACTTCTGGGGGTCATTAACAATGCCTTGTCCTTGTGTACCGCTGTGTCAGAATACAACTCGTACATGTCGTAGTAAAAATATACACTTCTATCGTATCCCAACAGACAAAATTGTTCGTAAATGACCTCTGCTCAATTGACAATTAACCGGCCCGTACCCCCGGAAGTAAATAAAGTTGAACACCTAACAGCGCCCTCATGCGTACAAAAATACAGCGCATTGACTATTGGGGTCACCACCAACGCAGGGCTGGATGGCTCAGGTGGTAGAGCGCCTGTACGGTTTTCAGGAGTTCGCCGGTTCGAATCCCGCTCCTGTCAATTTTTCTTTTTGTTCACTTTTCAATAATTGTAATTGTTTTTTAAAAAGAGTATCCGTTTCAATCATCGACATCTATACATATTCATAAACACCTTTATTCATTAAAATAAATCTTTTCATTTGTTTTTGGAGAAAATAGTAATTAAAGCTTTGTGGGCTGATACTCTTATACTGACAAGCCCCATGCTGTTTACAACAGTGATTTGTAGTTATTATATTCTTTGTCAATTTCAAAGCATGATTATTCCTTGTGATTGGTAAATGAACACTTAATCAATCTGAATCACACCGACATGGTTTTGGAAGAGTTGGTTCACCCATATAAAGAGGATATATGATTGCAGGAAATTGATATTTGTTTGTTAAAAACCAGGTCCCGAGACTCATGGTTTAATGTGAAACTTTAAACATTCATATAAAACAAACATAATGGTGCGTTTAGTTTTGTGTCGTGTGGCGTCCAACAGAGCACAGGCCTTGCTTTTTGAATTATTAGAACATCCCATTCTTAGATTCTGACATGCCAAAGATCTGATCCAGTGGTAATGATCAAACGACAGGAATCTGATCAGTGTCGCGTTTACATTGGAAAGAAGGTAGCAATAGCGTATATTACGGAGTAATTGGAAGCAGGCGCGGTTCTACGGGGGTCTCAGGGGGCTGTAGCCCCCCCCCCCCCCAAAAAAAAATAAATAAATAAATAAAAATAAAATAAAATGAAATAAAATAAAGAAATAAATTGTCTAGACCACCCATCCCCCCCCCCAAAAAAAAAATTGCAAGTGACAGAAACATTCTTGAAAATACTGGATTTTTTTCAGTTACTAAGCGCCAATGAAAAAAAAACGCGTTGTGTGGGCTATAATGTGCATTGTTTTCGACTCCTAATAAGACATAGCAGAAGCGAGTGTTAAGAACCCAAAGTATTGGGTCTTCTAACCCCCCCCCCCAAAAAAAAAAAAAAGAACCGCGCCTGATTGGATGTTATTTTAAATGCAAAAAGATGAACAACTTTGACATATCGAGAGCAAGACATGGCTGTACATAATTATCTGCCTTCGTGCTGTCATTTCTTACTCGAGTTCAAGTTAACACACATGCATAATGTGAATTGAATTGATTTTGATATCAACCCACGCAGCCAAATGCGTTACGACTAAATTCGTCTATAATTATCTCTAAACGGAGACCGCCATGGATTTCTATACAACGCAGTACCTGGTGAAAATCACACCATATGGCGATAATAAAAGGTAATTATTATTATAAAAGACCAACCTAGATTTGGCACCAGCCAAGGTGACCTCAATTATTGAACAATAAAGCTGCTCTGAATGGCTCTGTAGTCGTATTGTATAAATCTGCATGCAATAGAGTACGCTGTTTATGCCTTGTCATGGTGACTCTACAGACGGAGGTCATAATAAACACTTATTCGTTTTATTTTCAGATTTCCATTTTCTATTCCATTTTTCCTGGACAACATTTGAAATCATACTGACCAGTCATAAGCCAGATACATTGTCCAGCATTGAATTACTATTGTAGTTACTTGTATAAACATCAGTAGTATAGGCGGAGCATTTCGACCCCCAAACCAGGCGGCGGTGGGAGGTGGGAGGTGGAAATGAGGTGGG
Source organism: Astropecten irregularis (assembly GCA_963971285.1). Taxonomy (NCBI): domain Eukaryota; kingdom Metazoa; phylum Echinodermata; class Asteroidea; order Paxillosida; family Astropectinidae; genus Astropecten; species Astropecten irregularis. The sequence continues at coordinate 7,295,508 of OZ020259.1, forward strand.
ACTGAGGTGGGACATGAGGTGGGTGAGGAGTGATGGGCGGGGGAACGGTGAGGCGGAGTATGCGGGCGTGAAAATACGAGGGGGAGGTGGAGAAAAATGCGGGTAGGGTGGACGGTCGAGGGTCGAATGACGTCACGAAAATGCGTGCTGGGAACATAGGCGGGTAGGATGGGAGGGCGAGTCACGACACGAATCATGCGCCCGAACGTGATTGGTGGATGGGCACGCAGTGATCTTTCGTCAAAAAATTGTGGGTATTACGGGATGTATAAAGTCCGAGTGCCGGTTATGCGCGAGCCATTCGAGTGACGTCACGAAAATGCGTGCTGGGAACATAGGCGGGTAGGATGGGAGGGCGAGTCACGACAAGAATCGTGCGCCCGAACGTGATTGGTGGATGGGCACGCAGTGATCTTCCGTCAACAAATTGTGGGTATTACGGGGTGTATAAAGTCCGAGTGCCGGTTATGCGCGAGCCATTCCGTCATCACCGTCCGAAAAAAAGTCAACATCTGAACTGACGAGTCGAAGAGCCTGTCGATCCTAACCAAGTATGGCATCAGCATCGAAAAACAGCGGCGCACCGCCACCGTGTCCCCCAACCGACCCGCTGGTAAATGGACCGATTGACTGCCTGATGAAGCTGACCCACGCCCAAGCTAAAAGAGGATGGCGCGAGTGTTTCAGCACGACCGAGAACAGACCATATTACTACAACATTTATAGCCGAGAGAGCGTGTGGTCCATTCCGACAGCGCCAACAACGCAGCAGGAGGAGAGCCAAGCGGATCCCGGACCAGACCCGGACCTGTTGTAGGCCGCTTTGGCGGAACTGACTGATAACACGTCCCCGGATCTCACCCAGCCCCCGTTCGTCAAGGGGAAAGGTAGCACCAAGAGAAAGGTGTCTCGGGGAAACGACAAGGAGAAAAACAGCGTCAACAAGATGATGAAATTCGCCCCAGATCCCGACCATGAGGAGAATGAGAAGAACGCCGTCAGATTTCACATCGGAGGTGAGCGTTACGCTTATGTCAAACGTTTCAAGGGACGAGTCTACGTGAACATTAGAGAATTTTATCATAACGAGGACAAGACAAAGCTACTGGCGGGGAAGAAAGGCATGAATTTAACCGCCGAGGAATGGTGCAATCTGGACAGTCAAAGAAACGCTATCGCCAACGCGATTGATTCAGTCTAGTTGGGCTTGACATGGTACTAATTCTTACCTTTGATGTCTGCTTTATTGTCGCTCAGATTCTGCAATGGACGAGGGCGCCGCACGACGGGCAAGATCGGAAACACTCACCAAACGAATCCTAACTAAGCTTATTACGGACGAGATTTTGAAACTCGTCTACCGTGCCCAAGATGGAGAGGGTTGTGAAGGATGTGAGCGAGACTGGCCTAGTCAGAGGGATCATGCCTGCCTGTTTTACGGCGATTCTCCAGAGAACCAAATCGAGGAGTTTGTACCTGTGTATATAGAGCGGGCCATGCGGTCGCTGGACACGGACAGAGTGCGGTCGATATTTCAGTCGGTGACTGCCGTATTAGGAGTTACATTATTTGGCGGGCAGGAAGCCGACACTGAGTTGAACTGTGTGATAAGAAATATTGTGAATGCCTGGAAAGATGATTTAAAAGATATCAGCCTCTCATTTTACTCGTCCTTGTTCGACAACACAACTGAACTCCTACAAAACACTATAGATACGATGATATAAAGGAACTGAAAGTACTATTTATTAAAACCAAGAGTGATCGAGTAAATACATTTATAAACCAAATTTTGCGGTGGTGGTAGTTAATTTAGAAATAGTGGTTAAATAAAATAAGTCGAACACTGGAATGAAACGTGAGAACTATGCGTACACTGTGTCTTTCTTGTTTCGCTTCGCGGGTATTGTGTTATAGTAATGGGGTTGATCCGTAAATGTATATTTAAGGTGGGGTGTGTTACGTTATTTAAAAATCCACATCGAGCCTGAATTGAAACTGTTCCGTCTGGGAAGCTAAAACCCCTGATTTCTGGTACTCGCCGACTCGCTTCTCGAAGAAGTTAGTCTTGCCCTCCAAAGATATATTCTCCATGAAGTCGAATGGATTCTCAACACGCCAGATCTGTAGAGGAGGACGAAAAGAGGTGGGAGATGCGTCAGGTTTTATGTCCTCATGTGTTTTAGGCGTGTGTTCGTTTGTGGGCTCGCTTTTAGGTTGAATTCGGGTGGGTGGTGGTGGTGGGAAGAGGATTAGAGCGTCACGTACCTTACTACACCCGAGGTTAAGAAGCAATCTGTCGGCCACAAACTCGATGTACCGCTGCATCAACTCGGCATTCATGCCGATGAGGGACACGGGTAGCGCATCCGTCAGGAACTCCCGTTCGATGTGAACGGCATCGGTGATGATGGCTTTGATGGTTTCCTCCGATGGCTTGTGGACCAAGTGGTGGAACATCAGGCAGGCAAAATCGCAGTGTAGACCCTGGAAATAGTGAATGGGAATGGCGCAGACGTTAGACTTCCTCATTCAAAGTTATTTCGGTACAGTATAGGGTTTAGCTTACGATGGAACGTCAAACAATGATTTACGTACCTCATCACGGCTAATCAATTCATTTGAAAACGTCAAACCGGGCATCAATCCCCTCTTCTTCAACCAGAATATGGCGGCAAACGATCCAGAGAAGAAAATCCCTTCTACAGCGGCGAAGGCTACAACCCGCTCGCCGTAGGTGGATGTGTCTGAGTTAATCCAGTTTAAAGCCCAGTCTGCCTTTTTCTTGACGCACGGCAATGTTTCGATGGCATTAAACAAAAACGTCCTGGAAGAAGAACGCACAAAATGTATGAATAAATCGATGGATGCCCATGGGTGCCGGTGGGTCGGAAAGGTAAACAGCCCGCATCCCCGTCTAGGATATCTTCCGCCCCGAGGGTAATAAGATACGTCGCAGCTGACCCACCGGTGCCTCCCCTCCTCCTCCTCCCGGAAAGGTTAGCCTTTCATGTGAGGCAAGCTCCTTGTTGGTCACAGTCTCTTTCCGGGAGGAGGAGGAGGGGAGGAGTGGTAGGAGGAGGCCTTTTTGAGGAGAATGAGGCCTTTTTGAGGAGTATGAGGGAGGAAGCGGAGGAGGTGGGAGTGGTGGTGTTGATATGAGGAAATGAGTAAAATGAGCAGCGAGAAAATGAGTATAATGAGCAGGTGAATGGGTAAAATGAGCAGGTGAATGAGCAAAATGAGCAAGAAATGAGTAAAATGAGCAAGAAATGAGTAAAATGAGCAAGAAATGAGTAAAATGAGCAGGTGAATGAGTAAAATGAGCAGGTGAATGAGCAAGTCAACGAATTAGTGAGAATATATATAGTTTCAAATATTCCCATTTCTTGCCATTTGCAGATTAATCATCACAGAGGCAACATGAATACTATTTCCGTAGCCAAACCCCATGTGTGTCACAAATGCGAGAAACGTTTTGGACGGAGATATAACCTTCAGAGGCATATAGAAAATTCACATGCTGTAGATGAATCGGAAAAAGACTCCGATGAAGTTGACGATGACCGAGAAATTAGCGCTACTCGATCTGAAAAGTTTGGCATAGATAATTATGAACCCGAATTTAAAAAGCGCAGATGTCAAGATTCGGAAACAGAAAGCTGTGAAAGTGAGTCTCCGCAGTCTGACGAGGAAGAGTCTGAGGAAACTGACTCGGACTCCGAAACGGAGGAAGAAACTGACGACTTATCGGACGAAGATGCGTCTAGTTCTGAATTGGAAGACAATGCCACCTATCGAGACTGGGTGGATGAGGCCAAAGAAGCTACCGAAGAGATGTGGAGTGAAAAATATGAAAAATATCTCAACGGGGATATGGAAGAAGATCGAGCCAAAGAAAAGGCCAACAGGAAGACCCTCTGGGCAGTCAAGAGAATCTTCTTCAAGAGCTACGAGGATTTTCTGTCAAGTTACCTGCATCTGAAAGATGATGATACTCATCAATGATATTGTGGAAGATCTCGAAGAAAAAGTAGATAAAGGCATGGAACTTAACAAAGCATTGAACAGGGTATTGTCTAAACACCAGGCCAAATTTGACGGACTGTTCCAACAAGATGAAGAGGAGGATAACCAGGAAGACAGTGATGAATAAAGACGAGCAATATAAGGCTAACAGTTTCATACCGACTATTATAATTGTTAAATAATCTAGCATTTGTATAGTTACAATACTGTTTACCTCCGTTATTCACTAGCTCCTTATTGTGCTGAATCTGTTTGGTTTACTATTTCCGAACTATACCGCGGTGAATTAAAAAAAAAGAAGAATAAATGGGAGAAAGACAATTGTTTTAATTATGCTTTAAGGTGCACAAACTTAATTTACGGGGGAAAACAACAAATGCAGATTATGTGTTTCATAATTATACTGAATTACTTATCTGCGCTGCAGCTCAGGCTGCAGCCGATTTTTTCCAAATTCAGCGGCATATGCGAGGGCCCGGGGTCGAAGTAACAGGTCCGAACAGGACCACCGACTGAATGGGCAACCCCGATGAGTCATCGTGTAGTGACGTCATGCTACCCGTGCTCACGTAAACAACAAAACAATAACATTATGAATAACCTACAAATCAATTTGCGTTAACTACACTCTAATTGAGACGCCGCAGCGACATGAGACATTACAACAGCAATACGAAGCTTCGTAGCGAACAAATCGCGACAAGAGGAACGTACACGAAGTAACGAAATGCCTACCTTTTCATACATCTTGTCGGCGATATCTTGTATCTCAGCTAGCTGGCTAGCGGTGTAGTCCGGGCTTTCCCACGGTTGAGACATGGCGAAGCGTCTTTACAGATGCACGTCCAGCTTTGACTGAGCAGTAAAGGCTGGTTTATACTCGCTGCGTTTACGCACACGCAGCACACAATGCGAATGTCGCATCCGATGTTCATACTCTTTCAAGGTATGAAATTCGATACGCAGCGATAGTCTGCTTTCGAATGCGGAAACGCGTAAACAGTACTGTTCATACTTTTAAAATGTGTGATGCGCCGAAGTGCAATCCTACTCTGATTCCGTAAATTCACTGATTCACAATGGAGAGAGTTGACGAGATAATTCTTTTGTCATTATTGTGGATCGCACACCGTCGAAATTAGGCATGGTCTAAAAGAAATTGCCCCGTCTGTCACCTTTTAAGATTCTACTGCGTGTACGCATCCGGCGAATGTTGAAATATTTCAACTTGTCCGAATGCGAATCAAATTGGTGCGCACGAACTTTTTTTCATTTCCAAATGCTTCGCACAAAGACGCGCACTTTTAGTACGCAGTGCGCGTTCTTACACGCAGAGCAGACACTTCGAATTGGAACGCCTTGCTGCGTACGCAGTGAATACGCAGCGAGTATGAACCGGCCTTAACGGGTGGTTTAGCTTCGTTGGTCGGAGCACAGTCGATTTTGCTCACACGTTGAATCGATGGCGCTATTTATCGAATCGCAATATTAACACGCATTACTTTTCCAATCATGCCGGCACCGGTGGGCCGGCTGCGACGTATCT
>OZ020259.1:7927601-8210733 GCA_963971285.1 Astropecten irregularis
ATCAGGCCAGTACGTTATCTCATCTGAATGTGCACAGCCTTCCTGAATATCATTAGGACTGTACGTTTATTTATCTCATCTGAATTAACCGCCTATAGCTCAATTCAGACAGTTGCATTCATTAAACATCATACATATTATTTTATGCAGTTATACTTTATTATTTATATTTATATTTTTGCCACACTCGCAGAAACCCAGTGCAGTTATAATGCAAACTATAATAGTCGACCGAAGAGCAGGAGTAAACCTTCACTTTACTGTTTGGTCACCATCCCATTGATCGTACATTGCAGTATACGAACAATGAAATAGGAACGTTGCTTGTGAATAGGCTTTGGGCGCGTAAAAGAATGTCATTTGAATGAGGGTTGTGTGGCGTGTATGTCGACGCGACTATTCGTGTCAGTATTTGAGAAAGGTATAGCTAGGCTACTAACAATCAAACCGTACTGCCCCAATGATATTAAGGAAGGGTGTTCACATCGTACTGCTCTAATGCTATTCAGGTCTGCTGTTTACATTCAGATGGGATAACGTACTGTCCTAATGATATTCAGGAAGGCTGTTCACATTCAGATGAGATAACGTACTGCCCTTTATGATATTAAGGAAGGCTGTTCACATTCAGATGAGATAACGTACTGCTCTAATGCTATTCAGGAAGGTTGTTCACATTCAGATGAGATAACGTACTGCTCTAATGCTATTCAGGAAGGCTGTTCACATTCAGATGAGATAACGTACTGGCCTGATGCTATTCAGGAGGGCTGTTCACATTCAGATGAGATAACGTACTGGCCTGATGCTATTCAGGAGGGCTGTTCACATTCAGATGAGATAACGTACTGTCCCAATGCTATTCAGGAAGGCTGTTCACATTCAGATGAGATAACGTACTGTCCTAATACTATTCAGGAAGGCTGTTCACATTCAGATGAGATAACGTACTGCCCTAATTATATTCAGGAAGGCTGTTCACATTCAGATGAGATAACGTACTGCCCTAATTATATTCAGGAAGGCTGTTCACATTCAGATGAGATAACGTACTGCCCTAATGATATTCAGGTCGGCTGTGACATTCATACGGTTCCGTCAGCTACAGTGCATTTCGATGTTTGTGCACGACGGTAATAATTTGTTCTTTAAAGATAAATAAAACTGGTGTACCGGTATGACAAAAGTCGGAAAGTTGAAACAAAACACGAATTGGAGAAAGAATTCGCAACATGAAATTCTTTAAGTCTTAAATACTGTAAAAGTCCAGAAAATAGCATTGGAAGCCCCAAATCAATTTTGTGTTTCTATCCATCGAAATTAAGGACAATTTGTTTATATGTTGAAAAATGTGCACTCGTATTCGAAACATTTCTCAGGAACAATTATCAACATCAGAAATTAATAGGATAGAGAAATAAATGCCATATATAAGTGAGTGCATATGCTTTCCATGATGAAACAGCTTTTAGTTCAGTGTATTCATCGAACGAGACGATTGAAAGCAGCTACAGCAAACCGAAATAAATGTTTTGTTACTTCATTATCTAATTTCTTGGACTAAAAAAAATATACATTGGTATAGCACAATAAACATTATTACTTGCACAGCATTAAGCAACAAACTGTTTTGTATTTCATTAATACCTTTATATAAAATGAGGGTCGCGACAGAGCCACGGCACACAACCCTCATTCAAATGACATTCTTTTACGCGCTCAATGCCTATTCACAAGTGGAGTTCCTTTTTTCATTATTCGTACCGCAATGCGCCGAATGGGGACCATTTAATACAGTTGGCCTACAGGGAAGGTTTACAATACGGTTATACAGCTACAGGTGCACATTGCTGCAGGTTTGCGCATGAGTAAAACTTTGTATACATGTATTTACTACACAGGTATATATTACGGGGTTTTCTGCCTTTCATAAAGAGCTATTTGTATAACATGAATATGTATGATGTTCAATGAATGCAACCGTCTGAATTGGGTGGAGCTTGTTGTGCAGAGCTTCTCATTGGGCAATTGCAAGATGTTTACGGTACTACGGTACTGTGCACGTTCAAAACGAAGGAACACTACTTCGACTAACTTCGCACCACACAAAACTGTGTGCACTCGGTCAACTCACAACGCAAACTGCACCACGCGCTCCCAGCTAGCCCTATTTATGTGGATTACCGGTAGTGTGGCGCCCGGCTGTAGCATAACATGTCAGCCCTGGCTGACGATGGGGTACTAGTCCTCTGGACTTCAAGCTCTACGGTAGCTCCCGGCTACTCTTCCGCAAATCGCTATTGCGCTACAATACTATTATCGAAACGTTGCGACCTTTATTAAGAGAAGTGCGAACGAAATAGAAGTACGAAAGTACGAATGATTATTACATGGTGTTTCCGCAAACCAATCCACATACAAATCGTCACCGTCCAAAAGCCTCAAATATTTTTTTTTTTTTGGAAACTCATAATCATTCATCACTTCAAATCAATCTTCCTCTCTCGATGATCCTACTTTCTGGAAGGAGTGCATTGATCATGATTGCATGACGTTATAAACCTACATCATCCTGTATCCACTGCAAACCTCTTCATATACCTATTGCCAACGATATGCAAACAACATACATATGCTTCTCGCCTCCTCATGTGAACCGCATTTGCATTATCCCTCTCGATACTTCTGCATGCTTGGAGAACCTAAACTAGATGACCCTTTTTGTTGATAAATTGAAATGAACAACCAATAAAATGTATAAAGATTTAATATAGCTGGACTTAATTGAAACTTGCCACCCAGTAATACTGTTCTAATAGCGTTCTTACCTCTTGAGCTATCCAACCACGTACAGTGTGCCCCCCAAAACGATACACATTTTCCAAGAAATTGTATGTTCTCAGCTATTTAGTATTACATTCACCATATTAATGGGTAAGTTCTGACCAAATTTGAATGCAATCAATTCATGCATCACCGAGCATTGATGGATTGTCTTGAAAAGTCAATTTTGATACCATTACAAATGAATGACAGCTGTGGTCAATTTAGTGGTGATATGTGCGTAGTGAATGTGGGCGTTGAGGGGCATACGAAAGTAAGTGAGTTAGCCTATTCGCTGGACATGAATAAAGCATTACGTTGAAATAAGCGGACTTTCGCGTTATATTATCCGAGATTGAGTTACACCACTATTGATTTCCTGATCACAACTTCATCAAAAACAATAAGCCACATCCTCTTTAAACAGTTGCCACCGGCCGATTCCATGAAACGAAAAAGGCTAATATTTACACCTACGCGACTTTGTCCCGCGACAATTATTCTTAACTGCGCAAAATCAACGGTCGTGTTAACATTTTACGTGACAAAGTAGTGTGATTGTGGCGCGACTTTTTGAAATCATATTGAAAGTGATTTTGTCGCGCTAATTCCCTATGTCCTCAAATGCCCGCTGGAAATATGGACAAGAAAATAATAACTGAGGTCCAGAAATACATTGAATTGAACGAGGCATCTCACAAAGATTAAAATGATTCCATAAGAAAACATAATATTATTATGATTTACTCTTGATAACATCATACTTTTGGATAGCTGTGCGTGTGCGACTTTGTCGCGCCTCCTAAAAATCGTTGCGACATAGTCGCGTGCGGGTAAATATGCCTTGAGAACTTTCATATGGCGTTTAACTCGTCCTATGTCGCGACGCATCCTAGGATCGATTTCACCAGAGTTAGGGCCGTCTCTGAAACGAACTTTCAAAGCTATACGTCTCTTATTTTCACCTAGACCTAGCCCAAGACAACAGAATCGGATGCGGACTAGGACGCGTGCAACGCATCTCAACTTCCATAGCAACGCGGCTGAACTCGTCTTAACTTTGGACGGGTGTGATGGTCGTCTTATCTGCACAAACACCTACTTAATACCGAATAGTAGCAATGCAATGACGTTTACGCGTCACATAATAGTTCTGCTTCCGGTTTTCCGACCGACCCTATATTTTTGGTCTGCGACCATAAAAACAATTACGGGCCATAGAAGAGGGGTCTAATGTTTAGGCCCTAAATCGGTATTATTTTCTGAACATTTCCTCTTTTGTTCTGCTTTTTTGGAGAGGGGTAATTTTTTTTCGAAAACCAGCAACTTATTTTGTTAAAAATCATGCTGGAAATCAAAATTAATCTAATTACTGCACACAAAACCCAGAAATATACAATTGAAAAAGACACATTTTCTGTTGTAAAGCGCCGTTGCACACAACATAACGTGTGTTGAACACTAACTTTTCACCATCATACGTTTCTTTTGTTATGAGCATAACAAAATCTTCCATAACCGGACCCTCTGTGAATGGTCATTTTGCCTGTGCTGATGCACATGACAGGATATTATTTTACAAGTAATAAACTGCTGCAAACTGCTCATCAGCCAAACTGACCTGAAATTATCAAATGCTTAAAGTTAGGACGGCCTGACGCGTTTCGATCCTAGCAGGATCTTTCTCAGAGGCTAAATGACAAAAAACACGAACATGCAAGTTAAGGAAGCATACATAAAATGGATCAGAGGATAAGGACAAAGGGAAGGGGTGGTATGAGAGTCAGGGTGGGTTAGATAGGTCAGACAAAGGGTGGGGGTCAGGTAGGCAAGATCAAAGGTAACAGACTACAAAAGGGTAGGAAAGGATGGTGCTGGGGGTGGGGGATTAACAAAGGAGTTAATTGGAGGATTGGAGATCAAGATGGGCAAGAGGGAGGAGAGAAATACAAAAAGCAGGAGGGATTAGAGAGTACCCGTGGATGAATGAAAAGGAGATAAGCAAAGAAAAATATTAGTCATTGCCTTCCTGGAGGTTTAGTCCATTCGGCTGAATAGTGCGTAATTTCTTAATCCAAACTTTCTCCCTGCTGAGCCGGACCAAGTCTCTGCGGTGATCCAATGCCCTGCAAGATCATATCAGAAATTGTGTGGTTAGGGAGATTGAAGTGGAAACCCACTGGGGTGTCAAGTTTCTGAGTTTTGACTGTAGACCTGTGACCATAGAAACGTTTCTTGAGAGTGTTTTGGTTTCACCCACGTACTGTATGTTGCATACCCTGCAAGAGACGAGATAAATGACATAAGATGTAGTGCAGGTAATATTCCCTTTGGTCTTATGGGTGGAGCCATTGCCTGTGAAAGAATCAGACTCATGGATATGGTGCTGGCAGACTACGCATCTCGAGTTACATTTGAATGTGCCATGCTGGATTGGGGAAGAGACATTATTAGTGGGTGGGACCTCAGCCCTGACAATCAAGTCACGGAGATTGCGGGGACGTCTGTAGGCCAAGATGGGCTTTTCTGGGAAAGCCCTGAGGGGACGTCTGAGGTGTGAAGAATGTGATGGTTATCATTAGTGATTCTGCGTAATGGGGAAGAGAGGGATGGAAAGTAGTCACAAGAGCAACTTTGTTATTAGTACAAGTATCATCGCTAGGGGCTTTCCCTTGGAGAACTGCCGCTCTGGGAAGAGCACGAGTTCTCTCAATGGCACTCCGCACCCTGCGAGAGCTGTGGCCTCTTGCAACTAAATGTTTCTTCAGTTCCTGTGTGTGATATTATTTTGGTGGATTTGATCCCAACGACAGGAACATATCAAATGTTTACAGACATCGTCACCTTTTACACGAAGAAACAAAGTCGCCACGGCGTGTTGAAACTATAGTTTTGAGAAAATCAACTTCAAGTTTTACCCTTTTTAAATTGAAGATTTCCCTTACGTTAAGAGGGTATGTTTATAATATTTGTATACCAATTTGAAGCTCGAAACTCACACTAACACAGGGTGCTAATCAAAAGTTCATAAACCTCTTAATTACGGAGTAAATAACGTCCATAGATATTAATCTCTTCGGGAAAACGCAAAACTTCAAAAGGGAGTTATTTTAAAGCGCCGATTGCACTTTGTCTCTTCGTAAAACCGCAAAACCTCCCCATACAAACATGCACAAAATGCGACTTCGTAGAAAAGAATAAAATGGCGACCGCATAGTTTGGTCCCGCACGCGCGCTCCACTTTGTCCCTTCGTGAAAACGATAAATGGCATACGCCCTTTATTTGTCCCCATAGAACAATGTGTTTTTTTTGCCACTTTGTCTCTTTGTGAACACGTTAAATGCCATTTGAAGGTGCAATGAGCCCTTTATTGATTTCAATGATCTCTATGATTTGATTTGATTTTAACAAAAATTTGTTCGCCAAGATGTCCCTTGCATAACCCTCAATCGATTTAGGCAAAAAAAAAATTTGAAAAAATATGTATTCTTGCCAACTCTGTCCTGTGAAAACGGTGAGGACATGTAGGAGGCTAGCGCCAGCGATTTGTTTGCTACCAAGTACGATTTTCTCCCGAAGTTCCAAGTGTTTAAATTCATTATTCATTATTTAAAAGTAAAAGCGCGATCACTGTCGCTGTATGCCAATTTTTGATTTCTTTTTGAAAGAGTCTTGTTATTTATTCATTTATTAATTAATTTTTTATACCTTTTTGGATGGGTGTATTTTTAAATCGGCTTGGGTACTTTTTTCGGTTTTTATTTTACAAAAAAAAAAGTCGGCTCCCCGACCCTATGTTGAAATGCTATTTTATCGGAAGCTTAACTATATTTTACTTCGGCCTTTAAAGGTAATATCGCACATTGGTTTGGTCAAAGAAATGCAGATTCATAAGCAAAAATATGAAATTAAAAAAAAGTACAGCAACAGTCATCAGTGAAATTTCCAGTGCCATACGGTGCCCTTTTTAAGCCCTTACTGTTTTAACTTGGCAGGAGTTGTTGTTTTTTAGACACTTTGTTGTTGTTGTTTTTTCCTTGCTCATTTTAGCTGATTTTGATATTGATGTGTTTATCGTTCCTTTTTTAAATAAGATAGTGTTTATATGATTTTATCAAGGTTTTTGTGTGTGTGTCTTATAACATTTTTTAAATATAATTAAAACGTAAGTTTTGTAACTGTTAACACAATTTTCGCTGCTAGCAGCGAGATTACAGTAAATAAACCATTATCTATCTATCAATCTCATGGAATCATTGCTTCATATGTGCATTATCGGTATGGGAGGATATTCCTGAAACCGCGACGGGAATATCTTTGATAGGAAATCTGGATGGTTTAAGCCCACGAAAGATTGGGCTGGCCTTGATCATTTTTTTCGGGTTCTAAGATTGTAGAGCTTTCAAGGCATTCCAGTTGTCTCGAACCTCGTGTTGACGGGGATTGTGCATGTATGTATATCCTTTCAATAAAGTAGTCTCAACAGGCACGTTCTCACACACCAAAAAGCGCGACTATTTGGGTCGCGCTGCAAATCGCGACCCAAATAGTCGCGTGTTTTTGGTGCGTGAGAACGTGCCTAATATTACCCATTCTACTTCAATTCCAATGCAACGCAGCATATCAGCCAATCTAATCTGGGGCCGATTTCACTCATGTTTGCGATCATCGCTTAAGCCCAAATCCATTGATTAACGGAAAATCCATCGCTAATTGGGGTAACAATGTTCCATTTAGCGATAGATTTGGACTTAAGCGATGATCGCAAAGCGTTAGTGAAATCGGCCCCTGTTTGAGTACATTTCCATCTGGATCGTGACGGAAGTTGACGGTGTTGATTGGTCAAAACCAAAGATTATATAGCGCTAGTTCGGGAACTCTCCCTGAAACGCGTAATCGCCATGGGCGCCATGATGGTGTGGGCGGGCGCTCCACGTACGGAGTTTCCATAGCTTGATATCAGGGACTTGCAAAGGTAGGTCCAGAAAACCAAAAAAAAAAGCGCCGTTTTCATATTCAGCTGCTTCACATCAATGTGAAATATTTTTCTATTTACAATAAACAATAGGTTTTAATCGAATCCGGGCAAAATGTTTGCTTAACACTCCTCTTTCTTTGATAAAGCGTCCAGCCTCCATATGTCCCGTGTACAAACTACTCACCAGTGGATCGTGTACAATTTGTATGGAGAATGGCGGCCTCCATACCGATTACCACGCGTCTATGACATAGATTGGTAATAATGTTTGTCCAAACATGACTGTTTGTCGTTACGAGTACTTAATATGAATTCTTGCAGAATTTACACATCCTGAAAAACAGTCGAAACTGACTCTGAGGATACCTGGATTATGAAGATTACAATCTGCGTCGGTAACACGGAAGTGACATTTGTGACAGTAACTACTGACACAAACTGTGCTTATAACTCCACACGACATTCTTTTACAAAATAATTGTCCCTGAAATGGACGAAATAATACACATATAAAAAAATTATGTAGCTTTAACCCGCATGCAGTATTTTTGACCGATTATATTATATTATAATTGCTTTAAAACTAAACCATATACAGGGTGTCCCAGAAAAAAAAAGCAACACTGTGTCGGCACCCATGCATCATGTTAAAAATAAACTGTTCATCACTTCAAATTTCAGATATGTGATACAACCCTGTCATGGCTATCACCATGTAGAATGTGAACATAATTATTGGAGCTGAAATTATCGAAAATATGACAAAGTGAAAGAGTACTCCTTAGAAACAAAATTGCAAGGATAGCACACATAGAGATCAATACACCATAATGTCATGAAAGAAAGATGAAAATCGGGTTTTGACGTTCGGTAATTCTGAAAGTGTTCCGTTTTTGGGGGACATCCTGTATAACAGTGCAACCAAGCATTGCTGCTTTGTTTCACACCGTAAGACGATGACGGCGGCAGTGCATATAATCAGATGCTTTAAGGCGACATGTGTTTAGTGGTTGTCTTTATGTTTGCTTATTTTTTATCATCATGTTAAAATCGTTTAAACGTAAGCAAAAGCAAATGTTTGGAGAGGGAATCGAACCAGCGACATCCAACTTGGCTACCCTGTTGGTGGTGTCCATGATAGTCAATTATCTTTGTATGACAGTCAGAAGCTATGAAAACACTCACACAACGTTATATCTTTAGGATTATTTAAGATACTCTCAGCATTCGCAATATAATCATCAAAACAATAACCACACGGGAAAATAACGTGAAACTGCCATGTAAAGTTATTTGACCATGATCCTTACCTATGGTTGTTGAGCTGGATCCCAGTTCCCCGTACCAGGAGTAGAACGTCAGAAGCAGAACCAACAGCCGCAGCCCCAGCGCCATTCTGTCCCCAACTCTATCAAAACTGTAACGATGACTCTGGTTTAACGGATGGTTGATGTTTAATAATTATCTGCTAGGTAGGTTGCTCACCTGGGTGTCTTGTCTCGATTGCCAAGCGCTCGTCACCTTTATATAGAACTCGTGGTCGTCTGCTACATGTAGTTGGCGTCATTTCCAAGTCAGAAGCCATGGAACCACTAGCATGTACACCGCAGCTACACGCACATTTCAGAGTATTCCTTCTTTCACCTACATCGAACTTCATCTTCTTCTGTTTTTTTTTTTTTCTTACATGAAATGTCTTCGGCATTTAGAATTTGTTTACAGCGAGTTAAAAGAACAATTACCATCAATTCGTTTCGTTATCCCCAGGCTTCGAGATATTTCGTCTTCCAATGGTCATACCCGGTATGTTCTTTAGATGCAGACCATTCTTATTACTTTTTTGTACTACCTACGTCATACAGTTTTTGTTAAAAATGGACGACTGTATAATTGGTATTTTTTCAATAACTTGAACATTTACTTTCCTTTGATTTACCCCGTGACATTTTCAAACGGAAGATTCATTTCATTTCATTGAAAAAAATATAATAATAATGGTCGTTCCGCTACCGACACTAACTACTTACCTACAGGAAGAGTGGATGTAAACGTCCATTATAACATATCTTCCATGCATGTTCACCACCATAATGGCACATCGTCAGAGTCTTTTGTTTCTTTTAATTGAAAAAAAAAAACCATAATGGTTTCTCCCCTGGCTACCAGTCACTATTTAATGATATACCCACGTGAAAACGACATGGAAATGTCCAATATGTTATCTATTCTTTATTTACTTTGTAAATTGTAATGAAAGTCCCTCCAGACTCACTTGACGTCAAAATACAACAGTACTTGTAACCCCCTAAAAGCATATTTTCTCTTGGCGATGACTGTTATATGTATCTTTTGTTTTCTCCATTTCACTTCGGGTTGTATTTATAGTGAACAGTTGAGTTACATGTATGGGTTCTTAATCATATATTTTTTAATGGAGTTAGGAGGCCAGAGGGCCTGACGTGTTTTGATCCCAGCAGATCTTTCTCAAATGTTTGCAACTGTGTATTATATATTGCGTAAATAACTACGGTATCATAACATGGACATTGCTATTACTCTTTATTACTTTAGTGTGAATAAGATCATTTGTTTGCCGGTTTCCAGGGACGTTGTCGTGAAAATAAGTTGAGTTGCGGGGAATGATGACGTACACCAATAGATGTATATGAAATGAATCACTTTACTGGCTGACTGTTGGCTCCATAATGCAAAATGTAACAGCCGGGCCGCGCCATGCATGGTGCTTTATTATTAAATCAACATTGCACAAACAACAATCATAATAGTATCTGATAATTCACGGGAGATCAGATTTACACAATGCAAAGTAGTTTAATCAGTCAAGCTACAGCTCGTGTTTTTGTGTGTGTGTTTTTTCCATAGTAGTTCGCATCCTATATAACGCGTCAATCAAACAACAAGAGAAAATGTCCTGTCATAAACAAAAATGCACACAGGAAGAGCTGAAATGGAGTAAATTTATATTCACCAAGAGAGCATCATAGAAGGCGCTACATAGTGACCTGAAAAATCAAAGGTGTCGGTTTGGGTCAAACACTGTCAAACCCAAAGGAACTTAGGCCGTGTCCCAAGTCTCTGGCTGCGCCTGCAAAATATGCATGTACCCATGGGTGTCGATCTCGGGGGGATGTGGGGATGGGGGGATATATCCCCCAATATTTGAGGTGGAGGGAATGGCGTGTATTATCCAGAGTTGTAACGAGTCACTGTTTGTTGTGACTCGAGTCATTTTAAAGAAGTGACTCGGGTCGAGTCGAGTCATTTGGTCATGAATGTTGAGTCGAGTCGAGTCTAGTCAATTATTTAGATCTATATTTAGATATAAACAAACACCAAAAGACTGGAATTGGTTTGCTTTGTTTTTTAATTTACCGGTACATCCGGGTCACAACCTGTGATGAAACACATTTACATGCACATATCACAGTTGTGAAACTTTAGTCTGGCTTCGTGGATTTTCAAAACCACAAGATAGTGCTAGTGGGAGGGAGTACGTAACGCGACATGGCGACATGATGGATGTTTGTCGCTAGACTGGTTCCCTTCCCGATGGCCAATACACAAATTCGAGTGACGTAGACGTGAGAAGATAACGGTAGGGAACGGGAACCAGTGTAATTTGATGCATATACCGTATGCATCGTGCATGGAAGCTGATACTTCTATACCCCATACCCCAAGTTCAAATAAAATATTTCGCAAAGTTTTATTTTTGGGGGGCGGGAAGGGGGGACTCGAGCCATTATTAGCCTTACTCGAGTCGAGTCGAGTCGAGTCATTCTGATGAGAGACTCGAGTCGAGTCGAGTCATTTAGCCTTCCGGACTCGAGTCGGGTCGAGTCGCCAAAAAATGTGACTCGAGTCGGACTCGAGTCGAGTCATTGACTCGAGTCATTACAACTCTTGTATTATCATCCCCCAATATTGCGAGGTTCAATGCATTTAATACCGACAAAACAACTGAAGTACCAACAAAATAATGAAAAATAGCATGCTTGGAATGTAGAAAGCTACACCATTCTTACAATCAAAATACAAAATGCATCAGCCTGCATGGGTGTCGATCCGGGGTGGGGGGTGGGGGGATATATCCCCCCAATATTCGAGGTGGGGGATGGCTTGTATTGGCCCCCCCCCCCCCCCCCCCCAATATTTTGAGGTTGAATGTCATTCAAGTTTATTGTATACAAATATTACATGATCCTTGTTGTTTTTGTGTTTTCGCAGTGAATTTATACTACACATAATTATAATGTTTAATTCTTCTGAATATCGTTTTTAAATGCTCTAAAATGCGACTTTTCCACTCTGTTTTTATTAAAAAGTCCCTGGTTTGGGAGGGGGTATCACACCTCTGACAGCATCCCCAGGCTCGGTCGCTTCGCTCCCTCGCATAGGACACCAAATCACCAATCATCCCCCCAATCATGAAAAGAAATCGACACCTATGGCATCAGGACATTTTGTATTTCACAATCGGGTAATAACGCAAGATAAGTTTTAAGTATTAATGCATCTGTCAAACGCATGATAAATGAGTAACCAACCAAGTTAAACGAGTTCCCAGGTTTCAGCATTGCTGCGGCTATCATTGAAACGATCCTTGGGGTGTGGCGGTGTGTGCTGGTGTGTGCGTGGTTTCATGGCTTCTGATAGTCTTGGTTCCAAGACCTTCGTTGGTACTTTCCCGCGACCCATAGGGCGCCCCCGCGTGGCGGATATGGGAGAATTCTGTCAGACTTTTGGACCGTCACGAAGGTCTTGGATATTTTGTATTTGAGGGCGGGGCCAGATTATGGTAATAACGTACAGCACGTATGACGTAAGCTGATTGATTATGCAAAATGCCAGCTACAGGAATTAATGAGACAATCTGAGCTGTACATGTATACAATACAACAAAGCCATATATGGCGTGCTTGTATATGTGGCCGTCTTGGTCAATTCATTCCCTTGAAGGCATTGCCATGCTGCGACAACATTATGATGATGTTGGAGGACGAAGCTGGTCAACTCGTACGCCGACCAACTCGTACGCTGACCACCTCGTATGCCATTTGGTCAACTCGTAGGCCGAACGACTCGTATGCCGACCAACTCGTACGCCAACCAACAACCTGTGTATAGTTTGTTTACGTTGGCCGTTTTTTCTTCAGTAGACCAAATTGTTTTCATGTTGTTTATGAAAATAAAATCAAGAAATACAATCATTTCAACGATAAAACATGACGTAATCATTTCAATGATACGGAATCATTTCAACGATACGAAATGATTTTGCGAATACGAAATTAAATCGAGAAAATTAAAGCATTAAAAAAAGGGAACATTATATGACGTAATCATTTCGACGATACAAAATCATTTCAACGGTACGAAATCATTTCAACGATACGAAATCATTTTGCGAATATGAAATTAAATCAAGAAAATTAAATCATTCCAATAATACAACATGACGTAATCATTTCAACGATACAAAACCATTTAAATCACATGTTTTGTACTTGTTTCACTTGTGGGCAGCAGATCTGTTGCGCAATATACAGTTTGTTTATACATTGAAACCTCTTGGACTAATGGTATTTTTTTCCTGGTATTTAGATCTAAGTGAAATGTATTTTTTGCAGAAATTAACCGCTTTCCACAAATAACGCATAACCATTCGTCGTTGAGCTACACAGCAAAGAAAATATGATAAACGCCAGCTCGATTGCGTATAATACAGTACAGTCCTCAAAATCTTTTCCCGAAAAGTTTGCAAAATATACTGCATGACATGCAGCGTGACATAGGCCCCAACGTACGTAATACACCTACGGCAAACAATGTTTGTCTGATATGAATAATTCATAATGTGAGCATAAACTGACTCCCTTGGAAATCCAAGGGAGATTCGACGAAAAGTAAAGACAAAGTTAAACATCGCTGTGAGAAAGTCCCTAAATTTTATTACAAAATATCCAAGACCTTCGTGACGGTCCAAAAGTCTGACAGAATATCCACCGCGCGGGGGCGTCCTATGGGTCGCGGGAAAGCAACAACGAAGGTCTTGGAACCAAGACTAGGCTTCTGAGTGCCAAACGAACAGACTGAGATAATTGACTATTGGGGTCACCACCAACATAGGGCTGGATTGCTCAGTTGGTAGAGCGCCTGTACGGTATTCAGGATGTCGCCGATTCGAATCCCGTTCCAGTCAATTTTTTCTTTGTTCACTTTTCAATGACTTTAAAATTCAGTCAGTTTCCCTTGTGGTTAATTGTTAATTTAAAGGAATGTTAAGTAGGTTTTGAAGCTTTGCATGGTGGAAGTCACGTAATAAGGAAAGGTTTGCGGAGGCACCATGTATAATCTCTTTTAATGGATGTGGTTCTGAAAAGAACCGGTGAGAAGTGTTCTCGACGTTCCGGCCAGTGTACTCTGGCCGTCCACACACTCTCCTGAGGACGGCCAGAGTACACTGGCCGGAACGTCGAGGACACTTCTCACCGGTTCTTTTCAGAACCACATCCATTAAAAGAGATTATACATGGTGCCTCCGCAAACCTTTCCTTATTAAAGGAATGTTATTACCATAGAGATACATACTAATAAACTAGAGGGCGGGCTCGGCGAAATTTCTGTGACAACATGGGCCATTACCGAAGTGGGCACTGCGCCGGCGATATACTATTTTTGCTGAGGAGTTCAGACCAGTGAATAGGTCAAGATCGGTCCGCGGAGCTCATTAATTTTGTGTATACCCTCAAAATCTTTTTTATAAAATCATTTGCTGGGCCCTACATGGGAAGTCTTGTAAAGAAAATGGATGGAACCCGGTCGCCAGAGTTTGGACTTGCAACTTTGAGCTGTTTGGATGAATTCTGACCATAAACTCGCTCTACTTGGGCATGTAGGGGAGGGGTGCATTTTTTTAGTCTGGCACCAGTCAACATGGCCGTTTTCAGGGTATTTTCCTTTGGATGGATTTTCCTCAAAAAGTCATTGGTAACCCTATAGAAAATTGAAATGAAAATGAAAATTTAAGTTTTCAGCTTCATTTTGGTGTATAGCTTGAGTGTCGGAGTATTTTTAATAATTTTTTGAAATTGGCTATTCAGCATGGGAGCCTATGGGAATTTATTTACTGGTCTGCACCCCGAGTATGTACGGCGTACGCCTGTGTACGTACTGCGTAGACCTGTGTACTGTAATTTACGCAAGTGCTTCGTCAGCACAGCATTCCCCGTTGCGGTATGGTACGCATGCGTATACGTTATTCGTGCCCATAATTGTGGGTGCATTCGTTTAGCTCGCACCGTACGGGTCAGCCCTTACTGGGAACGGTCGTGTTATACTGCACAAAACAAGCCAGAGAAGTGGGGGGGGGACGAATTTGACTGGTGTCGACCCCCGGGTGAGCTAAACGAATGCACCCAAAAATGGCGGCACTAGGATACTTGCGATCACAGAGCCACCGTACAGGGGAGTATTGCGCGTCCGCCCTCTAGTTTATTAGTATGTATCTCTATGGTTATTACTAAATAATAATAATGTGGATAAATAATTGTGGGCACGGAAACGATAGCATTTTATGGTTCTCAAAATACAAATTATGCTAATGTATGTAAGACAAACAGAACATTTCATTTTGATGAAATATTGTTAACTTTTTATAGTAGGCAAAAACCACTGTATACATTAGATCCATCAATAATTTTGAAACTACATTCCATTAATGTATATAAATTAAATGTTTTCATAAAAACTACCACAAGTCCATCACACATATTTCCAGATAAACATTATGTTTAAAATTGCAGACAGGGGGCTCACTTCAGTACTGTAACTATCAACCAACTGTAGCTGTTTGGTTGACTCTTGCACTTGGCCATTATATTGATAGGTAATGATGCATCCATTACAAATTGAGAGTACCATAACCCAAAAAATAATTATTGTTCCCACATTGTCCAAACATGGTGGTTGCTTATCCTACTTGGATCATTCAAGTGATAACCATTGGTTTATGAAATGCGAAAGGTGCGGTGGTTATAGCATGGAGGAAGGAATCCTCCATGGTTATAGGAAGTAATGTGTATATAGTTCGACATTGTATACAGAATTTACTGCTTGGAATACACAATGGACAATCATTTCTTATGTCAAAATGCACACGTTCAATGTGACACCATCCATATATCACACCTCGCAGCAAATGTTAATCAGACGTTCAGCAGCAAGGATGACGGCACTTATGCCAGAAAATGCCCCAAGCACCATGAAGATTACTTCGTAGCTTTCAGTAATTCCATATGCGAACCCTGGTACGAACGAAACAAAATAAAAACATGTTGGGTCTTATGACATGCATGGTAAAAGTACATACGGTGGTATTTATTGTGCGGTAACACCGTGAGACATACATTAATTATGTGGCTATGAAAATAGTCATTGCCACTTCCTATATACCCAAAGCCAAACTGCCACACTCAACAAACATGGGATCCATTTCCTCACTCCTCACCGACCATCGGTTTGTGCCAAGGATGCAGCTATGCATGTAGAACTAATAGTCCATTCCCGCATCGACTTGGCAATATTTATAGCTATTACTTCGGTATCCACCTCGCAGCTGCAGCATTCTCCTAATGTTGGCCAGAACCAAAGATAATATAGCGATACGCGCAAGATGGATAACTGACCATAGGGCGCGTGGTAATTGGCATGGAGGCCGCCATTCTCCATACAGATTATACATGATCCGCCATTTTGGTGGGCAACTGGTGAGTAGTTTGTACACGGGACATATGGAGGCTGGACGCTTTATCAAACAAAAAAAGGAGTGTTAGGCAAAATTTTGGCCCGGATTCGATTAAAACCTATTGTTTATTGTAAATAGAAATATTTGACATTGGTGTGAAGCAGCTGAATATGAAAACGGCGATTTCTTGTGGTTTTCTGGACCTCCAAGTCGCTCATATGCTATGGAAACTCCGTGCGTGGAGCGCCCGCCCAACACCAGAATGGTGCCCATGGCGATTACGTGTTTCAGGGAGAGTTCCCCATCTTGCGCGTAGCGCTATATAATCTTTGGCCAGAACATACTGGCCGAACGTCGAGTTAACCGACTCTTTTCACACTCACCTAACTCATACAAGTTTATAATATGTATGTCATGGTGTTACTGAAATTTATCTTGATTGCATATTTATCTTAATTGCATATTAGGGAGACACATTAGCGTCTAAAATTGAACAACTTGAAGAAATATGCAAATGAGAAGACTTTTCGGCGTCTCCCTATTATACCAGCTACCTTTTAAAGACATATCTTTACTATTTTACATGTTGAGAGAAGACCGAGTATGCGCTCAATGTGAACATTTGTCAAATTCAAGTTCATTGGTTTGGAGGATGTTTAGAAATAGTTAAGTAAACATTTTGCATGAACCAATGAGAAAGTCTCCCTAATGACCCATAATTAAAAATCAATTACATTTAGTTATCATTTATACAAGTAGAAGGGACGCAATACTGTACAAACTCGAAAAAGACTATTGACGTGGAAACACCTCTATTTTTTATCGGATTTGTTTTTTGGGGAAATTCCGAGCTTAAAGGAAAACAGTGGCTTTTCATTATTTTCTTCTGTATTTGTTTGTTTATTTGATTATTTTTTATTCATTTTTTAACCCTAACCCAAACCCTACGTAAGAATGGTATTCTCATGACGTCATGTTGTTGAATGTCTTATCGAAATTCATTAAATCCAACACAAAGTGCATACACATCTAACAAACATCAAGTGCCTCCAACCTCTCAATTATCAAGGTGATAATGTGTACACTGCCAGTATAACGTGAGATCTAGACCTGAAATCGGTTTCTTATGACGCAGAAAAAAACACCTAGTTAAAGGTAGTATCATACTTTGGTTTTTGTCAAAGAAATACAGATTCATGGGCAAAAATATCAAGGAAGATACAATAAAAGTTATCTGTGTAAATTTCACTCCCATGCGGTGCCCACTTTTTGAGAAAACAGTGAAAAACGGCCACGGTATTTCTTAAGTCTTTTCTCTTTTATTTTTGATCTTTTAAAAGATAAAAAAGATTTTTGGTCGTTATTTGACTAATTTCTTGAAAAATACACCATTTCATGCGGAAAATTTTCTACTACTATCTTCTATATACCAGCAGTATCTTCATAACCTGAACGTTATACGTGAATCTATGAAAATTTCTGTTTTGGTTTCTTACCAAAGTATGATACTACATTTAAGTTAACTAAATTCACCAGTGCGTTTTGACAAAATCGCGGTGTCACCACAAACGTCAACATGGATTGATGATGCAAGTGGAAGTGCACTTTACACGAACTCAATCTGTGTACCTATTTTTAAACTTCCAGGTAAACTTCAACAATGAAATCAGTTAATGTTAGTGAACCTGGCCCTTGTCATTGTCTGCAATTTCTAAAGAACGTCTCAATTGAATAACCACCTGTGGAGTTAGAGACCTATGTCATTGTGCCAATAGAGTCATATTATGAGGACATGTATGTAACTCCACTCCGCTCGTTGCATGTATTAGCCTAACACATACAACGAAAATACCACAATACATCTGGAAAGCAGCTAGTGTACGTGCATTTTGAGCATAGTTAGGGGCCGTCCATAAAGTACGTACGCACGAAGGGGGGGGGGGGGGGGGGGGGGGGTAGGGGTTTGTTACCGATGCGTACGCCGTGCGTACCGGGATTGTTTTGTTTTTTCCTTGTTTTACTTATTCAACATAGTAAAGAATAGTAAAATCCATCTGTAAATGTATAAAAACCTGTTAAACTTTAGTCATTCATTTCAGAATTTGAAAGTGACGTCCCAATAACGGTATCGGCCCGGATTACGGTGAAATTTTAGTGATGCTAAAGCAAGGGACCACGAGAAGTGAAAAACCTTATGTGGAATGCATATGCGTACAGGGGGGAGGGGGGGGGGGGTTAGGACCACTGCGTACGCCATGCGTACAGAGGGGGAGGGGGGTCAAAAAAGTCGGCATTTCGTGCGTACTCTATGGACGGCCCCTTAACCACTATAACGTATAAACCCTTGCTCTTCAAAGTAAAAACCAACCCGATTTTCTACTTGATACTTCTCAAGAAAAATTGGATTAAGAACAAATAAAACATGAGTGTTTACATTTTCCCACAATTTACAAATTTCCTTTGAGCAATATTTTACATAGATTCCGTGATGTTTACCTTGATGCCCATTTCTTTCAACAATAGACGCAGAGAAGCTGCAACAATAATAAACAGAATGGACGAATTCACCTTGCTTTCTCTGAGAGTTTAAGCTGTACACGTTAAACACAGCTGTTCTTTAAATCAGAATGAAATTCATCCGCTCCTCCTTCATCACAAAATAAGCTGCCCAAACCTAGACTTTATTTCCATAACAATGTTTTGCATCATTTTTGACGTTTGTATAGTATTGAGTCATTTGAATATTAGCATTTCGTAACCAACTGGTATAGAAGAGAGCCATTTAAAATTGAGGTGTTGTGTTACCTGTCAATGAACCACCAGCTAATTCTCCCAATGCAAAGAATACCAGTGCAGTCGCCACACCCCGACTACAAGACACTGTCTTCAGGATTTGCTCGGACACGCAGGGGAGGAGAGGTGGTGATGTCCCAAGACTCAAGCCATTTACTACGGCTAAAAATCCAAGACCAATGTAGTTTCCTGCAACGACTGGGTCCAGCATGAACGCACCACAGTTTAAAAGAGCAAGACAAATGTACAACTGCACTGGAGTGATATACTCAAGATGGAGGATTGGTCCACATAGGATCCGACCAACGAGAGTCCCAATTCCCCCGGCTGTGGATAGGAAAGCTGCCTGCTGGCTTTCAATATCTCTGGCTATGGCATGGGGAACAAGGTAGATCATCCATCCGCTGTACATTATTCCAAGAAGAAATACAACAAAGACGAACACTGTGAAGTTAGGTTCTTCCCATAATACGTCAATAGAAAGCATCTTGCAAAGACCCTTCCATATGTTCCTGAATTGGGTCCACAGAATCTCTCTCTTGGTCATACCAATCTGTCGTGTCTGCTCCCGTTTGCCAAAATCACAATGAAGAGCCACATAATCCGCCGAAGGTGGTTTGAGCAAAGCTCCAAAAACGCACACATTGGCGTTAACGGCAGCAAATATTATCATGGTTCCTCGCCAGCCGTATATTGCGATCAGGAATTCCGTCAGCGGAGGGTAAACCATCATTCCCAAAGCACATCCAGATGCACGTATTCCCACAGGGATCGCCAATTTACCACGATAATGGATTAGCTGGCTAACTAGTGGTGGAATGAAGGCCAAGCAGACACCAATCCCTGTGGAAAAATTTGCGATAAATTATACGTTAGAACGAATGTGACAAATAATAGTTTGAACTAATTAGGTGTTTGGGTTCAACCCCAGCGCCTTTTATTATTGTAGGATTTGTATTTATCAATTTCTTCCCAAACTTGTCAGCAAGACTTCTCAATGGTAATACGTTTTGTGGTCGCACTTAAAACATTCTCAATAAACCATTACTGGGTTTAAGTACAACACTTAACATCCAATACAAAATCACCTTCGTAGTATATTTTCCCAAAACGGTATTAGTCGAAACCTCTATCTCCATGGTAATGTTAAACTGTCGTACTCATCCACGCACCTCCAATCTCGTTTTGACTTACCCCATACAACGATGAAGAGTGCGAATTGGCCAACATTTTGCACGAATGAAATTGCGAGAAAGGAAAGTAACATGATGGCTCCCCCTCCGATGACGAGTCGTCTTGGGCCGTAATTCTCCGTCAGGATATTCACCAGTGGCGCTGTGTTGAGGGGATCAAATCAAACAGCAAAATCCAAATCAAATGATGTTTTGATTATTTGATTATTGAAAGACAATGACACCAATTCTGGAGAATAACACGCACAGTGCAGTGAGAGAAATGACTTTCTTTTATAACATTTTGATAAACAATCCTGGAAACCATTCCGTTTAGTGTGTTGAGCAGAAATGTTAGATTCACTTTGGCAGTTGAATTTGCATTTTTTGCCAGTTATTAAAGGAAAAACGTTGTAACTTTATTATACGTTTCCTTAGAAAAATAACATATTAGTGTGCTTGGCAACCATACTTTTTTTATTTGGCTATAAATCGGGATTAAAGAGTGAAAAAAACAAGAAAACAAGCCCAAGAGATTTCTCTTACATAACCAAATAATCCCGAGTTTAATTTGATGTAGTTATAGATCTTTTGGACGACACTTTTTTCACGAGGAAAACCATGATACACAGTTACTGCAATGTCTATCGTATAATTATGTTCAGCATTCATACCCAGAATGTAGCATGTAGTGTGTGCCGCAGCCATGGCAGTACCAACTTCCCCAATGGGACAACCCAGAGATTCTTGAATGGGCAATATGAAAATACCAAAGCTCTTGAATGTTCCTAACTCGAAGAAACCGGTGAAGAAACCCACAGCCGTCAGTTTCCATCCATATGTGTCTCCTTGGCTGAAACAGTCCTATGAAAAATTAAACGATTTACAGTCAGAAAAGGTTTTATTGAGGGATCAAACTAAGCAAAGTGTACACTGTCTACATTTTCGGTAACAATCTCAGTAACATGTTGCCCAGGTACGTTGTTGCTGAAAATTGTAATTGTTTTCAAAGAATTATAAAAAAAAAATGCAGATGACTGTTAACGATCGTCCGTGACTATAATGCCCTATACTGATACTATACAGAGCTCTACAGTAAATAATTATATTCAAAGTTACCTTCATGATGCACCTATTGGATACCTTTAGGTGTTAAATATCACTGTCACTGACAACTAGAATTGTAGTCAAGAACAGCGAGACCGGGACCCGAAGTGTCGAGGCCAATGGGGGAACTACAACACTGCTTTACAACGTGCAACCTTACTGTTGAAGCGCTGGCCTACTAACTGTTTGCCGTACGATAAAGAAAAACATTTCCAACACTACGTGTACATGAATTGCATACGGAAGTGCATTTAGGACATGAGTTAACACAAATGAGGGGCCTGCCATTCCGCCCGGGCGGATTAACAGCGGAATGGGGACATACCGAGATGTATGTCTCGTGGTAGCCTATGTGTTATTTGGCTGTGCCCTTTACTGAAATGGACATGAGTGCAGAACAGTTAACCGCCCGGGCGAAATAGTAATTCGCCCGGGCGAAATAGTAATCCGCCTGGGCGGAATAGCAGGCCCCTAATTTTATTTTACTCATGTCCTAAATTCACTTCCGTAACTACACCTCTCACGGGAATCCATCGTCACAGTTGAGAGAGTCTTTTCAGGAAAACAAAGCAGATCCCTGTATTTGATGGGAAACAACATCATATGAGGCTATAGACTTTGCCGAGACTGTTACAATTAACAGACGTTATACATAATTATTTCCACTTTGCCATATTTGTACATGAAAATAATGGTCTGGTGATTATTTTTTATTCTGAATTATTTAACCAAAAGGAGAGAGAAGCGATAATATTTCATTAGCTCTTGTGAAGATTGTATAGTTTATTGAGTTATTTTAATATGTTGTTAGTGGATCACCAACCGCGATAAACGTACAAGAAATATGTAAGGTTTATGTTTTACCTTTCAATGAACCACCGGCTAATTCTCCCAAAGCAAAGAAAGTGTCCCCACACCCCGATTACAAGACACTGTCTTCAGGATTTGCCCGGACACGCTGGGAAAGAGATGTGGTGTCGTCCCAAGACTCAAGCCATTTACTACGGCTAATAATCCAAGACCAATGTAGTTTCCTGCAACGCCCGGGTCCAGCATGAACGCACATCAGTTCATCATAGAAAGACAAAATTTTCACTGGAGTGATGTACTCAAGATGGAGGATTGGTCCACATAGGATCCGACCAACGAGAGAACCAATCCCCCGGCTGTGGATAGGAAAGTTGGCTATCTGGCTATGGCGTGGGGAACAAGGTAGATCAGCCATCCGCTATCATCCTTCCACACACAATTAAGCGTGACTATTTTGGTCGCGTTCCAAATCTCGACCCAAATAGTCGCGGTTTTTTTTTTTTTTGGTCTGTGTGAACGTGCCTATTAATACCCTTGAGGTTCGATTCATCGATGGTTTACTGTACGTCACAATATAAAGGTGGTTGATGTAATCTGCTTGCAAACAAAGGCATCGCAATGTGGTGAAGTGAAGTAGTTGTTGTGAAAGTGTACATCACGTTTCGTTGATAATGGAGACTTTGGTTTGGAGAACCGGTCTTCAAGTCAACAGCGCAGACGGAAAACAACGCGCGCATGCTCACAATTGCGTGTGCGTGCGCTGTTGACTTGAAGACCGGGGCCCTTTTCCAAATCTCGGCTCCGGCTCCGGCTCCAAACTTTGGGCGCCATATTGGAGCCGCAAACCAAATTCAGACTCCGGCTTGGGCTTCATTTTGTACTGTGGGAGAATGAAGGAGTGATAAGATGGATAATCAATGTTTGTTAATGTTAACACTCACCCACTTAAATATCCTGGTATGGAACGGCAATGCGAACGGGCGATCCGCTAGTAGCGATTGGTAGTCGATCCATACAGTGCGTACACATACGCACAGCGTTCAATGGGGCGACGGTCTGGGGGCGAATTGCCCGACCACACACGTGCCTGGGGTTCGAGACCGAGAATTCCTCTTTACTTAAGAGTCAGTTAATAATTAACCGTCACTGCACGGTTCACGATAAACACAAAAACAAAACAATTCTCCTCGAATGGGAAATGTGAAAAATGATGCGCGAAAACTCGCGAAAAGGGTTGAAAGTTGATGAACAAAACTCCGTAGCAACCGTGTGCAACGAAATTATATGGCGGAAGGGAAGTCATTAACATAATCGTGTTGCTTTGCGTGACCTTTGCAGGTCAAGGGTCACTACATTAGCCCCCTCTTAGATGGTGAGGACATACAAAAGAAGGATGAACCATCGATGGTTGGAGGAGCCGGAAATTCAGTCAATGTTGATGAACTCCACATAGTGTTTGGGGAAGAAGACATGACGACCAGAGCGGGTTGTCTTGGCAAGAGGAGGCGATGAAGGTGTTGCTGAAGGTGGAGGAGGTGGTGCAGGTGACGGTGTGGATGTGGTCATCCTCGGAGATGGAGGGAGGATGGTGGGTTGGGCATCGGTTGAGCTGAAGGTGGCAGTACTACTGTCGGATTTGTCATCCAGATATGCTACCTTGAGGCGATCAATGCTGACCCGTTCGCGTTTGTTGGCGATGGACAGGGTGAAGAACTTGTCGTTGCGGCTGAGGACGGGGAAGGGCCCGTTGTATGGTGGTTGGAGGGGTTTTTCGGACAGCATCACAGCAGACATAGACATGAGTGCATGTGTGAAGGTCCTTGGGCACACAGGCAGCCGTGGATGTTACTCGACGTGGCGAGGCTGGTGAAAGCTGCGACATGTGATTGGTGAGGCGGTCAACAACCCAAGATCCAAAAGGGGCGTATCGGAAGATGGAGAGACGAACTGACCTGGAAGGCGCAAGGTAGTACCAAAAACCAGCTCAGCTGGAGAGCATCCCATGTCAGATATGATGGTGGCGCGAATACCCAGAAGAGTGATGGGGAGGTATTCTGTCCATCGAGAAGGGTCAAGATGGAACTTCAGCGATGCTTTGAGCTGTCGATGGAAACGCTCAACGATGCCGGTTGCATTGTGGGTGGTAAGACGTTGTTCGCGTGCGAGTAGCGCCTAGAAGTTTGGTGAGATTGCTGAACAGTGCAGATTCGAACTGACGACCTCTGTCCGTGGTGATAGTGGCTCGGGCTCCGAATACGGAAACCCATCTGTCAATGAAAGCCTTAAATGGCTCAAACTAGTCTCTGTTGGAAACGGGCGTCTGGTGTGCGGAAGGTGCCAAGTTGAGCTTTGGTATGACGATGGACCTTTGAGCGTTGGCATGAAGAACATGTGCGAGCCAAATGGTGGATATCGCGTTTGACACCTGGCCATACATAGCGAGCTCTCATGAGCTTCTCCGTGGCTCTGGCGCCTGGGTGAGATAACCCATGAATGGCATGGAACACCTTGCGTCGATGCCTGGCAGGGATGACTGGACGTGGGTTGTCTGATGAGATGTCACAACGGATGGTGCCATCAGCTGTGGGAAGGGGGAAGCTCTTGAGAATTAGGCTCGAAGTAGCTCGTTGCAAACCTGCAATCTCGTCGTCCCCAACCTGGTCAGCGGCAATCTGGGCAAAGTCGATCGTGTCGTCGAATATGGCACCGATGTCAGGGCGGGACAGTGCGTCCGCAACAACATTGTCAGTGCCAGCGATGTGACGGATGTCCGGTGTGAACTGTGAGATGAAATCCAAGTGGCGGATCTCACGAGGAGAGTGTCTGTCTGGCTTGGAATGCAGAGCACGGGTAAGCGGTTTGTGGTCGGTGAAGATGCAGAAACGCCGTCCGTCAAGCATGTGCCGGAAGTGTCGAATGGTCAGGTACACCGCAAGCAACTCGCGGCCGAAGGTACTGTATCTGGACTCAGCTGCCGTGAGCTTCCTGGAGAAGAAAGCGATGGGTTGATACTACCCTTGGTTGCCCTGCTGGAGCACTCCGCCGAAGGCTGTGTCAGACGCATCGACGACGAGGCTCAACGGTAAGTCGACGTTTGGATGGACAAGGAGGGTAGTGCTGGACAGAGCATGCTTGATGTCGTCGAAGGCCTGCTGGTGAACATGAGGTGTCCAGTCAAGAGGCTTGCGAGGTGTGCTGTCGTGAGCCGCAAGAAGCTAGGTCATTTAACGGGGCGAGGATGCGAGCACAGTGAGTGATGAATCTCCAGTAGAAATTGACCAGGCCGATGAAACCGCGCAACTTCTTGGTCGAAGTTGGAAGAGGAAAACCGTTGATGGCTGAGACCTTATCGGCGAGTGGGCGGATGCCATGCTGTTATGGTCAACGTGATGTCCCAATAATTGAAGCTGGGGTACGCCAAAGAGGCACGTACTTGGGTTGATCACAACGCCATAGCGTTGCAACCTGTCAAAGAGAAGACGGAGATGCTGCTCGTGCTCTTCGGGCGATGTGCTGGCGACAAGGATGTCATCCATGTTCACGTACACGAATGTGAGGCCACGGACGACCATGTCCATGAAACGTTGAAAAGTCTGGGCCGCATTACGCAAACCAAAAGGCATGCGTACAAATTCGTACAGACCGAAAGGTGTGACGATGGCGGTCTTGTGAATGTCGGCCGGGTCGACTGGAACTTGGTGGTACGCACGAACTAAGTCGATCTCGCTGAAAACTGAGCAACCAGCCAAATAAGATGCAAAGTCCTGCAAGTGGGCGATGGGATAGCGATCTGGAACTGTGACGCGCTTGAGAGCTCGGTAGTCCCCACACGGACGCCAATCACCAGGGGTCTTTTTGGGGACCATGTGGAGAGGACTGGACCAGTTGCTGCCTGACGGCCGAATGATACCCAAATCCAACATGTGATTGAATTCGTCCTTTGCGATGGCTAGGCGGTCAGGGGCAAGACGGCGAGGTCTGGCTGTCACAGGTGGGCCAGTCGTAACGATGCATTGGGTGATATCATGGCGAATGGGTGCATTTGCGGATGGTGTTTGAGTGAGTTGTGGAAAGTCTTGAAGGAGCAAATGATATGGTGACTCACCGATGGGCTGAAATAAGACCGGGCTGACAGGTGTGTCTGGAGCAGCAATTCCTGAGACTGACAGGCTGGTGGTGGTGTAAATAAGCCTGCGTCTGGAAACATCTACGAGAAGACCGTAGTGATGGAGGAAGTCGGCGGCCAATATCGGTGTAGGTGTATCCGCAAGAAAGAAAACCCAGCGACATGTACGTCTGAGGCCAATGTCGAATGTCACAGATCGTCGACCGTAAGTGGGTATGCTTGTACCGTTGGCAGCCTGCAGAGTGAAGGAGGACGGGTGTTTCCAGTCGACTAAGCTGGGCGGGAAGATGCTGACAGCTGCCCCCGTGTCTACCAGGAATTTCCGTCTATTGTGAGGATCATAGATGAAGAACAGGCGGCCAGGTTTGGTACCAAGAGGAAATGCCGCAGCTATCCCCTGGTGGACTCGTTTCCCGGCTGAGCGGCATAGGAGCATGGTGGAACACATTTGAGGGCCTCGGCACCATAGCGGTGGTGATACCAACACTTGGTCGAAGATGCAGCAGCAGCAGGAGGGGTCGGTGCACGGTCTTTGTTGGTCGAGCGTGGACGAGTCGTCCAGGACGACTACGGCTTTGGCTGCGAGCTCTTGACCGGCTTTTGTTTTGGGCCTGCATGGAGTTGACCTGCGTTGCGAGGTGGGCGAGTTGGTCGCAAAGTTCCGCGAGATCACCAGATGGAGGTGGAGAAGCGCTGGTTGGGGTAATCGCGTTGATAACCGGAGGCACGTAGACTTCCAGGATGCGGTCTGCAAGGGAGGCTAACTGGTCCAGGGGGACCGTGTCAAGGGAGGAGGCAAGCACAAGTTGAGCATTTGCGGGAAGGCGTTGGAGAAATAGTTGCTTGAAGATCCCCTCTTCTAGCTTCCTTTCACCAAGGAGTAGACGCATACGGCGCAGCAACTGTGAGGGCTTCCTATCCCTGAGCTCCTCCTCGGTGAGTAGCAGCTGAAGGCGCTTCTGCTCAGAGGCAGAAGTGCGGCGTATCATGGCTTCCTTAAGCTTCTGGTAGGGGTTTTCTGCAGGGGGCTGATGACCAAATCCCGTACCTCTTGGATGATTTCAGGCTGGACTGAAGCAAGGATATGGGAGAACTTTGTGTCCTCACGATGGATACCTTGAGTGTGGAATTGAGCCTCTGCTTGGGCGAACCAAATCAATTGGTCGGCTGGCCAAAAAGGTGGCAGTTTGAGGGAGAGAGCCCTATCTGTGGCTTGTCTGCAAGATTTGGAGCGGCAGCAGCCGCTGGAACGGCACTTTGTTCCATGGTGATTGATCACAGATGGCAGGGACAATGCTGGCAACTGTAGAAGTGGCCGCGAAATGTGACCGTGAAGCTCAAAATGTCGGCGAAATACGGTGCAAAAGTTCAATGTCTGGGTCACCACGGTAGGAGAATGAAGGAGTGATAAGATGGATAATCAATGTTTATTTATGTCAACACTCACCCACTTAAATATCCTGGTATGGAACGGCAATGCGAACGGGCGATCCGCTAGTAGCGAGTGGTAGTCAATCCTTACAGTGCGTACACATACGCACAGCGTTCAATGGGGCGAACTCAGTTACGACGGTCTGGGGGCGAATTGCCCGACCACACACGTGCGTGGGGTTCGAGACCGAGAATTCCTCTTTACTTAAGAGTCAGTTAATAATTAACCGTCACTGCATGGTTCACGATAAACACAAAAACAAAACAATTCTAGAATGGGAAGAGTAACAAATGATGCGCGAAAACTCGCGAAAAGGGTTGAAAGTTGATGAACAAAACTCCGTATCAACCGTGTGCAACGAAAACAATGGCGGAAGGGAAGTCATTAACATATTGAGTTTCGTACGGTGTTGCTTTGCGTGACCTTTGTAGGTCAAGGGTCACTACAGTACGAAGCAGAAATCGGGTCAACAAGATTGGAACACATAACATGGAATCTGATGTATTTTTCAGAAGCTAACATGTTTCCGATTTGGATGCAATTCTTAAAACATAACATGTTTTCCGATTCGAATGCATTCTTCAGCTCCGAATGCCCACAAAACAGCATACAAAAAGCCGTAGAGTGTGTGTTAGGTTTTACGTAATTTCATCCGATTTTTCATTTCATCCAATAGCACTCCGCACTTGTGCTAAAAATAGCACACTAACTCAGACAAACATTGCAACCATGCAAATGTCAAAGTCAAAGATGGCCTAATAGTAAAAAACAAAAAATATGACGGCCACAATGCCAGTCGTGACGGTTGTGTATAAACGATGACAACAGTCAAAATCGAAGTACATTATGCTTAATTTCCATTTCCTCCTCGCAACAACCAAGTCGACAACGTACGGTCTGAAACGTAAACAACACCGCTCCAAAAATCTTCTACGGAGCTGTTGCTATGGCCGCAAGTTGTTCGTTTGTAGGCCTAGTTTTAGGGCTACTCTAATGTATTAAGTTCGCCAGTCTGAAACCAAAATCTGAATTGGGTCGACCTTAGCCCCACACATAGAGATGTGATGGCTCTTTCTTAAAATCTGTCTCTCAGCCTGGTCGCCATTCACAGCCCTACTTCAAGACATGACTTAAACGCGCAATATCCAAAGTGCAGAATTGTCACAAACTTTCGATTTGAATATCTTCTCAAATAAAGAAGACTGGATAATTTCACTTACACTTTCGTATTCCTCAAACTTTGATTTTTTACACCAGCCCCTTAAAAATTTCCAAAACTGTACAATTTCCCGTGAATTTCACCGTAAAAATCCCAGGCTGTAGAATTGATTACCGACAGTGGACGTCGCCATCTTGAAAAATGACGTCATACATCTCTTTTCAGGGCACCCGACGAGACATGCACATGTTAATTTTGTGACATACAAAACTGGTCCCCATTTAAACCGTTCTTGCATAGGGGATGAGCAGGGAACCAATGGAGTGATCGCCTGTCGGGTACCTAGCAGTGGCGTCACCAGACTTTTGAGTCTGGGGGGGGGGGGGCACAAGGGGGGCACTAGCAATTGTTGGGGGGGCACCGCTACAATATATATTATATTTTTTTTCACCAACCCAAACCTCAAATGGGGGGGGGGGGGGGCACGCGGGGGGCACGAGGTTTTCCAGGGGGGCCCCCCCCTTGGCGACGCCACTGGTACCTAGCCTTCTGACACACGAAGCATTGCTCATCATTTTTCAAGATGGCGACGTCCACTGTCGGGATTCAATTCTACAGCCTGGGATTTTTACGGTGAAATTCACGGGAAATTGTACAGTTTTGGAAAACTTTAAGGGGCTGGTGTGAACAATCAAAGTTTGAGGAATACGAAAGTGTAAGTGAAATTATCCAGTCTTCTTTATTTGAGAAGATATTCAAATCGAAAGTTTGTGACAATTCTGCACTTTGGATATTGCGCGTTTAAGTCATGCCTTGAAGTATGGCTGTGAATGGCGACCAGGCTGAGAGACAGATTTTAAAAGAGCCATCACAGCCCTATGTGTGGGGCTAGGTCGACCTAGGGTCGCTCCTAAACTATTTAGTTCGGCGCGACCCTGGCACGCCTGTCTGAAACAGGGGTTATAGACCTTTCTTTTGCAACGTCACAGACCGAGTTTTTGTCAACCAGCATGGCGGAAACTATTTTTTTCTCAAAAAACATCTGCAACTTAAATAGACAAATTTCCATGGCAACGGTTTTCAGATTGTGCATGGAGGCTAATACTTGGACTTCGATGTGTTATCGAAGTCAAGTTAGTAGTCGTGCACTCGTGCGTCGCTAGCGGATTGTCATGATACGCCCTCTCGTGGTGGCGGGATATCGCGCATAATAACTAGAGTCCCTTAATACAAACGATAACAACGTCTAGCAATCTAGACTAAGCTGCGAAAGCACGATGACTTCGAACTGAAGCCGCGTGAAGTTGAAGCCTCCGGAGCCGGAGCCGGAGCCTGAAGCCGGAGCCGACATTTGGAAAATGCTTGTGGGTGCACCCAAGCATGGAGCAAGGAACGTTCCTTCTCCATGACCCAAGTACTGAGTCCCAAAATCCGTCCGCCGAGCTCATTAATAAAAGTTAAGCACTCAATATATTTTAAATAAGAGAGTTCTGAGAGCTATAAAAATGAAGGATTGAAGAAATATGGCACTGGACCTCCTGCCTGGACTCTGGACTTCCATTTGTGACCAGTGTGATGCAATTGGGTGAGAAAGTGGGTCTATTTCAACCACTTAGGGGCCGTACATAAAGTACGTACGCACGAAGGGGGATGGGGGGGTGGGGGGGGGTTGTTAACGATGCGTACGCAATGCGAACGGGGGGGGGGGTAAGGCCAATGCGTACCGAACGCAAACGAAACATTTGCATAGCATTATCGCGCGAAAAGAGAGGTAAAAAACGTGAAAAAAGCACCGGGATTGTTTTTTTCTTATTCAACATGATAAAAGATAGTAAAATCCATCTGTAAATGTATAAACTGAAACCTATTAAACTTTAGTCATTCATTTCAGAATTTGAAAGTGACGTACGTCCCAATAACGGTACCGGCCCGGATTACGGTGACATATTTTTAACGATGCTAAAGCACGGGACTACGAGAAGTGAAAAACCTAATGTGGAATGCGTATGCGTACAGGGGGGAGGGGGGACCACTGCGTACGCCATGCGTACAGAGGGGGAGGGGGGGGGGGGGGGGGTCGAAAAAGTCGGCATTTCGTTGCGTACGTACTTTATGGACGGCCCCTTTGCAGAGGGATGTTTTTTTTAATGGCTTCTTTGACTGGAGTGATCCATACCTTGTTTTAGGTGTGGTCAGCTGAGAATGAATATCTCAAAAATTCATTCGTCAACCCACCATAAAATGAAAAGAAATTGAAAGGTGACATGTTCATTCATCATTTTTCTGTGCAACTTGACTGAACAGCTGTGAGAGTTTTGTATATTTTTAAATGATTTTTTGAAGTATAAGGATTTAACACTGTTGTCTATAATGGGAGTTTACTAGGGTGCAACCATTTTGGAGATCAATGGGTGCAACCTTGTGGGTGCAGACCAGTAAATAGGCCCAAATCGGTCCGCAGAGCTCATTACTTTTCTGTATACCTTCAAAATCTTTTCTCTTAAAGCGTCTGGTGAGCCCTACGTGGGAGGTCTTGTAGACAAAAGGGATGGAACCCGATCACCAGAGTTTGGACTTTCACCTTTGAGCCTTTTGGATGAAATCAGGCCCTACATACGCTCTATTTTTGCCCTGTGGAGGGGTACTATTTTTGGTCTGGCACCGGTCAATTCGGCCGGCGTTTTAGTGGTATTTTTCTTTGAATGTACTTTTCGGCATAAAGTCATCGGTTAACCTATAGAAAATTGAAAAGAAATGAAAATTGAAGTTTTCACCTTTATTTTGCCGTATTGGTCGATTGCCTCAGAAACTTCTGAGTATTTTTAATATTTTTTTTTAATTTGCCATTTTGCGTCCCGGTGGGAGCCTATGGGAATTTATTTACTGGTCTGCACCTTTGTGACGTGCCCCTCAGCCGTGATACCAATGCAACAATAGAGGGCGCAATTCAACATGTCAACCACCACACACACACACGTGAGAGAAGAGATAGCTGACTTCGCAAGATGCCAGTCGATTTGAAGCGTGTTCCGTGTCCTCAAGAGACATTTCCACCCCTTCTCTATCGCCGGGCTACACAGCAGAATCAGCTGGTAATTCATTTGACGTCGATCATGAAGCATTCTGTGTTATTTTTCAAAGGAAAGAGTGGCTTCCAAAAGTTTGTTGACGTTGGGCCGGTGCATGGGGGGGGGGGGGGGGGGGGCATTGACATTATTATTCATGGTTTATTAAAAATCTTTTCCATCGCAGCCAGAGGCTGAATTAGGAAAAATAATACATTTATAAGATAAACAATTAAACTATAATAAACTTGACATTTAACATGTTAAAAAACACCTCGGGAATGGCAAACAAAATTAAAATGATAAAAAAAAATATCATTCTCATGAAATGATGAATAGGCCTAAGCCATTGCCAGTTAAATCTGAATAGTTTAGTACCTGGTAGACAAACTACATTTTTACATAAAAACATTGGTTTGAATATATTGCATACATGTGCGTATGTGGCTAACTGTCTAGTCTATACCGTTTAGATCAGCGCGGAGCTGATCTATACGTTTTAAAATCTCTCTGAAGGCACAACACACGGCCGCCAACACAACATGGCCGTCATCCATGCTGGCCTCGTAATGGTAACTTTCAGTTTCAGGGTACGATACATATAATGGGAATAAAAACAACTTAATAGCGTCTACTGAATGTACTGATGTTCCAAAACGATAGTTTGGACTTTCAGCAACTGTTCCCAGATCCTTTACCTTAAAACCCCAGATAGAACAAATTTGTGCAACATTTCAGAGTAAAAAAAAATAAGCGCTTATTGCAAACTTGAAAACCCCCGGTCTGCCATTTTGTCTGGTCTGGCTTGTCTAGTTAGTCTAGTACCCACAACCAACATATATAAAAAAGTTCACACTATGAAAGCAGACACTATTCTCGTCTGGTAACGAAGATTATGCGACTTTTCACGGACGTACATAATTTTGATTGGAACCATAACAATTTATAATTACTAATCTTAAGTTAAAATCTGAGATTTTGATGTAGCATGTAATGTATAGTATGATCAGGTGTTATTTATTTGTTGTATTTTTCCTTTAGATTCAAGAAAATGGCAAAAGAGACGACAACAGAGCACTGGAAGACATCAGACCAATTTGTAAGAAATTCCTTTATCTGAAGACAAAAACAACAAATTAATTAGGGAGTACACTGTAGATCACTTCACGAGGTTTGGGCGGTAATTTGCATTTTGTTTTCCCTTGTGACCAAGCAACCCTTTTCCCAGTTGTCAAACCCTTGTCAACCCCACGTTGACCTGGGTTGAAATCAACCCTAGCTGGCCCTGGTCATGCTGGTTGGGACCAGGGTTGAAAATCTCAACCCGGTTCCAAACTGCATTTTTCGCCTTGATCTGTGTCGTATGAGCCAATTCACCCAATACAGTAGTTTAAACGTTGCGTCTCGTTGATCGGGTTCAACAACTTGCTAGGCTGAAATGGGGCAGATACGGGTTTGTTTCAATACGGATTGAAAAGGAGATACATGTAGCGTGAAAAGGCCTTCACATGTAGCTGGTGTTTTCACTTCCTGTGCAAGGTTCCTTTGTCAACCAATTGCTTCTAGTCTCCTGATAGTCTTGTCCAAGACATAATTTATGCGCGATCCCCTCCAAACAATTACCCACCCACACGCAAACAAAGTGGAACATTCCACCGACCCATGAAAAAGAACGTCTTGTTGGTTTGCTCTGGTGTCACATGACAAAGACTGAGCGTGACCTCAGTGGTTAAAAATTGCATATTCATTGGGGTCAACAACAGTGTGCATAATGAGCTTTTTGGTCAGCGTCCAATCCACGCACGTGGTATGCCGTAATACCAGTGCATATCACGTAATGACGGTCATTTGAAACTCAGCCACAACCGTTATCACCATGGAGCTATAAAAACATATAGCTCCATGGTCATTACCCATGGTTCGGCTTATACTTCGATCAAACGCTATGTGGCACAAAAAGATTTTGAGAAATTGGAGGACATCAACAAGCTGTATTTTACAGCTTTTGATGGGTTATCTTGGCTTTGTTATTCGTTATTTAGGGCCTATTGTGTATTTCGTGTGTACAGTACTTTTGTGTGTTGCCAAAATAAATGAATGAATGAAGGGATGAATGAAATAATTTCACTGAATTATGATACCATGGAGTCTGTTCCCGGGCTCCATGAAGACACGGAATGATTTCGAGTGGCACGGTTAGTAAATTTATTCCATTCCCAAGTTGTCTAAGACTGCCTTGCTGTTCTCGAAAACTCTTGAATCCCAACTTTTGTGTTGCAAAATCCAAGGCCTCCAAATTCAATACGATCCATCAGCAGCTTGTGTGTGTGGTATAGACGTTATTTCGGGTCGTTTGTTGTGTTGACACGTACACGTACGTGCGATCTGTTGGCCAAGTACAACGACGTAATACCGTCTTGAACAAGGCTAGTCTCCTGATTGTGGCTATGCAGGAGGTTGGTACAATATGAGACTATGCATGCCTATACATGTATATGGGTCTTAATACATGTACATATGCAGGGCTCGAAATATCCACTAGACTGTGGACCGAGTCTAGTGATTTCAGTGTCGGTCTATAAACTGTGTTCTGCACTAGTCCGGCTGTCTATAGTGATTTTGTTTTTCTTGCACAATTGAAATGGTGCCTAAATTGATGATTTGATATTGATTTCTGACACAATAATGCATACTATTACAGTTTTCCTATGTACATGAATGCCACAGGTCTAGTGAAAAAAGTTCAGCAGCCGATTTCACGAAACTTTACGCAGTTGCGTAAGTCCACTTACGCCACAAATTACGTGGTGTAAGTGGACTTACGCAACTGCGTAAAGTTTCGTGAAATCGGCTGCAGGTCTAGTAAAATGCTTCAGTTACTAGACCTGGACCCAATTTCACGAAACTTTACGCAGTTGCGTAAGTCCACTTACGCCACAAATTACGTGGTGTAAGTGGACTTACGCAACTGCGTAAAGTTTCGTGAAATCGGCTGCAGGTCTAGTAAAATGCTTCAGTTACTAGACCTGGACCCGATTTCACGAAACTTTACGCAGTTGCGTAAGTCCACTTACGCCACAAATTTCATGGCTTAAGTGGACTTACGCAACTGCGTAAAGTTTCGTGAAATCGGGCACTGCAGTCCAGTGCCCTTTTTCATGAAATTCGAGCCCTGTGTAAATTTTTCTGTACAGTACTCTTTATGTGCTGCAGCAAACATCAATTATGGACCTTGGCCAGTCCCACACAGTCGTATTGAAATTATTTTATGGAATATTTGGTGGTAACTTTTGTTTCTCAATTATAGCTTTTGTGTTTGCAGTTAATTTGTGTGCAGTCTAACTCCGGCCCTGAATGTATTGCTAAAATTTTTACTTTTCATGTGATCAGTGCAAAAGACACGCATCTCGAAAACAGGATTTTTTCTTTTCTTGGAGTCTTGGAGATGATGACTCTGTTTGAGAAATTACATTGTTTGATAACTGGCCCAGGCTGTGCTAACTGTTACTAAAGATTTCAGGCATAGTTTGATGTAGTTGTGAGGAGGGACATTTGAACATGTAGGCCATATATTCTTTATTTGATAAAAGCATTATTTTGTGTTGTACAGTGTAGGCCTATGCCTTTCCCACACACTGTACATGTAGTACTGGTTAGTGTTGGTGAGTTTTCTGATGCCTTTCAGTGTTTAGTTTAATGACCCTTTTGTTTAATCCTTGTTTCCTGTCCTGTCTTCATGTTATCCCTTGGTTCAGTGACTTTGTGTTATGTGCCCCTTCCTTTCCCATGCATATGGTCCTTGCTTTGTGTATTGTGTAATTAGAAGATAGGGAGTGCATGGGAGTTATTGTGTACAGCTTGTAAACTTGTGCAGTTTTAGTAGTCAGTTCAGCAGAGAAAGGAGTGTGTGACAGACCTTTTGTTTTCTCTTGCTTGTGAATGTGTACTTCTGGTTGTTTTCATGTAAGTTTTGATTGGTTGATTTTGATTTTCTGTGTTTATTTTGATTTGCTGCTGTTTTGCTGAGTTTTGGTTAGTTCTGTTGTTGGTTACTTCTATTATTGTTGGTTTTTCATGGCAAAGGTTTTTTGCTTTTGGCTGGTTTTGAATTTGATTGTTCAATGTTTGTGATCAATGTTTGTCTGACATCCGGGGAATTTGTGACGTCATTAGTGCGGAGAGCTATTGACTTTTATATTCAGTTCACTATCAGTTCATTCATATGTTAACGTTGAATTTTCCATCTTACATTATTTATGCAGTTCTTAAAGCTGGAGTAGTAAGCCAGGCCAGAGGCTCCGCCTACATAGAGGCGTGTAACACAAAGGTCATCTGTGCAGTGTATGGTCCTCATGAGGTACAGAGAAAGGAGGGTTTTAGCATGCAGGGATCACTGAGGTGTGAGTTCAAGTATGCAACGTTCTCATGTCTGAGCAGACGTCAGTACCAGGCTGACAGTGAAGAGAAACAGATGGGATTAGTTATTGCACAGGCACTGCAACCTGCTGTTTGCTTGGTAAGTCAGTTTGATTTGTTTAAAGGTACAATACATGATTGGTAAAGGTCACAGGACTGCACTCATACTTTGTCTGATCAAACATGTACATGAAATAATAAACCTGTGAAAATTTGAGCTCAATCGGACATATGAGTCACGAGAAAATAGCGAAAACCTGACTTGATTTTTCTTATAAAACATGAAGAATATTTTACTTTATGT
The DNA here is from genome assembly GCA_963971285.1 of Astropecten irregularis. Taxonomy (NCBI): domain Eukaryota; kingdom Metazoa; phylum Echinodermata; class Asteroidea; order Paxillosida; family Astropectinidae; genus Astropecten; species Astropecten irregularis. The sequence continues at coordinate 7,964,555 of OZ020259.1, forward strand.
TTGTTCCAAAAATCGTTCCGACGAACGATCTTTGGAAAAGACACTAAATCTTGAATTGCTTGTAAAACCCTAGCATCTGATGAACCAAGATTTCCCATGGTGACTGTTTGCACTGTTTATGAACTGTTGAGTCCATTTTCTGTCTCAAACGCAATAATTTCTTTTTTGAGGTTTTGCAGCATATCCTACATGTATATGCTCCCTTTAAGGCAGTGTACAGAATTTGCAAGGCCTTTAAAAATAATTATTGAGTTATTAGACTGAAAATGGGTTCAACTGTTTGTAAACAGTGCAAACAGTCACCATTGGAAATCTTGGTTCATCAGATGCTGGGTTTTTCCCAAGGAAATCAAGATTTAGTGTCTTTTAGAAAGATCGTTTATCCGAACGATTTAGTAGCATTTTGAAAATTTGGTGTAACCATGAAGGATTCAGAAGGGGGGCAAAATTTCTGCTTTCCAGATGAACAAAGCGTGAAAAGGTACATGAAACAATGTCTGTAAGGAAGTTTAAGACCTTATCACTTCTGTATGTGTACCAAATTCAGCCAAAACGCACCATCTTTGCAAATCCTGATTGTATGTGTGCTCCCATTAAAGGGATCCTGCAGTGTTTTTTTCAGTCAGGTTATTTTATTGCCTTCATACAGAGAATATACTGACAAATAATGAATGGCAAGTCTTATTTTGGTATCAAACCAGCATTTGGTTTTCCTTTGAATGGCTTTGTTAAACGGGGGATTTTCATGCATGTAGGGAACCAACAGCAAAAATATAATGAAAAAACATAAAAAATGAAGAGGCAAACTTGACCTACAGAAATGGTTTGGTAAAAATAAATTTACCGCCAGTTGAGTGAAAGGAACATACATGTATTTGGCAAAATAAAGCCCATTGAGGAGGGAAAAGGTGTCAGAAAACCTATAAAACAACCCCCACTTTTTGTGCACAAATGAATAGCGTTCCGCACTAATGACGTCACACGTACATGTACCATGCATGCACGCGCACACATACCCCCACTCACCACACGTTTGCATGGGGCTGGTTGCAATGTTTGTCTGAGGTTCGGTGCTATTTTTAGCGCAAGTGCGCAGTGCTAATTGGTTACTGCTCTCAGTTCCCAAGATGACATCACAGTTTTGCTCATGAATATGGAAATGCTAATTAGCATACAAACCCTGAATCAGTGTGAGGAAGTGGGTAAAATCACAGTCCTTGTGTACAGTTTTTTATTGGCACATGTTCAAGCCATAATATTCCCATTGCAGAGACCCTTTAAGACATTGGCCCCAAAACATCTGATCCTTAGACAATGTTCATTTGCTTGAAGAAGCAAAAGAAATATGTTTATGCCTATTTACATGATGTACAATACGTGTACAAATTCTGCAGTTAAAGTACTTCAAGACAAGTAAGGATTATCAAGGTACAGATGCATTGCTAGTCTGAACTGTATATCATTTGGCTACAACGAGAGTGCATAATCATGACCAGCCGTTAACCGCACACGCACGGACGACTTGACAGTCAACACGATCCTGCACATCTTGCATAAGGCCTTTTCACACTACCAAAAATCTCTGGGTTGTACACGGGTCCGACACGTGTTAAAGTGACTGACCGTTTCACACTGCAAGATTTCAACACGGCGTCGACCCGTGTTGAGTGGTCGACACGTGTTGAAACCAACCCTGCTCGGGAGGTGGGTTGAGAGCTCTCGACCCGTGTTGAGAAGTCCAACACGTGTTCAAACCCGTAGTGTGAACGTCTGTCGGTTGAGTTCGATCCGTGTATTCGTAGCGGCCGAGTGCACATGTATAGTAGCAGTAAAGAGCGTCGCGACACTCATCTTTTGTAATGGTTTGCATGCAACAAAGAAAATAAGTAATATGTTACCGGCCTGCTGTAAACGATCCTTGTAAAAAAGTTTTTTGTTTGGTTCATTTCAATATTTTATCCAGGCTTGCTACAACTCGTAATACATGAACAACATGAACATCGTCTGAAAATTACTGGCCGCCATACTGTATGGGGAATTTTCTTTTCGTATCCGTGTTGAAAGCGCGATCCTGTGTGTCATGTGAAACAATAGCGCAATAAACGGTTCGAAACATTACACGTGTCGAGCAAATGCCGGTCTTGCACCGAGTAGTGTGAAAACAGAATGAAAGTGACCCATGTTGAAATTTTAAGAATTCAACACGCGTCGGACCAGTGTAGATTCCGACACGGGTAGGACGTTCATTGTGTGAAAAGGCCTATAATTACATGTACGCCAAGCAATTGTCTTATTCCCTGATGCCAGCCTTACTTGTACATGTGCTTACATGTGTACATGTACATGTACATGTACAGTACACGTGGATGTACATATGTATACACACACACACAACATTTTTACAAATGGAACTTGGAATATCGAAGTACATGTACAGAGAGTGCATTATGCATATGCACTGATATGTATTGCATAGGCATGGGTGCTAAATAATTGGTGTAAAATACCTCCTTTTTTTTACATACAATGATATTTTTAGGGCAAATAGTGATAGACATGTTGAGATTTGTAACAATACAGACTATGTATTTTACTTCATAGGAGTTTTGATTAAATTACAGTAAACCTTTAACATTTAGCTTTAGCTTTCGCACATGAACATGCAGACAACTCTCAGTTGTTTATCTCGTTTGCCCAAAATGCCCCAACCAAACTATTTTACTTTACTGCATAATGCGCAGCCTTTTTATAATTGATTTGGTTTTGTTTCTTTATGTCTTCCCTTTATCCTTTCAGCATAAATTCCCCAAGTCACAGCTGGATATCTTTGTAACAGTTCTCCAGAATGATGGAAGTGGTAAGTGGACCACATACTATTTCAATAATACTCATCAATGCAAAAAAACCAAATATCATCAGACAGTTTGAATGTTTGTGTTTGGGAGCTGTCACATGGTTCTGTAACATGTGAGGCGATAACCAATGGGAAGAATGTCTATGGTACACATCCAATCAGAAATTACTTGACTCAACTAGATTCACTGCCCATATATGACTGAGCTTATAAAGTCACTTTGCTAGCAGATTACTCAGTCCCACTCAAGTCACTGCCAGTAGTTGACTAGACTTGTCTTGAGTCACTTTGCTAGCAGATTACTCAGTTCAACTGAAGTCACTGCCAGTAGATGACTAGACTTGTCTTGAGTCACTTTTGCTAGCAGATTACTCAGTCCAACTCAAGTCACTGCCAGTAGATGACTGGACTTGTCTAGAGTCACTTTGCTAACAGATTGCTCAGTCAAACTCAAGTCACTACCAGTAGCTGACTGGACTTGTCTAGGGTCACTTTGCTAGCAGATAACTCAGTCCAACTCAAGTCTCTGTTAGAAGATGACCGGACTTGTCTAGAGTCACTTTGCTAATAAACAGATTACTCAGTCCAACTCAAGTCACTGTCAGCTGATGACTGGACTTGTCTAGAGTCACTTGCTAACAGATTACTCAGTCCAACTCAAGTCACTACCAGTAGATGACTGGACTTGTCTAGAGTCACTTTGCTAATACATGTAAACAGATTACTCAGTCCAACTCAAGTCACTGCCAGTAGATGTCTCAATTTTCCTCTTGTCACTTAGCCAGCTTGACTGAGAATATATTTTTTTTAATCTTGTAGCATTGCCAGCTGCCCTGACTTGTGCCTCAGTTGCTGTAGCCGATGCAGGAATAGAGATGTATGATGTTGCCATCGGTTGCTCTCTGGTGAGTCTACTCATCTTCTGATTAACAATCCACTCTTGATTGAAATTTCTATTAGCATCAGAGTTATAATAAATATAGTCCATTATTTTCCCCTGACCTATTCTTCAATGGCCAGCTGGACCAGTAAGCCAAGCCTTATGTTTTTCATCTACATACTTTCTATACACAATACCTGCTCAAAGTGGTTGTACAGGATGCTTGAAAATGCAAAGTCTTTTGCACCTGCAAATTATTGAGCGAGGTTGCCCCATTTCATGTGATTGGAAATCTATCAGGTGACATTATTGTTCATGTCCAGTCTTTCTGGACTTTTGTCTCATTTCAACTGCCATGTTGGCCACCAAACCAGTGTTCACATTGAATGCTTAGCCTCTTTTGTGTGGCTCATTCCACCAACTTGGGCAACGATTTTGTGGAGTGTCTGCTTAACACATAGTCATCTGTATTAATATGCATGTCCAAAAGGATTATGCACAAGTTAATCAAGTCAAACATAGTCAATGCACAATGTTGACCTGCTCATAATGGTCGTAAGAGATACTTGAAAATTGTGATTACCTTAACTGTCAAGTGAATGTGTATGAGTAATTAACAATATGATTAACCTGCCTGTTTTTTTTCATTTTGTTCTATGAATTGAATTGAATCTTAGCGTCAGGCTGGTGAGGATATGAGCTTACTAGATCCAACCATCAAGGAGGAGTTTCACAGTCGTCTTGTTGAAGGTGATACGTGTAACCATGGCGCTGTTACCGTGGCACTTCTACCCTCTCTCAATCAATTATCTGCAATTCAGCAAATAGGAGAGCTAGAACCAGAAGTGGCTACACAGGTAGGTTCCAATTGGCTGATTGGCTATGTATTACCATGGAGATGCACGTAGGTCATTCTATGCATCAGTGGCACAATATGTATGGTTATATGATTTTTAGGATTTGAAGCTTTGCATGGTAGGAGTAACGTAAGAAAGGAAGGTTTTCTTAGACACTATGTAACTCTTTTCTAGTTGTGTGGATCTGAAAAGAACTGGCTGGAAGGTCAAGACAACTTCTCACCGGTTCTTTTCACAATCACACAACTAGACAAGGAGCATGGACAATGACAAAATAAGAGTTCTCAACTCCGACTACATCTCAGGTCTGACTTCAGAAATTGATGGAGCAGACCTCAGGGAACATTTTTAGGTACTTTGTGGCATCAAATTGTGGTACCACTTTTGTGTGATATCCCAAAAATTATTGTAATATTTAAAAAAAAAAAAAAAATTAATAAATAAATATTCAACAAATGGGTTCACGGGTAACTTCACGCTCTTGCTTCTGACTTATTTTGTTTAAATTTTATTTCTCTGTGAATGGATTATGAATAATATAATCACATAATCATTCACCAAAATTCATATCAAGGACTTGGTAGGAGGTCAACATATATATGACCCCCCTTTGTTTCAGTTGCAATGTGGGAAAGTAAATCTTGTTTTTGTTAGTTCCTCAAATGATATCACATTTTCTCAAATGTGATACCTTAATTTTGAAGCCACATACTACCTAGCAAAGCTGTTAATGATATAAACTTCCATTTTATGAAGTGAACCTTAGATGTAGTGGGTGTTGAGCTAACACCCGAATAAGAGGTTAGAATAGTCTCTCTGCAAACCCTTCCTTTCTGATATGATTTTTATTGTTATTGCCGTGTTGATACCAATGTTTCCATAAAAGCATTCTAGGCACTGTAGCTTGAAAGTCTGAAGAAACCTTTACAGAATGATGAGAAGATGTACAGTTTTTAGAGGTGGGAGGAAAACACTAGTGTGTTAAACACATGGAATCATATAGGGACTGAAAAGCCAACCCACTTGTGGATCCAGTCATTCTGAAACTCGGGCCACCACTCCACCAGAGGTAAAGGGTCAGGACAGACCCACTCTGTCAACCTCCAACCTGACCTTCAACATTTCAAACCACCTTGTCTGACTCTTTTCAAACTAGAGAATTCTAACCCAGGGGTAAATTCACCCCATGTAGCCAATGGTAAAGACAATTCCATCTTACTGATACCTTCACTCAGACAGCTATTTAGCAGCTTTTTGACAACAGCGTGCAGTGCTTAATGAGGGCTGGAATGGGAGACTTTTGACTAACCATTGTTAATCTCAAGAGGGCGCGCTTCATCAGACTCGGGAAAGTGTGTTGAGTTTGTTGTCATTGCTTTTTTGCACGAATATTCATCATAAACACAACCGGCTGTGCATGAAGATTGCCTGGTTTTATGTACAAATTGTACATACTATGCAGTGCCCGGTTGTGGGCCAGGGGAGGACATGGGTTCACCAAGAACAAACAAAATTATGCAGAATCTGTGGAGATTGGTCATCAAAAGGGCGAGTTACAAACGATCATGGTGGCCCACGGCAAACAGCATATTGTTTTGTGCACGAAGTTGATAACTTTCGCAAGTGAAACCTAGCACATTATTCCTCGCCAAACATATGAATTTCACCTCACTTTGTATTTTCAGGCATTATAATTGGGGTGGGTGGCAATGTGAAGGTAAAGGTTAATTGTAAATGTCATGAATTTAATGTTCACAGCATTTTCCTGCGTCTTTTGGAGAGTTTTTTTTCAAATCGCCGAATCGCCGTACTTAAAGTGTTTTCAGGAGACTGATTGTTTGCTGCCCTCTATCGACAGCCCCTCCAAAAGTCTCCCATTAGGATTTTACATGTACATTTAGGTCATAGAAACTGGCAGTAGCCAAACTAGTAGCCCACCCACTCTCTCCCTCAAGCCAAACAAAAGACATTGAAAGGCCTTTATCATATTTCCAGTGTCAAGGTGGGATTGATATTCATTTCAAACTGATAATAAAACTTTGTTTTTGGGTTATTAGTGAGTGTTGGTTATTTTTGCTTTAGATATAAGTTACATTTCTTTTAGGGAAAAATTTTGTCGGCGTTTTTACGATCTGGTAAAATAAGGGCGTTTGTTTTCAACATGGATGTTCACCAAAAATGTGGGTAACAATGTTGGAGTTTTCAAAATTGTTGCACGCAATTTTGATGAATGTCCATGTTGAAAAAAAAGAACCTTATTTTGCTGGATTGTCAAAATGCTGACGATTTGTTGGACTTCTTCCTTTTGTCCTTCAACATGATTAAGTAAGAATGCTGTCTTTTATTGTTTGTTGTCAGTGTTTGAGGAAGTGCATTGATGGATGCCTGAGGATCTTTCCTGTTGTCAGTCAGTGCCTAACCAAAGCAACACAACGGAAAGCGCTCAAAAACAGACCCGACTCCAAGAAGGATGAGGTATGATGAAATGTAAGAATAGACAGGACTTGGAACATCATCCTACAAATGAAGACTGCAGCGTGATGGTGTCAACAACAGGTGAAATTGATAATTTTGTACTTTAATTTTATGAAGTTTATAAATTTGTTGACACAGACCTATGTAGAGTACATGCGAGGTACATGTGAAGTACATGTGAGGTACATGTGAGGCACATGACAGGCACATGTCAGGCCATAGAGTTATATAAAAACACAGAGTAGTGTGCACTATGCGCGTGATACACTCAACCATGGCCAGCGCCATTGTCTAAGAAAACCAAACAAGGGCTTGTTTAATTTTTGTGTGTACATATTTGTACACTGGTTCTTGCACGCAGCACTAGACTATGCATAAAATACGGGATAGTGCATGCATTTCAGCGAGTAACATCAGGGTACGGTATTTTGACGCTACTACGCCTGTGAAGTTATACCAAGATGGCGGCTGCACATCCAAGCCAGAGTGCAGACAATGTGCACATTGAATACGAAGCACGCACTCTAGTTTCTTATTTAACTCTATGTGCCAGGCACATGTCAGGCACATGGCAGGTACATGTGAAGTACATGTACGCATACTGTACATGTGCTGCACATGTGAAGTACCATGTATGTGACGTACAAGTACATGTACAGTGTACATGCGCTGCTCATGTGAAGTAGCATGCATGTGAAGTACAAGTACATGGACATGGGTCAAGATAAGTTCTTCCTTTAATTATTATATCAGGATAAAGCAACATTGATAAGATAAACACCATAGTACCCAACCATATTATAAACACTATCAATTTAACCAAATACAGGATTTTTGGCAAAACTTTGGAAAATTAGCTGGGAATCCATTGTACGTACACAAGACACGGATTGTGAGAAATGTCGGGGGATTTTTTTTGTTTTGTTACACAATTAATTGTATCCTTATGATGAATGGATAGAAACATATGGCATGGGCATACATGTATGTTGTATGTAAGCTAAGGTGACCAGACGTCCCCGATTTCACAGTGCCGTCCCCGATGAAAAATTGTCCCCGAATATGTCCCTGATTCGACGAAATGCCCCCCGGAAATTCTAATTGTCCTAACTAAAAAAAAGAACACAATGCTGTGCTGACTGCTGAAGAAGATCCATTCTTCAGAGAAGTATGCGAAGACAACCTAATAAGACATGTAATTATGTAACCCACTCATGTCAACTGGACAAGATGTCCATAGATGCCACCATTTTGCATGTAGGTACCAACTGGATTCAAATTTTTTTTTCAAAATATACCCCTCCCCCAGGACACGGATCACTGTCCCTGGATCATCTCAACAAAATATGGTCACCTTAATGTAAGCTTGATCTTTTTGTGACTCATGCCCATGATGCCATATACATGTACATGTCCATGTATGCACCTTAGCCTTTTCCTGCTGCGTGCACAAAGCATGACTTTAGTGCCGGTATTTTTCAGATCTTGTGAAGCTTAATGATACAAATAGTAGTCCCACTTTATCAGTTGGCGGAATAAGCTACATGTATTCTCAAATTCTCTGCATTGGTGATGATGTCATACTTTCTGTGGAAAATCAAATCTTTGTACACAATTCTTCTGCATCTTTCCTTCAAATGTTGTAGACGTAATCGCTGCGCAAATACACTATAGTTTGAGGAAACTTAACAAATGTTCATCTCTGGAAATTGATAAAATTGAAGGACATGATGGGTAGCCAATTTGAATGTTTCTGTGATGATGATTGTGTTGTATGTTGCTCTCAATGCTGGATTTTCTTTTTGTAGTTGCATCCCTTGTAATGCAGTCTTCAATAACTCAAGCTGTGTCTGACTAGTATAAACTATCTCTTCCATATGGTTTACAGCCTGTTTTCTACCAGGTTGTTCCATCTTCTTCTCTGTCAAGACAATCTTTCTGTTTTATACTTCCAATTATCGAATCATACAGACATCTGACAGACAATGTCAAGTTCCCTGACTCCTGACGAATCCATCTCCCTTACAGTCCGTATCCCTGTGTACAGATCCTTGGTAGTCTCTATCATGTGCATTGTACATTCCTCTCACATCAATACCACCTCCGTCTCCACAGATGTCTCGCTGGTGTGGGGCCGAGTTTCAGTCTCTTTCATTCATGCGATTGTGAAGGAAGTTCTTCATGATGTTGTATACTTCTTCTTTGAAATTCCGTCCTGTGTACACAGTTATTGTCCGCACACCGTGCGCTTTCTCTATATCTGTAGGCACATTGAAGCGTATCGTTCTAATAACTTTGCTTGTTTGTGAGGTTTTTGTGGAGACTAAAAGATACCTTTGTAATGATGCTTCATCTCTATAAATATCCCCTATTGCTGCACATCCCACGGCGTCCAAGAGATGCTCTGGCTTCGTCAGTATTTCGTGGTGAATATCCCCTCTGCCCTACACCGACTGATCCGATTGTGCTTATTCAGAATTATAATGCCTGACGCACCAAAGTTGAAGTTGCGAACTATGTACACCAGTAGGTACATGTAGCACTTATGCATATGATACTTCTTGAGCTTTCTTGGCGCAGCACTGAACTCGTGCTGAAGCGGTCAGGAAAGTGTGTACTCTTTTGGGTGGCTGTGTACTACTGTCAGCATCACAGTGACTCACCAAGTCCATGTACAAGTGTCTAGTTGCCCTACTAAATACTGTAGCTCACTTATAAATTTGGAAAACTACCCGTGTAAACTACCTACAATCATAAGTAACTATAAATTGCTGTTTGCAGGCAGTAATCTATCCTATGAAAGAAGAGTGTCTAGGGCTAGACCTGCACTTGTCTGTCCACTACCATGGTCTGTGTGGGAGTGGGGGGTCTCCTATACTTACTTACATGTACATGTACATATACATGTACATGTACAAGTAAGTGAATCCTGTGCGAACAAGCATGTAAGTAACAGTATTCAATGACCAATCTGTCATTATTTGTTGTACAATAAAACTAAACATAAAGCAGATACTTGGTCCAAACCGCGTAGTGAAGGTTAAATTGCCGATGACTTGGATATAAAGTTAATTTGTTCATGCAGACATTACCTTTCAATCCTCCCTTCTCGTACATGGTGATTACTCGCATAAGGCTTTGATACATCTTCTCCTCAAGTGCTGCCTTACAGTATGTGTCAGAACGCACATAAAATGTCCACTTGGATCCTGTCCAGAGCGAGAGTGTTACTAACACATGATACTTAAGAATACACCAATGATACAAACATACACATCAGACATTCTACTTTGGCCAAGGACCTTTGCCAAAGGGTCATCCACCATTTTCCTGTGACTAATAGGTGGAAATAATGATTCCGACTTCCGGTATCAAACATTTCATGGAAAGAATTTTCATTTAAACAATACCTCATGCAGGATGGCGGAACATTTCCGTTTCCATGCTTGGTCCTGGCACGGCGTCTGTTCTTGTATCATCAGTCTACACATCTGAAGCTGTTGGATCGGGTAATGTGAAGGAAATAGATGATGTTCGGGGCAAACATTCAATCAAAGTACCCGATGAAAGTATGTTCGGCTATTTCAAGTCAAATACTACGCTTACTAATTTAACATAATGTGTATTCCATCTGTCTTTATAAACCTTTTCAAACTTATTATATGGCTCATCGATCCACGCTTTTTAACTTTCAGAAAGAAAATTTGACTGGAGCGGGATTCAAACCAGCGACCTTCTGAATACCGTACAGGCTCTCTACCAACTCACTCTGTTCACTTTTCCATTACTTTAATTTCAGTCAGTTTCCCTTGTGGTTATTTGATGATTATATTGATTTAAGGACAAAGGTTATCAACTGTCCCGGACAAACACTGAAATTATTTATTTACTGTCAACAAGTAATTGGATATATATTCATGATGAGCTTCATGCAGTCCGTTTTGAAATGATGACGGTGAGACTTCCAGAAAACATTTTATCTTTGAAAGTATATCTTGTTTGGGTTTACCTTGTCTCTGAAAGTCATCTCATGATGATATTTGCCAATGACATTGTGCGTATTAGCCAAATACAGCAATGCCTCTGTAGACATCCCACCATAGAACACAGAGCACCATCTTCTTTTGTATGCGTCGTTCTCTGGTTGCATTTCTTAGAGCACCTTTGTGGCCAAGAGATTGTGCTGTCTGCCAATGACGCTATACTTGAAGCCATTTGCCTGGAGATAAAGAGTCAACATGAAGCCTTTTACATGAATACCAACACTAACATCTTAGACAGTCTTAATGTAACAATCAATGGAACTGTCATTGTGCTCATTAGGCTTGTTATTTCTTTCAATCAGTAACTAGGCAAACAATATCATATATCAAATGTTTTGATGTTGTTTTTTTTGTTTCTTCTTTGAATGATAATTGTTAAGATTTTCCTTCACACACCCAAACATTCACTTCACACCGGCATGTTCCGACAAGCTTGAAACATCCATGCTTGAAACAAGCCCTTTTTGTGGAGATAAAGAATTTTAAAAATGGGGGTTGGAGTTCGTGTCGTTTTATACTCATATTTTCCTCTTTGAACACATCTGGATTAGAGAGTGTTTTGATGACCACACACAAGGGCTGATACACTGATTCCAGTGAGAACTCCTGCATCCGTGTTTGGAGCCCAGCAACAAAGTCTTTGTCCAGTTGTCGAATCTGCTTCCCTACTTCTAGATTCTTGAGGTAGATTTTCGCATGACCTGATTCACAGAGAGAAGTAGTAGAATAGTAAGAGGTGTGACCATTCTTAACTGTATTTGGTGCACTGATTTTTCTTGGGGAGAAATGCACCGGGATTTGGAATCTGGACATTTTGGCTGGAGACTGTGCAGACAGCACAGAAGTAGTCTGGACAACAAGCCATTCTAACATCATTGTGAAATACGTTCTTCATGATGTTGTATACTTCTTCTTTTAAATTCTCTCCTGTGTACACAGTTATTTTCCGCACACTGCAAGCATGGCAAAGCGTCCACTGTCTCAACATCTGTGGGCACATTGAATCGTTTCATCAACTACTTTATACAAAGAACGTCCTCTTTCTTTGACTCCTCGAGTCTATCAAGATATTTGACAGTTTTGTTCTTTCATGCTCAACAGATCACTTTATAACAACAGTACAGAGCCCGTCAAATTCCAACAGTGTCTTGCTGTTGGGATTTGGCTGAATGTGTACACAAGGCCCTTCAGACCCCTTAGGGCTCAGACCAGTCTACTTGGAATTAGTACAAAGCTTATATACACTTGTTTGAACTTTATATCATCACTGCCCACTTTTTTTAATGTTTTTTTTTTTTTTTTTGGCTCGGACCAAGTGTTAAATTTGTATACACTCTTCAGTCTTCACATTCTTTTCTGTGATGATCACTCTCCTTTGAGTTTTTGTTGTTGTTGTTTTTTCTTTTAGGACTTTGATCAGGTGCAAAACTTCTATACACTCTTCAAAATCTTTTCTATGATGATCACTGGCCATTTTGGGTGTGTTTGTGATTGCTAGCCAAAACAGGAGAAGAGAGTGATCAAGATGGACCGGCCTCACTCTCACTCGGTAGTGCTGGTGGTGGAGTCATCCTGGGCAGTGCTGGCTCGATGAAACATGAGGAAACCGTTCCCAGGGCAGAGGTTGACCCCACAGACTGGACAGCCTCGTCTGGTTTCTTGGGCTTTCCACACTTGGTGCAGTTGTTGGTGAGGCGACACCACTTGCAAGACCGGGCAATTCTGCCTGGCCTTTTGGCTGAGTAGTGCCCTCTGGTGTTGTGTTCTGACACAGGCTTGGATTCAAAAACTTGTAGGGCAACATCCCCTTTGAAAAAAAAACAAAAAACAGATACAGGTTTATGAGTACTATGGCAAACTCAAGGACAAAGTTGCTCTGGGTCATCTTGGTTGTGGTACTGGTGGATGGGGAAGGGTGATGGGTTGTTTTCTCTTGGTCGCTGTCACTGTCAGTTGCCTCACTGCTCACATCGCCGATGTTTGGATGATGCCACTTGTAAGCCAGCCAAGCATTGACCCTGGCCGCATCCAACAAAAAGTACAGGATTGGTCGCCACCAGAACTGGGATTTTCTTGTTGATGTGTGGTATGACGGAAGCTGGTCACGACGGTCGACACCTCCAATATTTTTTGTTTAAGCCACAACATGAGGAGGAGCAGGGATGGTCTTTGCTTTGAGCCGGCCTGTAGTCCCGTCGGGGCATTTCCTCCTCACACTGTGCACTGCAGGATCTCTCCATCCTTGGTGGACAGAAGACGACAGCATCATCACTCGGCTGTCCTTCCACACCGTTGCAGTGAGCTGACCATTCTGCCTAGTGTAGAAGGTTCCTCAAGGTGTTTTGGACATCTTTGTCATCTTCTGCTGGTTGGAGTTGGTATTCCTGGAGAAGAAGTCTGTAGGGAGCCCCTTGCTGCCACTCTTCACAGCTCCTGTCAGGTACATGTAGGTGCGTTTGGCTAGCAATGACCGTGCCAGCTGCACTGAAGTGTTCAATTTATCAGTGGAGATGTATCAGATTATGCTTGGCGACGGTCATTGATATGTCGTGCATCTTGGTTGGCTGATCAGAAATTGGATGGGTGATGAAGTTCAGAAAGAACTTGGAGGCAGACTCAAGTTCACGTTAACTCTTTCATGTTGGTCAGTCGTTGCCTCTTTGCCAGGGAATTTCTTGTTGGTCCACTTCACAACCGAGATGAAGAGGGTCACAGGGAAGAACTTGAGAAAGTAATCAACTGAGTGAGTCTTCGTCCAGAAAGGTTTCCTGCCGTTGAAGCTTTTCAAGCTGACGTCTTCGAGGCACCTGGTACATCATCTGGAGCGAACTCAGCTTGGTAGGCCAATGGGGGATCTGGATCGTTGTCGGAGTCTGGGTCAACAACTTTTTTCCCCTTCTGTCTTCTTGGCTTGGACGGTCCAGCCACCTCCCTGTCATCTCCTGTCTCCCCCTCTCCCCACTCCTGACTCCTCTCCTCCTGACTCTTCCTCCTCCGGACTCCTTCCCTTCTCCTAATGCCTCTGGGGACTTCATAATAGCCACTTACAGCCAGGGCATCATCAACAAGAAGATCCAGAACCTCTTCTTCCTCACTAGATGAGGTTTTAGCCACCGCTCTATACTTTTTGTCAATGATCATCCCGGCATCCTTCAGGCTGGCCCGTACGGCTGCTCGCATTCAGCCTCTCTCCTCCTACAGTATACGATCCCCAAAGCAGGATCGCTCCTCTTAGGAAGTGGAGCCTTCCTATTCTTCTTTCCGCACAGAAACACCAATTGAATCTTCAGGAATAAAGAAATATCATACTCCAAACTGTCTGGAAAAGTTTACTCAGCATAAGCTGTTGTGGTAATTTCAGTAACTGGTGGTGGTGGTGCCATATATTTGAGTTTGCAAGTAGAGGAAGAAAATTGACAGTGGAGCTGAATATTGAAGATTAAAGCTATAGTGGCTCTTGAAAAGCACATCCACAGCTGTTGTGCTGTTCACGGGATGTATTATCTGCATCGATCAGCTGCTTCTGGAGGGTTTCGCTGAAATTCACCTGAGGAAATTCAATGGCGGCCTGTGCCATAATGGCCTCGAATACAGGGTTTTTACCTAAAACACTTTTTATAATCTTGCATTTCCCATTAAAAACCTCAGCCCCATGAAAAATCGACTGTGCTAATTCTTCTTGGGAAAATACCTCTATCTGCCATCAACTTCACAACAAAATCTTTAGGGTTATGAACCCGATCAAACACCCTATCATACGTGTTCTTGTCCATTACATGTACGTGTGTGCTAGTGTTCAGTGCACCGATGAGTACTTCCCCAATGACATGGTCAGTGACAGCATACTTGGGCTTGGGTTGGCTTTCTCCCCTCACGGGTGCCGAGCGAAAGCCCATCTGCGCACGAAGGTCGCGGACTTCGCTCCGAAGCTCCCTTACTTTCGAAGTCACCTCTTCCAACTTGGCTAGCACCAAGGCGAGGTCAGATGATGGAGTCGATGGCTCTGTGGTGGGCTGGATTATAGTACTGTAATCATTAGTGGAATCTATGTCACCGAATGAAGACATATCCCACTCTGTGATGTCTGAGTTTGAGTTCAGCGCTCGGTCCGCGGGGTCCCGAGCAGGCTGAGCTGGTCCGGCGGAGTTTGTTTCTCATTCAGTCCTTGATGATTTCATTCCTCAGTTCTTCCTGTTTCCGTTTCTGTTGATTCCTCTGCAACCTGCGCCACTTTACCAACTTATAATGAACATCATCATGCTGGCTGGTCTTCAATGTGAAGGATTCAACAAAGTGATTGAACTTCATGCTTTCAGCAAGTTTTGTTGTCACTTTGGGCACTCTCTTGCCTAGTGGAAAACTTACCTCTGACTACTTTGTAGTGTTGAAGTACTTGGAATGCCCTCTTCTTTTTCTGCACCTTCCCTGACAAGTTGAATTCTTTCACAACATAATTGTGGAGTAAGTTTTTCATGCTGTTGTATACTTCTTTTGAATTCCGTCCTGTGTACACAGTTATTGTCCGCACACTGTGCAAAGCGTCCTCTGTCTCTATATCTGTACTGTAGGCACATTAAATCGTTTCATCACCTGCTTACGAAGAACATCCTCTCTCTTTGCCTCCTCCAGCTCATCAAGATAGTGGACAGTTTTGTTCCGTTATGCTCGCATCCTTCTTGATAAATAGCACATTGTTGCTGCTGGACATTTCTGTTTCAACGAGGTTAATAACATGCCCATAATCTATTCAGCATATGTTGTGTGATCTTACTGATGACACCCCCTCGTCCAGGCTGGAACCCCCAAACTAACAATTAGATCTCAGTACAAAAAGAGAAAGTCCCTGCTAAATCTTTCTGAATGCTATTACTTTGACATTACTACTACAAAATCCTCCAGAAACCAACAATTTCCCAGTATTTAAAACAGTTAGGGTTAATCTAACCAAAATAATTATCTTTTCTTTATACTCACAGATCAACTGTTGTATGAATAGTCAAAGATCCTTCCATTTCCTTCAAAAACTCGTTCATTTTGGTCTGCAGATCCGATATCTTCAATTTGTCTCCATTTTGACAGGCCTGCGTGCCTTAAAATTCCATAAGGTCACTTGCATTGTGCCAGTTGGGTCTCTCACCTTTATATTTCTGACACTTTGCTCACCTTTCACTTTCCTTGGTAGTTCATCCTAAATAAACAAAAATAGTAACACATACATAATTTAATCCAAAATACATTTACAATATTTCCTTCAACCCTAGACTATTTTTCCCGTTGAGGACACTAGTAACAAATCATTTTCAGAGTTTCAGTTGCCGTATTACTTCCCCTACTTAACATCACAATTGTTCAAATTGTTCAAGTTACCTACAGAGAACTTCACCTTCACCAGCTCAAAGGACATCCAGTCTTCTTATGGCTCTTGATGCTCCCTCATTGCACGCATAGTCACGTTCTTGGGTGATCAGAAAACTGTGTCTTTGGAGAGCCATGTTTTGGGGATCACCCTCTTCCTCCATATATCCTTCCAGCCACACAGCACAGACCAACATATTTTCAGTCTAATCTTGAAGACAAAATAAGTGTATTTTCAAGCCATAGACCCAATCAAGTCACATATATTAGTGATGCCCAATATCATGTAACATTGGAATTACCGAATAGAAACACAGCCATTATGATCAATCAATCAATTTAATTTATTGTCATTTGTATTCATCATACATTGAAATTCATTATGGTCTTAATGGTTTAAAAAGAAATACATGTAGATAGACAGTATTAAAGAATTTAAATGACTGCATGAACCACGGCCAGTGTTTCGCCTGGCAATGGCGGGTTAGGGCGAATATGTCCCTGACGGATGTATCACAAGTTTTGTCCTTCATGTTGAAATAGGTATTTGTCATTGCAAACTCTTGCCATTCATGTCTTTTTTTTTCTCACCGTGACGGCCTGGGCTGCTGCACTGATGTGATCCGCGGTGATTTCACTCGTACACTTGGCCATGTACTCATCCATGCCTAGAGGAGTACGGGATAGTACATCAGCGTCGGCGTTACACCATCCCAGGCGGTATCTGATCTTGAAGTTAAAATCGGCCTGTTCTGCTACCCATCTGTGTCCCGTTGCATTGAGTCTGGCTGTAGTAAGGATGTAAGTGAGTGTCGGTGTACACAGTGAAGCTTGGTGCGTAGTCACAAAACTTCTCGGTCACCGCCCACTTCAGCGCCAAGAACTCAAGCTTCCCAGAGTGAAGGTGGTAGTTCTTTTCCGCGGGGCTAAGAGTTCGGGAAAGTCACCAATAACCCGTTTTATGCCATCTTGTTCCTGGTAGAGTGCTGCTCCCAGCCCCTCTTGTGATGCGTCAGTATGCACTATGCAGGATAAATGGCTTATCATGGTCTGGAAAACCCATCACTGGAGGGCATGTCAGGCAACTAGCCTTCTTCTTCTCCTTGTCTCCCTTCTCCTTTGGAGCTAATTCTATGTCCACCTCTTCCTGGATCATCACCTCCACTGCCTCTCCGGTCATTTTTTTCCTCCTCTGACTCCTTCACTGCAATACCTGTTGCCGCCCTCTCCATGTTGTTCTTGGCCTTAATTTGGTCTTTAAGAATGCTAATTCTGTCTCGCACAGCTCGGGAGTCCACTCTGTATCCCCGCCTTTGCATGGCTTCCGCCACCTGTTGCCACGCCTTTGCTCTGTCAGTTGTTTTGTATTTGAACTGAAAGGGGTGAGAAAGAACAACCTCAGCAATGAGGAAGCTGATGCTGGTCTTGTCCCACGACCTGCTGCAGTATAAGAAAAATATACAGGGTGTCCCAGAAAAAATTCAACATTGTGTCGGGACCCCTTTTTTTCTTTTAATTAAGCTGTTAATCACTTCAAGATTCAGATATGTGATACACCCATATCTTGCCTATCACCGTGTAGAATATAAGCACATTGGGGCTGAAATTGGCGAAATATTATGACCAAGTGAAAGAGTACTCCTTAAAAACAAATTTGCAAGGAAATCACGCATAGTGGTCAATACACACATAATCTGTACGAAATTAGGCCATTTCAAGCAAATCGTTAAATTCAAGCAAACTTTGTCGAGAAATCAACACATGCCAGACTTTCCAAAGCCACAGGTGATACAGAGAGTGTCTTGCTTTAGCTCAAGAACCCCTCCCCTTTTCACACTGCCGAAATTTTAAAAGAATTCCAGGTCTGATGACCACAAAATAGTTAGTACTTCAGTCTTGCAATCTATTTTCACAGAAATTCCTTTCCCAAGTGAGACAGACATACGTGTCATTTTCAATTCCACCAAGAAGTATCTGGCATAAACTCTCAATAAATCAAATCTCAAAGGAACAGCCTCAAAATATGAGAAAAGCAGAGTTATGAATTAGAAGAAGTTTTACCATTGTTATATACTGGTGAAAGGAATCAGTTTATCAGAATTGGAGTTATGGACATTTCACTTTACTTTCAGTGGAAAATTTGTGACAAAAATAACTGGCATGCACACATTTTGTTTTAAAGAAAACCAATAAATTACCAGAAAAAACATAAAACTACCGATTCCAGTGTGAATCAACAAGTGGAATTTAGACAGGGTTGTCCAAGATTTTACTAGAATGACCCTCTGATAGAAGCTCAATGTCTTTCCCAAGCAAACTTGGATAGGCAAATATTAAAACAATAGAAATTTGAAAAAATCTCTCTACTATATTTAGACAGGGTGTAATTGATCTTATCCAGAACGTTTACAACACTTTTGTCAATGGGCAAGTTGTCCTAAAAATTTAGATTGACCTTTTATTTCTGATAGAGGTTAAATGTCTTTCTCAAGCAACTTGGACGGGCCATATTAAAACAACAGACAATCTCATCACTAGTGGGACTTTGACATGGTGTAGTTGATCTTGTCCAGGATTTTTACGACACTTTTGTCGATGGGCAAGTTGTCCTGGATGTTTAACGTCTTCCTCAAGCAACTAGGAAAGGCCATATTAAAACAAACGAAAGTTGAAAGAAACTACGAAAATGCTGTGCTAAAGACCACAGAGCTGGCGACAGCGATGCCATCCACCATTAGGGTGTATCTGCACTCATCATCTTCTAGCACCTTCACTTCTATGTACACCGGAGATGCCGTGGTGAAATCCTACGTGAAAATGCAAATAAAAAAGTGTTGAGTAAAAAGTTAACTATACTGCTTTACGGTCATGAGTTGGGTTTTCACATTCTACTACTGAGTTGAAGTAAGATAATATAGAAATTACAAACAAAATGAAAACCAAACATTCAGCCAAAACCTTTTTAGGGTACATGTATTTTCATCATGCTCTTAATGATGCAATGCAGACTACCTAATTCTGCACAAGATTTGTACTACCAACAAAAAGCTTTCATAGAGAAAAAACACAATTTCTTGTTTGTAAATGAGCGCTTCTTTTTCACTTATTAGTAAATCGATTACAGTGATACCTCAATAAGTAAAACTCTGATAGGGTAAAATGGGGTAAGTGGGACACTTAAGCACATTTTGGGGTACTGGTTAAAGATAAAAACTTTATTTCATGAACTGTAAATTTTATTATGATCTTTCATATCCCCAGATTATATACTAATCATATCTGGGTCATAACAAACACAGTTATTTAATTATGAAAAAAAATATGATGACATGAATATGTCCCATTTACCTGAATGCATGGGGTTACTGGGACAGCAAAATGGGGTAAGTGGGACACTGACAAAATAATGTAATTAAGCCAGACAGTTCAATGTATTTTCACTGTAAACAAGTTAACCTCGCAAAATAGGCATTGGAACAAACTACAGTGCACATTCTTTGCACACAAAGTCTCTCAGTTCGGTTGCACGACCGAATAGTCCGGTGCAAGTTTCGTGAAACCAAGCACTGCACTTAGTGCATTGCCACCAGTCTTCATCATCTCCATCATCGTCTCAATAGAACCCTGCACAGTGGCCGCAGTAATTCTCTGAGCTTTCACGATCACATGTGTTCTGTACAGTTTGCTGTTCTCCAAGTGCTTGACTGGCATCCTTCATATCCTTTGCGTTCGTCTTGTTTTGCAGTGCCTCCATTCTCTTGTTTCTTTTCCTTCATCCTTTGTTCTCTCTCGCGTTTCTCTGTTTCACGCTGTTCTTTCTTCCGCTCACGTTCCACTTTTCTTGCCTCTTTTGCTGCTGCCTCTGCCTCCTTCTTCTGCTGTTTGCAACTTCTCGGTTGAATATCTCATCTGATGTCAAGCATCGTGCTTCTGTCACTCTACTGGTTTGTTTGTGCTGTTTAATGACTTTTGAGATGACTGGTTTCTGTAGGATTTTGGCAAATTTGTTGGTCTCTCTGGATGGGGTTGCAGTTGGAGGAGAGAGTGTAGATGATGGACTAGGACTTGGTTCTATGTCCATAGGCTCTGGCTCGGCTTGTGATTCAACAAGTGTGGGCTCTGCTGGCAGGTCGGTTGCTTTCTGCATGACTTTGTTGTCTGATGCATCTTGCTCTGTAGACGGTGGCTGCGGATGAACTTCCACGTCAGCAGTGAGGACGACAGGCAGTGTGACAACATCTGACGCATCTTGCTCTGTAGACGGTGGCTGCGGATGAACTTCCACGTCAGCAGTGAGGACGACAGGCAGTGTGACAACATCTGACGCATCTTGCTCTGTAGACGGTGGCTGCGGATGAACTTCCACGTCAGCAGTGAGGACGACAGGCAGTGTGACAACAGGCTCATGTTGTGCAGGCTTTTCAGCTTCATATATCAACTCCGTCTCTACTCCTGAGAATTGCAAGTGCTCGGTTGTGATGGCTTGTGGATTGAATAGATAAATCCCTGTGGATCGGAACCCACTGATGATGTTTGCCATCGTGAATACCTTGTGGTAGACATCCGTGAAGAGAGTGGTGAAATCATATCGAGTGATGATCCTATTTGGATTGGTGCGCATACATTTTTCACAACGTTGGTTGTAGGCACACTTCAATGACTTGAACACCGACTTGTCTAGTGGCTGGGTGTGATTAGTGGTGTGAGGTGGTAGGCAGTACATGTGAATCGAGTTGTCACGTGCAAACTTCAGTGTTGAAACGGTGATGTGTGATGAATGCCCATCAAGAATTAGGAGGACTGGGCGTGTCGGCGGAATAGATGGCACAAAGAGCTTCTTGAACCACATCTCAAAAAGCTCGGAATCTATGAATGCAGACTTGCTTGTGCCAAACAACGTGCCTGGTGGTGCATTTGCAGTTAGGCCTGGATTCAAGCGCTGACCCTTGAAAATGATGAACGGGGGGAGTACGCTGCCTTGTGCACTGGCGCATATCAGAACAGTCACGTTTTCCCCTCTTTCTCCACTTGTACGTGACTGCACCGTTTTCTTCCCTTTTGTTGCAACGATGCTAGATGGAGTGTGTACCAGACTCAAACCTGTTTCGTCAAGGTTGAATATTTGACCTGGGCTTGACTTCAGATTTGATCCTTCCATGACTTTTCCTAACTTTTTAAAGTGATCTGCGATGGTTGTCGGATTAAGCATGGAGGCTCGTGTAGCCGACAGAGCTTCTGGCTTCCTCAAAGACAGGTCAGGGTGGCGGCGCATGAAACCCTGGTACCACTTTGTTTGGCATGACTAAATCGATGTTTCAGACCGGCGCGCTCGGCCATCTCATATGCCAGCTTGCAACTAGCTTGTCTTCTAATTCGATCATTTACCTTTAAAAAACAAAGTGTGTTGCTCCTTTAGTAATATGAAAGCATAATTTGATCAATAACCAAACATACAGAGCGAAGAACATAATGAATACACACTTACGTGTACGTGTATAATGTACAAATTGTCTGATATTAAGCCCTGTCCCACTTACCCCACTCAACTGGGGTAAGTGGGACATGTTACAAATTTGTGATTTTTTCTTAATTGGGGCAATAAAATTATTTACAAGGAAGGATAATTGGAAATAACTATCACTAGAACCATAAACACTACACTTTTGTTTATATATAAAGAAAGAAATGAAATGACAAAAAAAATTAAATGTGCAATGCAAGTGCATTGTAAAAAAATTCAATATGGCCGCCATTCCATCGCAATCCTCAAAATGAGTCCGACAAACTTGTATATTTTCCCCATCCTAATGTCCCATATAACATTTGTAATGGACCCTAACATGTATTTTGAATACCAGTTGACAGAATAAGCTCGATTGCACTGTCTTGACAGTATGCCATGGAAGTGGTTTAATTGCACAACTGCATCATAATTGTGGCGGAATTCCCAATCGAGTCCAATTCAAATTCAGAAGTATGGAGAGAGGTTCACCATCTGTGATGAAAATTCTTCAACTCCGAACTCAAATCATACCACAGACCCGGGAAATGATACGAGCAGTCTCGGGCCCAGGGATGCAAGCTCGTTTGGCGGAAATATACCGCCCGATTGGTTACTGATTATCTCGGTGGCACTTTTACTGGGGCGGAGCAGGGTAACTCTGGGGGGAGGACACTGGAACAAAGGGACTCAAACACAGCTCTTTGTGTTTACTTCTCTTATTGCCTCCTGGGCAATTCTCTTTATTACAACCTGGTAATTCTCTAGTGGAAATTATATTTCCTTACTCTGCCCTTTAACAAACCTTTAATATCCCTTTAAACAAACCTTGTGCTCGTCGAGTGTACCCCTCAAGTGACCGATCCAGTTTCAACTGTACGCAAAGCTGCAACCAAACATGCAGGCGCGAGCACGCCGATTGTTTCGCAGTGTCTCTGTTTGAGTTCCCTTACCAGTTGGACTACTCGACTAATACGAACAGCTATCAGTCAACCTCTGTGGTTAACCCTTAGCCAATCTCTGTGATCGACTGTCTGAGCCATTCAAGTTCTCTATGAACTCCCGATTAGCCGCCACTTCGTCACAACTTTTCTAAAAGGTACATGTATACTCAAATCACTACAACGCAATCGTAAGCAAGCAATTTACACAAGCAATAAACATATCAAGTATCAGCGCAATGATTAACACTGGATCATTCACCGAACAATGCACTCAACAAGTTACACATATACGGAAGTAGAAGTACTTAGAGCAGCAGCCCAGAGCATTTTGATCAAACGAACGAGGTACCAATATCTGAACACATGAGCATTTATGGTGTAATGTATCAAACATAAATATATATGTCTGCCGGGACCCCCCTGCTGCATGTGCCCCCTGGGGGCCTCTTAAAGACCCCCAAATTTACATGAGATCAAACGAACGAGGTACCACTTGAAATCAATTTTAAATGAACAGGTACAACACCCAAAGTATGGAATGGCCTATGCCAGACAAATTTTCTGCTGCAAAGGGCCCGACAGACGTCCCTAGGGGGCCCCAAAAATAATTACCCTAGATCAAACATTGGAGGTACCACTTGAAACCAATTTCAAATGAAGAGGTACATCACCCAGAGTACAGAATGGCCCATGCCAGACAAATTTTCTGCTGCAAAAGGCTTGCCAGACGCCCCCATATATGACCTCTACCCATAGGCTTACGTGTAAATACTTAGCGTCTTAAATCAACCACAGATCCTTATGTGAATTACTTGAAACTTTTTTTGAATATTCAAATGAGGTCCAAATAAACACATACCAAAAATGAACTTCATGCGCCTTATCGTTTTTGAGATATGGCCATTTGAAATGTGCTAAAAACCCCCCTTTTTAGCTCCGCCCACGGCCGAGTCCCGAAAAAGTGTCATCGTGCATTTTTTCAAGGCCATAACTTGATAATGGTAATAGTTACAGCGCTGACAATTTTTATTCTTACTAACCCTGTGCTCTAGATTCATTATCCGGCCTTAAATAGTAGATATGAAGTCCTATTTTGTACAATTATTTACCTAGAGTAGGCATTAAAGAGAAGACGAAGTGCCCCCAGCCGAGCCGCGAAAACGTGCCATCGTGCTTTTTTCAACTTTGAGAGGTCATAACTTGATAACGGTAACAGCTATGGAGCTGAACATTTGTATTCTTACTAACTTTTGGCTCTAGATTCATTATCTGGCCTTAAATAGTGGATATTATGTCTATTTTGGAAGTTATTCGCCCCTAAAATGCGCACTTAATTCAACAGAGAGTGATTTTAATGATTTTTTGGGGTCACCCAGTGGCCACATCAGGGGCCACAGTCCACACAGATCACCTATTTCTGATAAGTCATCTTTAGTGCATTTTTACCACCAGAATTTAATTGGACATGAACAATCCATTTCTACAGGATTGGCATTCATCCAAATTTGGGTTCAGGTGAACAAATCATAAAAGACCCCAAAAGACGGCCTTTCCGCCATGCAAGTGGTTCCCCCATGGACAGTTAACAAAATAATTATTTTAAAGTTAAAGCACTTAGTTAAATTTTGTATAATTAGATCTAATTACATATACAATTTCAGCGTTGGTACTCAAATCCTTCATGGTCAGGTTGTATTTTGAAAATTACAGAGTTTGTCATGGTTTTGAGCTTAAGAGTGACAAAGGCCGAAATTATTGTATTGCTTCATTTGTGAAATTGGATGCAACATTTTTAATTTAAAGTTAGGAAATGTCATCCATGAATTAGTCATGTACAATACCAAGATCGTGTAGCATTATGGTTCCATTTAGAGGGCAAGTGGAAGGGGTGGAGAGGATGCCCTTGATGTCATGTCATAAAAACGCATAATCTCTTCAGCATTTCGTCTTCTCTTTAATGCTTACTCTTGGTAAATAATTGTACAAAAGTGGACTTAATATCTACTATTTAAGGTTGGAATATGAATCTAGGGCATATGGTTAGAAAGAATACAAATTGTCAGCTCTATAACTATTACCATTATCAAGTTATGGCCTTGACAAAATGCACGTTAACACGTTTTCGCGACTCGGCCGTGGGCGGAGCTAAAAAGGGGGGTTTTTAGCACATTTCAAATGGCCATATCTCAAAAACGCTAAGGCGCATTAAGTTTATTTTTGGTATGTGTTTATTTGGGCCTTATTGGAACATTTAAAACAAATTTCAAGTAATTCACATAAGGATATGTTGTTGATTTAAGACGATAAAGATTTACACGTAAGCCTATGGGTAGAGGTCATATTTGCGGGCGTCTGGCAGGCCTTTTGCAGCAGAAAATTTGTCTGGCATGGGCCATTCTGTACTCTGGGTGATGTACCTCTTCATTTGAAATTGGTTTCAAGTGGTACCTCCAATGTTTGATCTAGGGTAATTATTTTTGGGCCCCCCTAGGGACGTCTGTCGGGCCCTTTGCAGCAGAAAATTTGTTTGGCATGGGCCATTCCATACTTTGGGTGTTGTACCTGTTCATTTAAAATTGATTTCAAGTGGTACCTCGTTCGTTTGATCTCATGTAAATTTGGGGGTCTTTAAGAGGCCCCCAGGGGGCACATGCAGCAGGGGGGTCCCGGCAGACATATATATCTATGTTTGATACATTGCACCATAACTGCTCATGTGTTCAGATATTGGTACCTCGTTCGTTTGATCAAAATGCTCTGGGCTGCCGGTCTAACTGTAAGTCCGGTGGACCATAACAGCGAAACACACTCACCACAGCACGTAAGCCTGCCCCGTACACACACACACGTCTCGTCGTCTCACAATACTCTGCTCTCGTAAAATGCTTCTATGTCTGCACACTTTGCTACCAGAACTCTGAATGCCATACCCGGCCCGCTGTCTCCGAGCAAGCCAGCCAGACCATGCCGCTCTCGTGACCCCCAGGCAACGCCCAACCACTTTGATTGGTCGCCGCCCGGATATCACGCACCCGGCAGCATGGTCCGAGTGACCTGCCCGACCCAGATTGGCCACACACCCTGTCAATCACTCAGCCAACTTTCCTAGCATTTTCCCACGAAACACAGGTCAACAACTTCACCCACTTCCGGACAAATTAGACTTGTGCTGGTCCACCCAATCTCGTCACATAATTATAACGTTTTACAACAGAAATCTTTTATAACAACACATGTCAACAGTTGAAACAAAGCCAAACACGTTCTGCGTGGCCACAACAATCAATTCGGGAAAAAAAAGGTGAAAGGCCCAATGACTTAAACAATGATCATGCATGCTTACCCACAGTCTCAGTGAAGTATTCCTGCAACCATTCGCTTGAAATGTCGAGTAAATTCCTCTTTTTCGTCCAAAACAGCACTCAATCCTTAGCCTCTTTTGTTCACGTAAAACAAAAGTTTAGTAATTTGGGGGTTGGGTTAAAAAAAAAAGGACAATAGGCGGAGAAAAACTTTTTTTTTTTCATCAAAACATTCGCGAAAATAAATCAAACTTGCCACGTTGATCAAGTGTGTTTGTTTGCACTAAAAAAAATCTTTACTCAAGTAAAGAGGGATTCACATAGGAAAATACATGGGAAAAACTTAGACTTGTCCCAGTTACCCCAGTGTCCCACTTACCCCATTTTACTCTAACTCTAAGCTCCTGCTATGTCAAAGAAAAAGTCAAATTATTTCAGTAGTTAAACAGTGATACAAATCTACAGAAATCAAAGTCTACTTTAAATTTTGAAACTGTCTCTGTGAAGTTTGAGTTATCAAGGTTTTACTGTAGTAAGGCAAAAGTTCCCAGAAAAGACAGTGCACTGTCTGTTATGCATCGCAGCTCTTATCAACTGCAAGTACTTTTCTGGTGCCATTTCAATACCTGCAAAATTTTAAAAACGAGGAAAAACCTTTCACATACAAGATCTTCAAACAACAGCAAATCTGTCAACTTTGTAGTAATTCGTGTTTTTTCCCGAAATGGGTTCTACTAATGTTTATCAAGCTTCGTGTCACTCTGCTCTTACAAGTCGTGAAAAACGGCACACAAAATGTTGGTTGTTTACAAGTTTTAATGCTCTCAAAACTCACACAATTCGTCATGCACCTGCTATCCAATGATTAATAAACTTCTGGAACGTCAGTAGGTTTAAGCACACATCAATTGACTGAATAAAACTTGGTTGAGGAAACTTTCAACTTTGGAATAAGACTTGCACAAAGCAGAAAGAAAACGATAAGTCAAAGGTCACCAAAATGTCACACTGCGCAAACGCAGCACAGCGAGAGTGAACTCCGGTGCCAATGGCAACCAAAACTTATTAACATACTTATGTGTATGGAACGCCTGTTGGAGCAAAAAGAACAAAAACTTAATGTATATATACACATGAACATGTCACTACAACTTCTCTTGGAGCAATGTTGGAATGGCCATAATGCTTGCTCGTCTCCGCAACTCTGGAAAAGATTTAGAGGTATTTTATTAAAAAAAATTTTTTGAAGGGCATACACAAAATATCCAACATCATACTCATACAGCCCCTTGACTCTCAATTACTGTACATAACAACTGCTCTACCCATATTAACCAGCCGTTATGGAGAGATCCTCATTCTTATCCTCTATTCTTGAGTAAATACTCATGTTAGATAGGTGTATTATATGCATAGGGATGATAAATAATAATAATGACGTGGAGTATGTATTGAACTTTGTAGCTGCCCTCACCCTTACGAAAAATTCCTGTGGTATTACCATAAAAAATACCACAAGACATTACCACAATAAGTGTCCTGTGTTTTTTTGGGACATTTACCACAGGTACCATAGAACTTACCACAGGAATATTACCACAGGAACTCTACCACAGGTACCATAGGCACGTTACTGCAGGAACATTACCACAGGTACCACAGGCACGTTACCGCAGACACCTTCCCACATGTATGTTACCACAGGAAACTTACCACAGGTACATTACCACAGGAACATTACCACTGGTACCACAGGCACGTTACCACAGGAACATTACCACAGGAACATTACCACAGGAACATTACCACTGGTACCACAGGCACGTTACCACAGGCACATTACCACAGGAACATTACCACAGGAACATTACCACTGGTACCACAGGCACGTTACCACAGGAACATTACCACAGGTACCACAGGAACATTACCACAGGTACCACAGGCACGTTACCACTGGTACCACAGGAACATTACCACAGGTACCACAGGAACATTACCACAGGTACCACAGGCACGTTACCACTGGTACCACAGGAACATTACCACAGGTACCACAGGAACATTACCACATGTACCACAGGCATGTTACCACAGGAACATTTCCACTTACCACAGACACGTTACTGCAGGAACATTACACAGGCACATTACCACAGGTACCACAATACCAGTACTACAGGTAAATTGCTGAAACTTTGCTGCGCGAATGCCCCTGTGGGAAAACCTATTGACATGTACATGTACATTGGTTGGTTCCTCTTTTTTTTAGACAACCTTATAACAGTTGGTGGCAAAATACAAACTACAGATAATTTTATGGACAAACACCATAACAGGGAAACATCCAATCTACCACAATCTTCTATCTAGAAATGCTGCACCTTTTTAATGAAACTAAATTGAAAGGACATAAGAATAACACATTAACCAATAAATAACAAATAACCACAGGGGAATTGACTGAAGCGGGATTCGAACCAGCAACCTCCTGAATACCGGCCGTACAGTGGCTCTACCAACTGAGCTATCCAGCCCTACATTGGTGGTGTCCCTAACAGTAAATTATCTTTGTTCGTTTGGCAGTCAGAACATACATAGCAGTATGTGCGTGGTTTCATGGCTTCTGACTGCCAAACGAACAAAGATAATTTACTATTAGGGACACCACCAACGAAAGGGCTGGATAGCTCAGTTGGTAGAGCGCCTGTACGGCCAGTATTCAGGAGGTCGCTGGTTTGAATCCTGCTTCAGTCAATTTTTCTTTGTTCACCTTTCAATGGCATTAAAAAAATAATAAATACGTGTACATGTATGTAAAAACTGGCAGTGGACTGTTGTAAATGAAAAGAGCTTTAAATATATGGCAAGTAAAACGTTATAAATAATTTTAAAAAATGAAACCAATCAAAACAATATCGTATAATTTTGGTACCTGTGGTTGGTTTCTCTTTTTTTTTTCAAACTAATAACAGTTGGTGAGAAAATAAATAAATACGTGTACACGTATGTATGTATAAACTGGCAGTGGACTAAATCTTTGGTAAATGAAAAGAGCTGTGTGTTATTTATATGGCAAGTAAAACGTTCAAAAGATTTAAATAATAAAACCTAGATGTGTGTTTGTTGGTAACAAACACTGACCTGTTTCGCGTATGTTTTATAAAATATAATTTATACAAAATAAACATGTGTACACAATTTGCCCAGTACTATGGATAGCCATATCGGAGGTCCAAAAAGTTCGAAAGCCCATTTTGTGTTATGTTTGACTCAAAATGGCAACATTAATTATTCAAAAATCAACAACAAATCAGCCGATGACGTAATCGTGACGTCACTTCACATTTGGTATACTAGTACCATTCCCTACTAACCCACCAAGTTTCATTACGATCGTATATTCGCTTATGTGTTTCTGGAAAAAAATGGCAAAATTAATTATTCAAAAATCAATAACAAATCAGCCGATGATGTCATTGTGACGTCACTTCACATTTGGGATACTAGTACGATTCCCTACCTACCTACCAAGTTTAATTACGATCAGATATTCCCTTATATGTTTCAGAAAATCACGTTTTTTATGACGTCATCATGACGTCACACCTTTTTGGTAAATTGTGGCATATGCCTATAACCTAACAAACACTTTGCTGAAAGAATTTCGAAAATACGATTTGCCGTTCATGAGATAAAAAAAAAAGGTCCAAAAATTGAATAATTCATTTAAAATCACGTGATGACTTCATCAACACGTCACTGCAATTTTTGTCTATAACACGTCCCGATATACTTACATACCGAGTTTGAATTGAATCGGACTTGCAGTTGTGGAGATAAAGAGCCCCAAAATTTGCACTTTTAGGATGACGTCATGGTGCACGCGAAAAGTTTCGGCATGGGACCTGGGGAAGTAGGAAGTTGATCGGAATTGGAATAAAGTGACTTGTAGAAAGACCCCCATGCTTTGTCAATGGGGAAAAAAGTGGAACAAGAAAAAAAAGCCAAAAAAGAAAAAAGAATTTTTTTTTTTTTTGAAAAACAAGAGCTGTTCCGCCGTATGCGAAACAGCTAAATATGAAACCAATCGATATAATAAAGTTACAAAAAATGAATAATTCATGCAAAACCACATGACTCCTTTACTCCTTTTTGGCCACTGATCTCTTATGAAGCTTTCGCTCATTGGACAGCTTGTTCCGCGCTGCCTCCTTTAAGTATTTAATTTCCACTGCTGGAAATTGATTACGGACCTTGGCTGTGAATTGAAAAATAAAAAAAAACAGGTATTTGTAAAAATGAAATGTAAGACAAATTAAGATTATAAGGAAATAAATTGAAGCAACCATGTACGAGCAGGAATGTGATTGGTCACAAATGAAAAATCCATCAAATCTGTAGTGTTAAAGGTATAATACATGATTGGAATTGACCCATTATTTAACATCTGGGGATTAGATCTGTGGCAGTGAAGGCTTGAAATTGTTTCACGCACTGAACGAACAAGATGATTGAAGTCCCTTGGACTTATTAATGCATTAGACCTCAGCTGAGGTTTGGCCAGAATTGTTATGTTTACATTGCTGCTGTGACAATGGGTGACTTTGTACTGATTTAAAGATTGGAAGTATGATATTAGTGGAAGTACTGTATAAGTTGTTATGGCATCATTGGAACAGTTAATTTTGTATCCTAGACTTACCAAATATCTCCTCCATCTTTACTTTGTTGAGCTGGGGCGTTGCCTCCTTGTCCCCATTTGCATTAGAACAGGCCCCAGTGAGGGAGTGTGTAGCCATTTCCTCCCTCCCAAAGGACTGGGTCATGAGATCTTGAATGTATTTGGGTGCAGAGTACTTTGCACCTGTACCTCCAATCCTTGCTGGTTGATGTTTACTCACCTGTATTGTCAGTAACAAGGACAAAGAGCAATTATGTATTTGTTTGCTTATTAATTTGAATACGTTTTTATTTGCCCATGCATCTAAATAGGTCCATACTGTCACTAGATAAGACCCTGAAAAGGCTTAGTGTATAATGACTTTACTCTCTGTGCAAATATCCTATGGCATGCATGCACAGGAGTCAGGTGAGAATGCTTCTGTCATTTCAGTCTGGATGCATAGGAAAGAGGACATGCACATGTAAACACATTACATTAGGGTGTCCCATTTTACTTCTATGGTTATCATTTTCGAGCAATCCTCAATCTTTGGGCTTGCGCTTCTGGCGCAGGCAACAAAATAAAATAATAATAATTAAGCTGTTTCACACAGTAAACACGCAAAAAAGCGTGTATATCATGTATCCTCAGATTGGTTCTACAACTTTAGCAAGTGCACCTACATCATCACTCGAACCTGATGAGGCTGATGGTGAAGATATCCTTGATGGTGTGGACAATCCGCTTGATGTCCCTGGCTGTTTGTGCCTGCTTTTCATCTCCCGCAGAAGATCCGGAAGTTCTGAAATAAAGGCAGAACTAATATTTTGGTCAAAGGATACAGTACATGTACAGTGTACATGTATAACCGCGAAAAGAAAACATTTGAGTCAGTCTTTAGAAAAACTTTCAAAATACATTTACATAGAAAGCATATGAAGGGTACATTTGTTTTTACTTTACATGTTCCTCCATTATAATGTTATGTTTAGCAAACTCATATCAGTCAGTAGGTTTTTGCCTGTGTTCGCATCTGGTTTATGGCACTGTACAGTATTAAACAACTTCATAGATTATTTGAATTTTGAAAAAAAAAACGTGGTCAGATTCAAAAAAGAGACATTGAACATATATTATATGCAAAGTTAATGCATGAAAACATTTGATAAAATATTTTAGTGAATGGGCTGAAATATTGCATATCCAACTTGTTCTCATTAAAGTTGTCAATTGCCTTGATCGTCACATCATCACACGTGGAAAGAGCTCCTTTAGAACGTCCCGTCCTGCACAATATGTATTTTGCAATTTAATGTAATAAGCATCATTTGAAATAGATAAAAAGCTCTAATCCTTACCCCTTATGCAGGCCAAAGCAGACGTCAATGCATTTCTCTCCTTGGTCACTTTGGCCAGCTGTCTTCTCAAATCAGCATTTTCCTCGGTGAGTCTTTCCACCTCAGGAGGCTCCTGTATGATCTGAAATGGTTCAAGACAATTACACAGAAGGGTACTTGTACATGTAGCTTCATGCAATTTATTGAACACAACACATATCTGACATATATACCATACATGCCATGTTTTAAGCACACCATGGTATTCTGACCAAAATATGTACAAAGTCAATGGACATGGACATTTTCATTTTCATTTTCAAGTACATGTATTTGCTGACCAAATATGAAATGTTTCTTTCCATCCCAACAGACTGAAGTCTTTTTGACATTTTCCCCCTGAAATAACTGAGAATATCATCGTGAACACAATTACAATTCACAACAATGCAATGAAGACTTATTCTATACCATCTGGGTGGCTTCCTTCTTTTTCAGAAGGCGATCCACAAGGTCATTCTCCTTCACCACTGTCTTCTTCACCTTCTTGGGCTATATAAGAGACGTAAAGTAAAACAAAAATGTTCAGCAGTCAGCACACATTCAAGAAAAATTCAGGACAGAAACAGCCAAATGAGCAGCAGCCTCATTTTCCTTAACCTTACACTTGTCAAACGTAAATTCACAACTATTATAAAACTTTCCATATTGTGGAATGTTTTGGTTCCCAACTTTTTGTTGCAGTTGCTTTAACTGTCCCTTTGCCTGTAAAAGGTGTTCCGACACACATGCCGCGATCCACTCCTGTGAATGATTAACATTTGGCAACAGTCAACGAATACATGTAGGTACATGTACAAGTTCAAAAAAAGTTTCATCTTGCACTGTTTGTATATACATGTAATGTACATGTCTAAGCAGGTCAACACGTACGCCGACCAACCTATACGCTGTTCGGTCAACTCGTATACGCCGACTATTAAACACGAGTTTATTGGCGTAGGAATTGGTCAGTGTACAAGTTGACGATACATTGTATATAGTGCGCTGTCGAGTCACCTGTTTCCATTTGCCAATTTGTTATAGTCACACTCTTGGAAAAGCTGTTCTTAATTCAGTGAAAAATAATGCCACGCCTCGGTCCAGTTACATTTCAGATTAAGCATTTAAGGCAAGTTAAGCAATTACAGAGATTGATGAGTGATGACTCATGTAACTGAATGTACTCATACTTTTGACTTCTCCTCGGAACCCGACATCTCCTCATCGTCACTGACATATCGGAGTGGTCTTTTGGCTGTTCTCTTAGTACCACCATCTGTATCACATCCGGTGGAAGAGGAGGCTGTGAAGTTGTCCCTCTTTGAGAGCATGTCCTTGTCTCTTCGATCATCTGTGAAATACAAGTTACATAGTCCTAGTAACAAATTCTTAAAAAAGTGCACTATGGAAGTAGAATTAGGAAAGGTGTTGGAAAAGATTTTCACATACATGTAAGCCCCTACTAGGCCTACAACAACCCTTTTAACTCTGTTGAGCGCAATTATTAATCTTTCAACCTGCGCAATCTTTACCGTTTGTCCCAAATGACTTGTTTTTTAAGAAAACCTGTGAGGCTGTGTCCAACGTTTTTAACCTAGGCCTGACTGAAGTGAAGGTAGCTACGTCCTGCGGTACAAAAAATCCCAAATTAATGTTAAATTCAAATTTGCGCACGGCCCAGTTTAAAACTTGCACAGGCGTCAAAATTGCGCTCAACAACTCCATTCAACTACTAAAGTGACATGCTGCTTATCCAGGTGCCAGCCCATTTGCTAGTTTATTAGTTAAGTTTTAAAAGGCCCTATTCACACTCACGTATCTACAGCACATTCAATTTATTTTTTACCTAGCCTGCCTAGCCTTTTTTAATAGACTACGTTAATACTAATAGTTTTCGGTTTAGTAGGCCTAATACTAGTTTAAGGGGGGCCTACATGGTCATGGAATTTCGCCTACATGTACCTGTTGGCCTACTAAGAATGCTAAGTACTAGGGCCTACGGTGGGTGGGATGTTTTGTTCAATTGATTTTGAGACAGGAGTTTTGGGGGGACGGGTTCTCGAAAAATAAATAATAATTTTGAAATGTGGATTTTTTTCGCCGGGGGCAAATCGGATGAGATGATGATGAACAACACGAACAAGATTTATGCACAATTGCACAAAGGTACGAGTCAACTTGGGCGCGAGTTGACTTGGGTACGAGTAAACTGGGGTACGACTTGACTCGGGTACGAGTTAACTTGGGTACGAGTTAACTTGGGTACGAGTTAACTTGGGTACGAGTTAACCTGGGTACGAGATGACCCAAAATCATAGTCTGATACCAGTGTAACGTTAGTGTAATTTGTAAATGTAAATGAAACGTTAGGCCCGCCCTGGGGCTAGGCCTACTCCAGAGTCCAGTAAAAACGTTTGGTAATTTTTAACATGTTAAACAAAGCGAATCACAGTACATTTTAAAACTTAATTTAGCATGTAACGTTTGTTAGGTTCTGTGTCATATGACACATCATTCGTAATCATGTTCAGGAAATGGTGCAAATCATCTGATCATGTCCACGATCTGATCGTTAGTGACATGCTGAGCTCTGTCAGTCTGTGAACATGGTCCATGGATGCACATCTCACTGCTAAACATTGAGACACTGAATATACCTACTATCTGGGAATCTAATGGATATTTGAAGAATTGTTGCTTTCAGCGGAAGATATTGTACACAACATATGTAGTATCTACTTGAAGAAAAATGTATAAAACTAGACAAACTTCTCCTCTTATCTTAACACAGCAGTCACCACTGCTTGTTCCAATAGTACAACTACCTAGCACCAATTTCCTGAACTGCATCCTTGCAGTATATCCGTGTGGTACAAGACTATTACTGCGTTCTTTAACTTGTTGAAGCTGTTTTTTTCCCCACGGCTCTCCATTAATTTTGATAAACATGGGTGATACTTTTCTTTCCTGTCAGGCTTTTCCCAATTACTTCCCTACGAAATAGTGCAGAAATCAGATTTCTCACCAGTTGTGTGGGAATGGTCCATAGCACACAAAAAAACCATAGATTCCACGTTAGAATCCAGGCACGGAACAAATCATATAGCAATGCACAACAAAATCAAATCAATTATAGTCCAAGACATAATAAGTCCAGAGTTCAATAGAAGAAGTAACACGGGCATCAGTTCACTGTTGCATCATCAGTTCATGGAAACATTGGCAAATTCTAGAGTTCATGAGGTTCAAAATGAACGGGCGAATGGTCGAGTCAATAGTCACTATCTTTTGGGCTACGCACTACGAATACTCAATCTAAGACTATGGTATAGAAAATGCAAGGAATATGAGAAATATAAGAAGTATAACACTGTCCAGTGGCGAAATGAATAGTTCACATGGAGAATTCATACAATTTCACTGGTCGTCGTCTGGTGTGGAAAATTCTTCGAGTAGGGGAAGTCGGTGGGAAGAGGGAGCCATCCCTGGAGTCATCACGGGGATAAGGATTGGAATGAGTATAAGTAGCTGTTCACCCAAGGTGCGTCATGTTGTTGACCAGTATTGGAACCGGCAGCGTCGTTCATGGTGATCACAAGAACGATCAACAAAGTCACAGTCTCGGCATGGGGCTCCGGAGGATAGCGAGAAAGTCCTGCAGGATACTGCCCAGTAAAACTGGCTAAGGCTCCCTTGGCAGGGGCACAGGGCATGCTGCAGTTCATGTCACTAATCTCTGATTTACTCGGTCCGTCGAATTTGAAATCATCCGTCTCTGATAGGGTCACTGCACATCTTAAAGCGTCAGCTCTCTGCTGTAGGTCACAGGCGAGGCGTTGGACACGGCTTGTCCGGGAGTTTCTCTCTGTGTCTGCCAAATACAATCACCCCTAGAGTGTACCACTGTTGCCATCGGTACGAGGACTATCGCCGGTGAGGGAGTGAGGATGAACCCTCTGTGGCTGGTTCATCGGAAGAAGTCTCAGGGCCATCAGTTCATGGGGAAAATCTAGCTGCTTTGTCGGAGCATGGAGCTTCCTAGCTCCCTGGTTGGAGGACGTGGCATGTTCAACTCGGTTTCTACTTCATCTGAGGTGGCTTGAATTCGTTAGGCTGCAGATAGCGGCTGTCGGCTGTTAAAAATCGGGTCAAAGCTCACTGTTGGCAACACATTATGTCACCATAACCATCATGATGTAGCACGAGCACTAACTAGTCGGGATCAAATAGCACCCTAGAGAGAGCATCTGCATTGCTGCGTCTCTTCTAGTTCACTGCACAGTGTTCGGTTGTCAAGTTAAAGTGGGCCATGGTCTGGAGCCATCGAGTATCTGGATCTTTCCCCGTCATTAGAGCGCTGTGGTCAGTGTGCATCGGGAACTCACGCCTACCGATCAAGTATAGTGTCTGAAGTATTGTACACAGCTTGTTCATGTCTAATCGGTGGTTGCACGGGGGCCGGAGATTGTGCAGCAGGCTTTTCATCATCTTCACTTGGGCTGGTTGCTGGGTCATGATGATTTATACAGAATTGTATGTAGATACCAGTTCGTATACATGCTTTCAGTTGGTTGGGCGAAACAGGTACCGTTGAGTGCCTACAGTTAGACGGATACACATACCTGGTTGGACGTTGCACACAAGAGTGTATCAGAGTTCATTGTTCATAATAAATGAAAGTTCGTCACGCAGTTCCTTGATCTCATTTTCGGCTATTTCCAACTTTTTCTCTGCATCAAGTTCAAATCTAGGTGAAGAACGCGAAGCTCTTTTCTTAGGCATCTTGTTCATAGATTCATAATGTCACCAATGTTCCATTCCAGTAGGTTCCAGACGTTTTAAAGTCAATATCCCACCGCTGCCACCAATGTTACATTTCTGTAATAATTACTTTAACACTCAGTAAGTAGTTCAGATGAGAGACAGAAGTTCTGTTGCCACTTCACATTTTAATAGCACTGCAGGCTCACAGCTGCGTAGTATAGCATTCTGACATACATTTACAAGTTCAAGTCAAGTATGAATCTCGAATGAAAGAATAAAGAATGAAGAGTGACTGCTAGCAGAATCATGAATGAATAAGAATCACCGCTTATTGTTACAAAATCACGGGTAAAGAATAACTGGGAAGAGTGAATCAAGAATAATCACTGAGAAGAGTGAATCAAGAATGACTGCTAAGGCTGACCACTGTCGTTTTAGGCCAACATCTAAACCTTTAGCCAAGTAGCCAATATGCAAATCTAACAGAGCATGTGCCTATTAGCAAAACTAGCCAAGCAAGGGCCTATTAGCAAAACTAACCAAGCAAGGACCTACATGTTTTAGCAAAGAATGCAATCTGCAAAACTCTGGTGTTGCACAACACAATGCAAAGCACTAATTGGATTAGCAAAGACAGGCTAGCATTCTCAGGCAAGACAGAGCAATGGCAAACTTGGCAATGCTAGATAAGGTGTAAGGCATGGACTAACCATAATGCAGCATGGTAGGGTTTTAACCACATACAGTATAAAACACAACCATTATAATACACTGTACCATGTTTCATGGAAACCCAACACTATCTCTATAAGCAGACATGCACATCTCACTGCTACGCATTGAGACCCTGAAATACCTACTGTACTATCAGGGAATATAATGGATATTTGAAGAATTGTTGCTTTAAGCGGAAGAGATTGTACACAACATATGCAGTATCTCCTTGAAGAAAAATGTATAAAACTATAGACATACTTCTCCTCTTATTTTAACACAGCAATCACCACTGCTTGTTCCAATAGTACAACTACCTAAAACCAATTTCCTGAACTTCATCCTTGCAGTATATCCCTGTGGTACAAGTCTATTGCTGCGTTCTTTAACTTGTTGAAGCCGATTTGTTTTTTTACGGCTCTCCATTAATTTTTACAAGCATGAGCGTTGCTTTTCTTTGCTGTCAGGCTTTTTCCAATAACTTCCCTACTGAATAGTGCAGAAAACAGATTTCCTGCCAGTTTTATGGGAATGTCACAGATGCTGACTTTCTCATTTGTGATGTACTCTTCTCCAACGTGTGTGGTTTACTTTTGTCGGCCAATCTTGTCTTACATGTAGTTGCATAGGTCATCAATACCAATTTGACCTGCATGTCTAGGGTAAATCATGGTTCTACTTCTTGTGAGCTGCGTTGCTCTTCTTTCCTGTCAGGCTCTTTCCAATTACTTCTTCCCTTGATTTAAGCAAGAATCGTTGTTTTGTTGTTGGAGACCCAGCTATCTGCCGGGGCGCACTACTTGTGGTAATGGCAAAGTTGGACACCGAACCATCGTTTTTAATTGACCAAGAAAGTTTTCAAAAGGAAATGCGGATATCTCACCCAATGGCCCGAAATTCCTCACATCATCTGCCTCATGTACTAGTCCATGAACATTATATACAACAATTTCTTCCTGTCACCGTAACCACCACGATGTAGCACGAGCACTAACTAGTCGGGATCAAATGGCATCCTAGAGAGGGCATCTGCATTGCATCTTTTCCAGTTCACTGCACAGTGTTCGGAGGTCAAGCCAAACTGGGCCATTATCTCGAGCCATCGAGTTACTTGGTTATCTGGATCTGCGCTGTGGTCAGTGTGCATCGGGAACTGCCTACCGAGCAAGTATAGTGTCTGAAGTATAGTACACAGCTTGTACATGTCTAATCGGTGGTGGCACGGGGGCTGGAAATGGTGTAGCAGGCTCGTTGTCTTCATCTTCACTTGGGCTGGTTATGGTGTTTTCCGGCATTGTGATTTATGCTGATACCATTTGGTATAGTGTACACGTACAGTTGGTTGGGTGAAACAGGTGCCGTTAAGTGCCTACATCAGTTACACGGACTGGGATGGACTTGCACACAAGTGTTTCAGTGTTCATATATCTTATGGAAGTTGTCACGATGGAGTGTTAAAGTCTTTATCCCACCGCTGCCACCAATGTTGCGTACCGAACTATTGAGGTTTGACCCAACTACACCGCCACGCAAACAATTATATATTTAGAACGGGAGACAGTAACTTCGTGACAAATGACTGGAGTTGGTTTATTACACATTTGGTAACTTATCACAGTTCATGACTTAAATACATGCGACTCTATGGTTTATAAGCACATGGACACAGTATACGGGATTGTATCCAGTGGGACCTTTATAAGTTAACACTGGAGAGCCGGTAGTATCTCAGCGTAGCAAACCCAACGTAACGCATTTCACGATAGCTGCACATACACCATCGGGGTACACGTGGTACGTACGTGGTACGGGGTACCAATGGTACCTCGGAACCCAGGGAAGTATACGGGGGTATACTTACAACATGCAAGTCAATGCTTACAATCGGAGGCACAACACAGCATTGCTTGTAGTCCAATAGACATGACGAGGCACTGCGCTATTGGAATAACGTACGGTACGGGTATTGCTAGCTTTGTTTGATTGGAACCGGTGCTCATCAGCGAATGAACGAAGAATCTAAGGATCAGCTCGACTTATCGAGAATCCTGGGCCTAAGACTGAATAAAACATATAAAGCAAGAATATACACCTTAGCCAATGGGAAAGCAGCACGGTGAGATATCCATAGCGGCATAGCCTAAGGGTATAGGGACGTTTTCAAAAGCATGTTGGGACGTGTGCAAAAGCATGTTGGGACGTGTGCAAAAGCATGTTGGGACGTGTGCAAACGTGTGCATCGTGTCGGGACAATGTGCAAAGGATGTCAGGACATGTGCAAAAGCATGTCGCGGGACATGTGCAAAAGCATGTTACACATCAACTTCTATCTCCTTATTTGGCACAACTTCGCGCAAGAAGCTCTGATTGACAACTAGGTACACGGGGCGTGTTCAGGAGGCAAGTAGCATTCGATGTACACATAATCTGGCTCTGTGTACAAAGCATTGCAGGGGCTTGCGTGCTCGCATGCAGCATCAAGGGCGGTCAACGAGAGTGCACTGGGGAACTTAGCGGGCCAGTCGCGGTGACTGTAGGCGGTCACCTATCGAAGCCTACATGGCCTATCACTTCGGGAGCGAAGTGGTGAACTCCGAGAGAAATGTGAGCAAAATAGACAAAGTCCCAGAGAGCACTTTCGCTGTGGAGCTAGGGGGAGGGGCTCTGCGTGATCGCTAGCTGTGGCTCTGAATTATGCATGACGCAGCATCAGCTTCTGGGGCATATTGCATATATATGCGAGATATGGTGCAATCTCGGACGATCGTGTCACGTGGCATTGTAAGGGTCTTGATGGCCGGAAATAGCTTAGCCTAGCAATGAACACGTGTACAGCAAGGACACAATTCTAGAGGGCGCTAGTGCTTCGGTGTTCCGAAATCAGTCGAGGCAGGGTTCGCAACAGTACAACTACCGAACACCAATTATCGAACTGCATCCTTGCAGTATATCCGTGTGGTACAAGACTATTTACTGCATGTCTAGCATGCCTAGGGTAAATCATGGTTCAACTCCTTGTGAGCTGCATTGCTCTTCTTTCATGTCAGGCTCTTTCCAATTACTTCTTCCCTTGATTTAAGCAAGAATCATTGTTTTGTTGTTGAAGACCCAGCTATCTGCCGAGGTGCACTACTTGTTGGACACCGAACCATCGTTTTTAATAATTATAGACTAAGAAAGTTTTCAAAAGGAAATGCGGATATCTCATCCAATGGCCCTGAAATTCCTCACATCATCTGCCACATGTACTAGTCCATGAACATTGTATACAGCTATTTCTTTCTCTTACACTCGAGGAGTACGGCACTCTCACTCAAGAGATTTGGTCCAGTTTTTGTCAGGGTGCTTTGCTGAGGTGACAGCCTTACTGATGAGTCCTGGTGACTGAAGTTCAGGCCAACAGACAGGATCCATGGAATTACCAACAAACCATTTTTTTTATGGAAAATAGCCACTTCTTCCTCCTCCTTAAATCTAACAACATGGTACAAAGATTCATTGATTTCAGAACTGGCAAGGAAGGCTGCTGTATCTGTATCTAGGCTTGAACTGCGAGAACCTCTACTTTAGGTCACATGACATGTACCGTCACATACATGTAATGTACAGTGACTGGGTGGTGATTCTTGGTACAGCCTGCAGATGTTTCAGAGGTCATGTATGCCCCCTCCCTCTGTTGTGAGGGTCACTTGGTTGCAGTGAAATTACTGTGTTCAGGAACATAGCACGGAGGAAGGACACAGCCCAGTCATGACTCTAATGATATGCTACTGCCATGGCCTTTTCCAGTGTTACAAAATGTCAACATATAATTGGGATATGATAATCCCGAACCGCACTCATGAAGCATATAGGAATGACAACATAGACGTCACTTTCTTAGCAGAACATTTTCCCCTCAATATCTCTACAAGCAGACACACACATCTCACTGCTAAGCATTGAGACCCTGAAATACTTACTATCTGGGAATCTTATGGATATTTGAAGAATTGCTGCTTTCAGCGGAAGAGATTGTACACATACTACACAACATATGCAGTACTTATCTCCTTGAAGAAAAATGTATAAAACTAGACATACTTCTCCTCTTATCTTAACACAGCAATCACCACTGCTTGTTCAAATAGTACAACTACCTTGCACCAATTTCCTGAACTGCATCCTTGCAGTATATCCGTGTGGTACAAGACTATTACTGCGTTATTTAAACTTGTTGAAGCTGTTTTTATTCCCACGGCTCTCCATTAATTTTGATAAACATGAGTGATACTTTTCTTTCCTGTCAGGCTTTTCCCAATTACTTCCCTACGAAATAGTGCAGAAATCAGATTTCCCACCAGTTGGGTGGGAATGGTCCATAGCACACACAGAAAAAAACATAGATTCCACGTTAGAATCCAAGCACGAAACAAATCATATAGCAATGCACAACAAAATCAAATCAATTATAGTCCAAGACATAATAAGTCCAGAGTTCAATAAGAGTTCAATAGAAGAAGTAACACGGGCATCAGTTCACTGTTGCATCATCAGTTCATGGAAACATTGGCAAATTCTAGAGTTCACGAGGTTCAAAATGAACGGGCGAATGGTCGAGTCAATAGTCACTTGCTTTTGGGCTACGCACTACGAATACTAAATCTAAGACTATGGTATAGAAAATGCATGGAATATGAGAAATATAAGAAGTATAACACTGTCCATTGGCGAAATTAATAGTTCACATGGAGAATTCATACAATTTCACTGGTCGTCGTCTGGTGTGGAAAATTCTTCGAGTAGGGGAAGTCGGTGGGAAGAGGGAGCCGTCCCTGGAGTCATCACGGGGATAAGGATTGGAAGGAGTATAAGTAGCTGTTCACCCAAGGTGCGTCATGTTGTTGACCAGTATTGGAACCGGCAGCGTCGTTCATGGTGATCACCAGAAAGAGCAACAAAGTCACAGTCTCGGCATGGGGCTCC
This sequence comes from Astropecten irregularis, assembly GCA_963971285.1. NCBI lineage: Eukaryota > Metazoa > Echinodermata > Asteroidea > Paxillosida > Astropectinidae > Astropecten > Astropecten irregularis. Next base: position 8,007,253 of record OZ020259.1, read on the forward strand.
GGAGGATAGCGAGAAAGTCCTGCAGGATACGGCCTGGTAAAACTGGCCAAGGCGCCCTTGGCAGGGGCACAGGGCATGCTGCAGTTCATGTCACTAATCTCTGGTTTACTCGGTCCGTCGAATTCGAAATCATCTGTCTCTGATAGGCTCACTGCACATCTTAAAGCTTCAGCTCTCTGCTGTAGGTCACAGGCAAGGCGTTGGACACGGCTTGTCCGGGAGTTTCTCTCTGTGTCTGCAAAACGGCCGATATGGTTCCCTAACCACACGCCGCAGTGATTGTATTGCACGAGCGCCAAATACAATCACCCCAGAGTGTACCACTGTTGCCATCGGTACTAGGACTGTCGCCGGTGAGGGAGTGAGGATGAACCTTCTGTGGCCTATCAGTTCATGGGGAAAATCTAGCTGCTTTGTCGGAGCATGGAGCTTCCTAGCTCCCTGGTTGGAGGACGTGGCATCTTCGGGACGGTGTTCAACTCGCTTTCTACCTCATCTGAGGTGGCTTGAATTCGTTAGGCTGCAGATAGCGGTTGTCGGCTGTTAAAAATCGGGTCAAAGTTCACTGTTGGCAACACATTATGTCACCCTAACCATCATGATGTAGCACTAACTAGTCGGGATCATATAGCACCCTAGGGAGGGCATCTGCATTGCTGCATCTCTTCTAGTTCACTGCACAGTGTTCGGTTGTCAAGTCAAAGTGGGCCATGGTCTGGAGCCATCGAGTATCTGGACCTCTCCCCGTCATTAGACATTAGAGCGCTGTGGTCAGTGTGCATCGGGAACTCACGCCTACCGATCAAGTATAGTGTCTGAAGTATTGTACACAGCTTGTTCATGTCTAATCGGTGGTGGCACGGGGACCGGAGATTGTGCAGCAGGCTTTACGTCATCTTCACTTGGGCTGGTTGCTGGTGTTTTCCGGCATGATGATTTATATAGAGTTGTATGTAGATACCAGTTCGTATACTGTATGCTTACAGTTGGTTGGGCGAAACAGGTACCGTTGAGTGCCTGCAGTTAGACGGATACCCATACCTGGTTGGGCGTTCATCAGAGTTCATTGTTCATAATAAATGAAAGTTCGCCACGCAGTTCCTTGATCTCATTTTCGGCTATTTCCAACTTCTTCTCTGCATGAAGTTCAAATCTAGGTGAATAACGCGTAGCTCTTTTCTTAGGCATCTTGTTCATACATTCATAATGTCACCAATGTTCCATTCCAGTAGGTTCCAGACGTGTTAAAGTCCATATCCCACCTCTTCCACCAATGTTACATTTCTGTAATAATTACTTTAACACTCAGTTAGTAGTTCAGATGAGAGACTAAGAAGTTCTGTTGCCACTTCACATTTAATAGCACTGCAGGCTCACAGCTGCGTAGTATAGCATTCTGACATACATTAACAAGCACAAGTCAAGTATGAATCTCGAATGAAAGAATAAAGAATGAAGAGTGACTGCTAGCAGAATCATGAATGAATAAGAATCACCGCTTATTGTTACAGAATCACGGGTAAAGAATCACTGGGAAGAGTGAATCAAGAATAATCACTGAGAAGAGTGAATCAAGAATGACTGCTAAGGCTGACCACTGTCCTTTCAGGCCAACATCTAAACACTTAGCCAAGTAGCCAATATGCAAATCTAACAGAGCATGTGCCTATTAGCAATACTAGCCAAGCAAGGGCCTATTAGCAAAACTAACCAAGCGAGGACCTTCATGTATTAGCAAAGAATGTAATCTGCAAAACTATGGTCTTGCACAACACAATGCAAAGCACTAATTGGATTAGCAAAGACAGGCTAGCATTCTCAGGCAAGACAGAGCAATGGCAAACTTGGCAATGCTAGATAAGGTGTAAGGCACGGACTAACCATAATGCAGCATGTTAGGGTTTTAACCACATACAGTATAAAACACAACCATTATAATACACTGTACCATGTTTCAGGGAAACTCAACACTATCTCTACAAGCAGACACACACATCTCACTGCTAAGCATTGAGACCCTGAATTTCCCAAGAAATACCTACTGTACTATCTGGAAATATAATGGATATTTGAAGAATCGTTGCTCTAAGCGGAAGAGATTGTACACAACAAATGCAGTATCTCCTTGAAGAAAAATTGTGTAAAACTATAGACATACTTCTCCTCTTATCTTAACACAGCAGTCACCACTGCTTGTTCCAATAGTACAACTACCTTACACCAATTTCCTGAACTGCATCCTTGCAGTGTATCCGTGTGGTACAAGACTATTACTGAGTTCTTTAACTTGTTGAAGCTGGGTTTTTTTTCACGGGTCTCCATTAATTTTGATAAACATGAGCGTTACTTTTCTTTCCTGTCATGCTTTTTCTAATAGCTTCACTACAGAAAAGCACAGAAAAAAATTTTTTCGACAGCTTCGTGGGAATGTCACAGATGCTGACTTTCTCATGCACTCTTCTTCAACATGTGTGGTGTACTTCTGCTGGCCAATCTCGCGTGACATGTAGTTACATAGGTCGTCAATACCATTTTGACCTGCATGCCTAGCATGCCTAGGGTAAATCATGGTTGTACTCATTGTGAGCTGCGTTGCTCCTCTTTCCTGTCAGGCTCTTTCCAATAACTTCTTCCCTTGATTTAAGCAAGAATTGTTGTTTTGTTGTTGGAGACCCAGCTATCTGCCGAGGCGCACTACTTGTTGTAATGGCAAAGTTGGACACCAAACCATCGTTTTTAATTGACCAAGAAAGTTTTCAAAAGGAAATGCGGATATCTCACCCAATGGCCCGAAATTCCTCACATCATGAGCCACTTGTACTAGTCCATGAACATTGTATACAACCATTTCTTTCCCATACACTCGAGGAGTACGGTACTCTCACTCAGGTTTAATAATTTGGTCCTGTTTTTGTCAGGGTGCATTGCTGAGGTGCGCCTTACTGATGAGTCCTGGTGACTGAAATTCAGGCCAACAGACAAGATCCATGGAATTACCAACAAACCATTTTTAGTGGAAAATAGCCACTTCTTCCTCCTCCTTAAATTCAACAACGTGGTATACAGATTCAATGATTTTAGAGCTGGCAAGGAAGGCCGCTGTAGCTGTATCTAGGCTTGAACTGGGAGAACCTCCTACTTTAGGTCACATGCCATGTACCGTTATATACATGTAATGTAGGCCTACAGTGACTGGGTGGTGATTCTTGGTGGTACAGCCAGCTGATGTTTCAGAGGTCATGTATGCCCCCTCCCTCTGCTGTGAGGGTTACTTGGTTGCAGTGGAATCACTGTGTTCAGCAACATAGCACGGAGGAAGGACACAGCCCAGTCATGACTCTAATGACATGCTGCTGCCATGGTTTTTTTTTTCAGTGTTACACAATGTCGACATATAACAAGGATATGATAATTCAGAACCACACTCATTTAGAAATGGTAATATAAACGTCACTTTTTTTGCAGAACATTTTTCCCTCGATATCTCTACAAGCAAACACACACATCTCACTGATAAGCATTGAGACCCTGAAATACTTACTATCTGTTAATCTAATGGATATATGAACAACTGTTTCTTTCGTTGGAAGAGATTGTACACGACAAATACAGTATCTCCTTGAAGAAAAATGTATAAAACTAGAGATACTTCTCCTCTTATCTTAACACAACAATCACCAATGCTTGTTCCAATAGTACAACTACCTAACACCAATTTAACAAGACTGGTACAAGACTATTACTGTGTTCTTTAACTTGTGGAAGCTGGGTTTTTTTTCACGGCTCTCCATTAATTTAGATAAACATGAGTGTTACTTTCCTTTCCTGTCAGGCCTTTTTCAATGACTTCCCTACGGAATAGCGCAGAAAACAGATTTCTCGCCAGCTATGTGGGAATGTCACAGATGCTGACTTTCTCACTGTGATGTACTCTTCTTCAACATGTGTGGTGTACTTTTGGTGGCCAATCTCGTCTTACATGTAGTTGCATAGGTCATCACTACCATTTTGATATGCCTAGCATGCCTAGGGTAAATCATGGTTGTACTCCTTGTGAGCTGCGTTGCTCTTCTTTCCTGTCAGGCTCTCTCCAATTACTTCTTCCCTTGATTTAAGCAAGAATCGTTGTTTCAGACTGAGTAGTTGGTTTCTGAAGGCCAGTGTTTTTGCGATGTTCTGGAAATTACAGACTATGTGGGATAACCGCTTGGAAAGGTTGTGATTGGCCTCAAAGCGCATTACCCAAAACCGTATCAGATTGCCCAAGGACTGTATGGCTGTAGGGTAGTGAACCATCAAATGGTGCTTTGGCTTAAAGTGTCGGTCTTCAAAGAGATGCAGAAAATGGTTGTGGTGATCTTTGATCAGATGCTTTAAGTAGATTGCTTCTTCCTTATACGTGACTGGAAAAAATATCAAATCATTCAATACAGTCTAAAAGCATCAATATCAGCTCCCAGTATTCATTGCCCTCTGGAACAAGGTCGCCTAGCGGAACAGTTATGTGTCGCATCATACACCACATCTGACCAGCATGCTGACCAGAAGCACCATCAGGATGAGTCACTGAATTATGCTGACTGAACACAGTTCTTGTTCTTGTCATCTGGTGCCCCATAGCCTGTCTGTTGGAGATTGTTACGATTCAATTAAGTCTTCTTCATAGTTTTTTCTTGTACGAATCATCAACTTATCCTCGGCTACTTTCCGTCTTATGTCATTTCGATGCATTCGACACCATCGGCAAGGATGGTTAGCTGTGAATCCTTCCGCAAAACCAAACAACGAATGAATTCCCAAGTTATCTCCAACTACTTGGCCAACATCCACTTTGACATTCCCTTCAAATGTACAACATGTAGTTGTCACTATGTCAATTTCATTGTCTGCCAGGTTGTTGAGGTCATTGATCAGTGGTTCGAAAACAGCAGCATAGCCGTACAGTTTTGCATCATTGGAATTGAACAACATCAGCAGGTGTATGTTGTCCAATGATGACCTTAATTTTGGGTGAAGATTTGCTATAGTAAAATACACAGCAACCCTCTTGTGAATTCCAGCTTTTTGGGCAGTGATCTCTTATGAAGCTTTCGCTGGATAGCTTGTTAATTGCTGCCTTCTTCAAATATTTCTATTTTAACTGCTGAAAATTGATTCAGGACCTTGGCTGTGAATTGAAAAAAAAAACCTGGTATTTTCATACCATTGCTGGCGGTTACATGTAGGTGGATACAATACTCAGCCAGAATGTATGACGGCCACATATGCCTAATGTTGGCAGGCGCCCTTATCAATTAGTGGACAATTTGTTTGGTAATATAAATCACATGAACATATTTGATATTTTAATATCTTTAGTGTCCCTTTACATTTCAGAATCACTAAATCACTAACTGACCATTTCTTAGAGAAAGAATAATTTCTGAAACAAAATCTGAAGAAAGTCACGTGAAGCTTTGCTCCATGTACAGATGTAATTAAAACAGTAATGAGCGGAGGCTGCCGTTTTGATGGGTTATAAGTATAGCCCCTCATTTGTCCACATTATATTGTGATAGGGAATGTCACAAAATAATTGTCACGTCGACGTCGGGCACAAAAAATCACCATCTGATTCTTCATACCCTGAAAGTTATACCTAAATCTGTGAACATTTCTGTTTGGGTATTACCAATCCTGTACTGTACTTGTATCCTAGTATGAATGCAGACTAAAATTCGCCATTGCTTTTAGTACTGTCAGACTGTTCCAAAAGCTCGTTTAAAGTGTTGAGTGGCTTGTATATAGCGTTCACAAGGTAGGCTATACATGTATTGGCAAGGCTTCATATGCCTTATCCTTTCAGTGGTGGCCATCTCTATCCTGCCTTTTTGCAATGTCACGTAGGACCTCACGAGTGTCTAACCTTTCGAGCACACGCTCGTTGGCTGTCTTGCAAATTTTCCATTTTCGATGTAGACGAGCATTTCCTTGAATTTTTTTTTATACACATTAGGTCTTTGTTTTCGTGATATTCAATCATTTCGTGCTCACGAAATGAATACATTCGCTCGAAATAAATTTGATCGTACGAAATGGTGTTGTGCACACCTTTTCTTTTAAGGAGCTCAGAGCTCCGTAAGACACAGGCAACGGTGTTGGCAGTAAATAAGGCGTTGCGCAATAAGGCAAAATTGCCGCCCGAAACTCATTCATCGTAGTTCTCATACAGTGTACTACCGGAACATAATTTTGTACGATCAAAATTACTGACGAATACGCTATATGTGCTTGTTTTCCAATGCTAGTCAACCTTCTTCAATTTTGCCCATACAGTTTTTGAGCGGCAGAATGGGTTGATGACTATGATTTCATCTTGTTTGGATTGGGTTATTATTTTCAATTTGGCAGTGTTTCGTCATTTACCTGGCTAAGCTTCTGCAAGCACGACTTAGTACAAATTACTTGACCAGCATTAATTGGACTGTACCTGTTATACTAGGTTTGTTAACTTCTATTTTGTTTTGCGTACCAGCTAAAACAAAATACTTATTTTTGATTATTTTGGATCCGTATCATTTCGGCAGTACAGTTTTGTCAATTCCTTGTTTTGGATTCTATTTCATTCCAGTTATTATCTTTCCAATTAGTTTTGCCAAAAGTCCTGTATTTTGTACAATCTCTATTTGGGGTGTCTGAAATTGGTGTGAATACTATATGGCTAATCATTAGAAATATTTAAAATTCGTCTTAAAACACATCTTTTAAGAATTTCGATGCAGTAACTTTTATTGTAATATTGTGATTTTTATGAACAGCTTTTTTTATTTCAGCTTCTGTTAAAGATGATGCATTTCACGTTTTGTTATTGATTAACTTGCTTTTATTGTAATTTGAATAATTTGTTAATTAGTAAGTGCCTTTGATGAGAACTATATGTATGCCTGATTGTCAGTCACGGATTATATAGAAATTGAATGGACTAGAAATTATTCAGGTCAAAACTCAAAATCAGACTTTTGTAAAAGATTTAGCATGGATCAAAATGTCTTGTCCATTCAGTTCTTAAAATTGCATCTGAAAAATAAATATCTCTTACGGCCAGCTAGATATGAATTGAGATAAAAGGTTCTTTACCGCCAAAGTGAAATGCTTAAAAGGAATTGATAGGCTTAATAAATAGTGAATGCAAGAGAGAATTCCATTATATTTTTGTCAAGACCTTGAAATGTCATCATTCAGAACAGAAACCGAGAGCAATTGAATGTGTGCCTCCTTGATGACTAAGCAATAAGAAATTCCATGGATTTGTTATTGCTGCGCAGGAAAGCCTTGGGAGTTGGGGTTTTATTGAAAAGATTACCCATCCCTTGATACTCCCAAACGTTTGTAATGTAGAGTATTGTAAAGTATAGTGGAGTTGTTTTAGTTTTTTCTTCATTTTCCTAAAATAATACATCTACCATTATTTTAACTAGCTTAAATCTGTATTATAATTTCTGCACTACATGTAATGTTTTTGTTTTTTTCTTCTGCGTAAATAAACATGTGTTTTTAAGAAAAATATTGTAATATTTGTATTTGTTTATTCAGGTGTAAAGAAACAACAATTTGTCTGTTTCAGGTGATCCCGTGATAGGTAATCTACATAGAGGATTTACTAAATATTTGTCTCGCATAGTCAATGCATTGGCAGTGTTCTAATATGTACAGTCTTACCATAATCAAGCAGATTGTAAAGGAGATCTGCATCACCAATTATAGACCAACAGCATCTACGACAATTAGCCTTATGTAAGGTCTCAGCATATTAGAAAGATTCAATTGTTGCCACATAATTTTGGCCACGTGGTAACATTTTTAGATGCATTGCTTGAATTTAGGTTGACCCGATAACAAACAATTTGATTCAGTTTCTGATTTGCTATAACTGTACAAGATTCCTTATTCTAAGAGGATGCGGCTTTTTAATCAATATCATGAAATACACACAAGGGATACTGATTGAAAAGTGAACGAAAGATAATTGAACATGTATATGAACTCGAGAGACTGTACGGATGGTGATTGTCAAACTTAAAAATATGCACGAACAAAAATCTGCTATTCTTGGCATTCCATGCTCAATGTAAAAAAAGCGGCATGCGTGCAACTGCCGGCATGATATTACATATGCCCTACATTTAATTTAATTCTATTTTGGGGTACAGCTTTTCACCAAGCGTGATACGAACAGCGTGTTCATTGGATTTACTTTATTTTGCCGAAAGAAAGATGGATAATCCTCATTGTTATTCGCCTTGTTATAAAATTCACAGAATAGCTAATATTTTTTATTAAACCGAATCGGCTAAGATCTCCATTCAATTCACGGATGACGCCCGGACCTTAGTCATTGATAATGGCGCATTCCCAGTATAGAACGTGGAAAGACTAAGAAAGTAAGAATTAGTGGTTGACATCTTTATACACCGGATAAGTCTTAACTTCAAATGATTGGAGAGCTAGAAATAAAGTGTTTCCGTTGTCTATGAAACGAGGCTGCTTGAAAATTTACTCCACTGAAAACGTCGTGCAACATTGCTTCTCTAGACATCGCAGAGACACCAAGCAAAGTTCGTCTTTTATTATTTTTACCGCGGTCTTATACTAGTGTTATCTGGAGCCTGAAGAACAATCCAAGTAAGGAACGGATCTCATCCATCTCTAGGCTCCTGTTGCTCAACCAAAATGAGCCAAATCAACCAAATTTATTCCCATAGTACCACAGGGCCGATGGTTACTAGTATGATGGAAGAATCGAGTACCGCAAATGATGAAGAAAGCGGTTGGGGTGTTGACAAGGTAGCTGGGAGTGACTGGGTATTTGCCATGTATAGTATCATCTGTGTGGTTGGAGTCACTGGTAATCTACTGGTCTGTATCGTACTCCTCCGTGTACCATCTTTGAGGTCAAACACCAGTGATTTCCTTATACATTTATCCCTTGTCGACCTGGCAGTGTGTATACTGGTCATCCCGTATAAGATCATACCTCCCTTGATGACCCAAACGTCAAGACCACATCTTCCTCACTTCTTGGGTCAACTAAGATGCAAGCTTTACGTCTCACAGTATCCATTCTGGGTCTTGGTTTACGTTTCAATTCACACATTGGTCACCGTGAATGTGGAGCGTTTCGTGGCCATCAACCTCCCGCACAAATACAAACGAATCTTCGGTAACAGGCGGAACAAAGTTTCCATCATCGCTTTCTGTTGGGCGTTTGACATTCTGTTCGGGAGCTTCATCATGTTTCGGTACACCGAAGATCCAAACGACGGGTGCATCTTTCTCGGTTGGCCGAGCTTTGGCGTGCAGGTAGCTTTCGGAGTTCTGCTCTACGTTTTCGTGTTGATCGCTCCTTTCGTGTTCATGGTTACAGCACAGTGGAAGGTGATTTCAACGTTGAAGAAACAAGTACAGACTCTTACCGGACAAGCATGTAAGTTCAAAGGAAAATTAAGGCCTGCTTTATGGAATGAATTATCATCCGTCAAATTAGTATAGTCTTGACCTATTTAAGAAAAATTTCAATACATCATTGTTCTCCTTTTTGAGTAATGCATGGTTATAGTTGGTATTTGTTTATCACCTTTTTCACGAAGGGACAGAAATGGCAAAAATGTTTTCGAAATTCATTTTTTGCCTAAATCGATTGAAGGTAATGCAAGAGACATCTTGGCGAACTCATTTTTGTTAAAATCAAATGGAATCATAGAGATCATGGAAATCAATAAAGGGCCCATTGCACCGCCAAATGGCATTTAACGTTTTCACGAAGAGACAAAGTAGCCAAAACGCACGTTGTTCTACGGGGACAAGATACAAACATGCCCTCTAAAAATAGGGGAAATCTTCAATTTTAAAATGGTTAAACTTTAAAGTTGATTTTCTCAAAACTATCGTTTCAGCGCGCCGAGGCCACTTTGTCTCTTCGTGAAAACGATGACGAATTATGTATACATAATGTATTTATTTATGCATTTGTATTTATTGAGCTGTGTGTAGATAGAGCGCATTGGACAATTGGCGCTTTATGGGCCTATGCCCATAATTATTATTATACGGAACATTGGCTCACGAACACTTCTCAACGAAGTTGGTACAACATATGAATTAATTAACGAATTAATTCGATCGATTTTCGTTTCTGCACCGCAACTTGAAAACTTTACGAAATATAAATTTTGCACTGAAAGGACAACAAAATAAAATTAGTTAGGCCTAGTGCTTAATCTGAATTATTATTAAATATTGTATGGTCAAATTGAATTTAAAAAAAAAAAACACGTCAAAACAGTAAGTAGATGAATAAAAATGTATAGGGAGGAATTTGCTGTGAACTACTACTATTCGATAGAATTCCAAACTGTTCAATTACGCAACACACTATACTTTTTTTGCGAAAACTTGAAAATTTCATTCCCAAACCGCTTTTGGACAATGTTATAACTTCTTCTGATAACACAGACGTTTCTGTATTATTTCGCAGCGGCTTCAGATACGAACCGTTCTGACAAGCGAAAGATGTGGCAACTACGAGCCAGCCAGACCCTGATGCGAACCATGGTTGCATTCGTCATTACCTTCGCCATCTGCTTAGGACCCAACCAAACCTGGTATCTGCTCTACAGCTTTGGAGCCAAGTTCAGCTTCACCACGCCATTCCACCACTTCACTGTCATTCTGAGCATCGCCAATTCCTGCGTCAATCCGGTCATCTGCATCATCACTAATCAGCCGTTCCGCAGGGGAATCCGGAAGGCCTTCCGTTGTAAGAAGAATTCGACCAGAGTAGTTGATGAGTCTACACTATCTGTGAGTATGACAACTCGAACAACCTAAGACTGAGACGTAAGCTTCTATATACAAACATCAAAATTTAAGTACATGTAGTTCGTTTATGTGGTGCGCAAAACATTGGCGCGTACTATGTCTTTTTGAAAGCCTCGTCCAAGAATTCGATTACCGAGTGACCGATAACACTAACATATAACATATTTAAACTTGAAGACCGGTTTATGCTGCCTGCATTTCGACCGAAGTGGCATAATATTCATAAGATATTAATTCAAACATTGCACATAGTTATAGGTATAATACATGATTGGTAAAGGTCACAGAACAGTATTCAAATTATGTATAATCCAACATGTGCATGAAATTATAAGCCTTTGAACATTTGAGCTCAATCGAACATCTGAGTTGGAAACCTAGCAAAACTTAATTATTTTCTCTTAAAAAATATAAAGAATGCTTGTGATCTTACCCCGAGATCAAAACCTTTTTCCGGTCTTTCTTTTACTAATAACGTGATGAATACACCGTTTCAGACGGAAATATTTTAATAGTATGTTTCTACCAGCACCATCTTCAAACTCTAAACATTTATGTTTGCATATGTTACCAATCCTGTACTGTTTAAAAAGAAGTTATAATTACAATTTATGTTGAATTTATTCACTTTGCTTATTCATTTGCTTGTACGTTTATGAGCAATGTGGTTATAGCTAAGTAACTAAGCTATGAGTGGAAGATTTAATGTCCACACGTGAGAACAGTAGCAAGTGGGTGTTTTATGGACATGTTTTTTCGATTAAAGGTTTACTGTAATCGAATTTGGGAAAGGGTTAAACATGTTTTCATATTATTTCATAATAGCCTCCCTATATTATTAATAACTATATACATTTATATGTGTATGTTAGTGCTTACAATCAGTACAGGTATGGCCCTCCCAAAAAACAAGTCCCCCTTGGAACCGATCCACACAACAATAGCGTGAGACGTCACCTACAGAACTATAGTATATATAGGCGCGCACCACGTTATACTTTGTGGCGTTCTGCATGTGACGTAGCAAGGTTTTTCGTCGCGAAAAGTGGGGTGCTTAAATATTGGTCTAAATACCACCTCTATCTACATACGATTTTTTTAGCACAAACGAAGATAGACAGGTTGAGTTTTAGATGTATTTAACTTCACATGAGTTTTGATTACAGTAAAAATTTAATCAGGAATCCATGCATTGGGTATAGGTATCAATAATACCACTTGTAAAAACAGCACAAGCAACGTAGTTAACCAACTGCATTGTATGATAAAAACAATATATTTTTAGTCATTGAAAAGTATTCAGGATATCGCTGTATACAAGTGGTTTCATGGCTTCCGACTACTTAACGAACAAAAATGATCGCCTATTATGTACACCGCCAGCTGGAAAGCTTACTTGGTAGGGCGCCGGGACTTATTCCGGGGGTCGCTGAATCTCGCTCCAGTCAATTTTCTGTGTCCACTTTTTTATTTATCTAGTGAGTTTCCCTTGTGGTTATTTTGTAAAAAAAAAAAAATTTAGTTAAAGGTAGTTTTACGATTTTTAATTATGTTGAATTTATTCCCATCTTAACTTAGTAATTTTTATGTAAAATTATAGGATACTAGATCATTACAAAATTTTCTAGAAGCGCATTTGTTTGTCCGTTACATTTCAACGCGTTGTTATTATTGTGGATTATATGATATGATATTATATGATTATTATGCACATGGATTTCTCAGCATGTCTGTTATGTGAAGAGCTCTCGAAATATTGTTAAATGTTGAATAATCTAACATAATTATAGAATAAGTGTTCAAAGTGTAAATATTCACAACCTTATGCATCTTAACTCCTCAAAAGATATGCAATTCACGTTTGATCTATGTACAAGGAAACTGGTATCATTAGAAAGCGTGATTATTCCTCTTTACAATGTGTCATTCGTAGTGCTATTGTAATCGTGGAACGTACATTTCTGATAAATATGCAGCAATGTCAAAAAATGGACAGTTGCAAAATTCGTAGTTTTCAGTAGTGAATTATCACTCCGAATGCCACGGACGTTTCAAACAGCATCGACTCGTACGAAGCTGTATTAGGGACATGCTCAAACAATAAATTTGTATGAGTTTTATGTCGAACGTACGAGTTATATGTCCTACGTACGAGATATAAGTCGTACGTACGACTTATTTATCGTACGTACGACTTATGAATCATATCTCGTACATACGAGATGTATCTCGTACGTACGACTTACATCTCGCGTACGACTTACAACTCGTACGTACGACTTATATCTCGTTCGTACGATTTATGAGTCATATTTTGTGTGTACGAGATATAAGTCGTACGTACGAGTTGTATGCCGTACGTACGAGATGTAAGTCGTACGTACGATGTACATCTCGTACGTACGAGATATGATTCATAAGTCATACATACGACATATATGCCGTACGTGCGACTTATATCTCTTACGTACGACATATAACTCGTATGTACGAGTTAGGTCAAATAGAGGCAAATTAATTTTTTCAGCATGTTCCTAATACAGCTTCGTAGACTCGTCCTTTGTAACGGAAGAAATCGTTAATATAATCGACTCCCATTTCGTTCTCACTATTGTTAATCGGCTTTTTGTTAATTCGGTGTGTTATGCTGTGTACTTTTAAACTAGGAAATAATTATAGTGTACGGCCTGGAATTTTTCTTTAAAGGTGTAATACATGACTGATAAAGGTCACAGAACAGCACTCACACTTTGTCCAATCCAACATGTATTTCTGGATAAATACACCACTTCAGACAGATATGTTTGAACGGTTATATATTATGTAGCATTCCAGGCTTAAATTTTAAGGAATAACGCATTTGCATAAAGAGAAATAGAGACTCTTCAGCTGAAACCCTGAATTTGGTAAAGGTAAAAGGACATCGAGATGCCAAAACTGTTATGGACAACAATTATTTTAATTAATGCCCATATTTCACCGTTGGTTGCCATGGTGTCCAGTGTCAACAACACCATGCACTTATCAATTTTGTGCCGGCTGTTGAAATTGTGACCCTAGCTCCAAATTATTTTCGCTGGTTGATTAGGAAGAAAGGACGGTTGATGGCAACAGGAAGTCACGACGCAGCCATGAATTTGCAAGCAAGCTATGAAGGTTTATTTGTCAAATAACTAGGAATATGGAGGTAGGCAAAAACAAACATACACAATTCCAACCAATATTTTGGGAAACCAGTGACCATAATTATCATCGCACAATTGGTGGCCTAGATATTCTAAGGGTCCTAATTGTGGAAACCTATATATGCAATGCCTAATAGTGTACGAGTGGAACTTGCATAGTAATGGGCGCGCATCTTTTACCTGGCAAGAAAAAGCTGCAAGTCTTATTGATAATGCCACCGGATAAATGCAAATTAAGTATTCCCTTGAGTTTTGTTTAATTCTTTTCAATGAAAAAGAACGTACGTGTTAGTTGACATAAAATGAAACGAGATTAAAAGGATCCATGTTTTTGTTTTATTTCTTAAAGCGTTTTAAAGAGTTACGAAATGCTGTATTGGTCCCATCGTAATAGCAATAAATTTTGTTCAAAACATCAACCAGTTATGTGTTTGGATTCCTCATAGATCATCACACACCCACAGCCACAAATTAGTGACCACAGCAATAGGTGACACGCAGCATCCCCCACGAGAAGTCTGGTTTCTAGAATCAGTTGATTAGAAACACGTACCATGAATATGCAGATGCGGCAACGCCCCAATCAGAACCAGTCTGACTACGGACTGTAAGCTTCCACGGCAGGATACAGGCAGAGATAGAGTGACGTGTTGCAGTTAGCAATGCCTCATTGCTAGATATCCGGGCCAGAGGTATCACTACTTACCTTACGTGGCACTTAGTGTCCCTTATAAACCCAGACAGCGGAGCGCGAATTCCAGTTGAAGTCGAGGGTGACAGAGAGATGAACCTTTCCCAGCAGTAACGCTGAAGACAATTTCGATATATTGGATACAGTTTACTACACAGGCAAAGCGAACTGAACAATTTGTTGATGCTTGCTGTTTCCATCATCGTGGCTTGAACAAACTGCATCTCAGAAACGTTCTGTTTGTTGTCACATATATATGAATTGAACACATTCAGTGCCATAGAACATCGATCATCAAACCAGAGATTGGCATCAGAGTATCAACCGTCAAAATGCTCTCAGTTCACCTCTTCATTATCCTCTCTGGGCTCATTCTCACCAGCTTTACCCTCGGTCAAAACTGTCCTTTCATTGAATGCCCGCCCGGATGGAAAATGTGGCGTCGAGGCTGCTACCGTTTCACCTCGGATCTGACCTGGGCTGATGCCAAGGCAATCCTGCCAGGACATGGGCGGAGAGATGGCTGCGCCCCGCTCACAGGAGGAGAATGATTTTATCATTGACTATGTCATGGAGACAAATGTCAATTGGGCTATCATTTGGATAGCTTGTGATGACCTGGATGTAGAGGGTGAGTGGATGTGCAACAATATCCAGCAGACCAACACCTTCACGCATTGGAGTGAAACAGATGGAGAGCCCAACAATCATGGTGGAGTAGAGGATTGCGGTGCCATTGGAAAACAACGACATGGACTGTGGCTTGATATGCCTTGTACCACAATGTATCCCGCTATCTGCTACCGTAAGCCGAGCCCCTGAGCTTACCCAAATCAAAGAAAGATAACTCAAGTTGGTTACCAACTGCTTGAACCTTAAATTAAAAAAATAATTAGGTCTTACTGAACAAAATTGAACAGTTAGTTTGTAGCAAAGACCCAGACTATCTGCAATATTATTTAGTGCCTTTCCATTTGAAATTTTCACTCATAAAAGTAGGAGACCTTGGAAGTAAAACAAACGCGCCATCTTCAAGGACACAACCTTAAACGAGTTCGTGCTCGCATACTGCAAAACCGAATTAGATCAAGATTATTATTTCCAGATTATTTCCTTCGTCAATAATGAGATACATCTCATCAACTTGAATGCCAACACATTTTAACGGATAAATGATTTGGTGACAATGAGAACAAAGACAATGACTGCTATGACTTCTCAAGAATATATTCTTAAAAAGTAATTGTCTGGAACTTTTATTATAAATGCAACTTAATTTGAAATCAATACAAACTGCAAACTGCTCACAAAAAATTACCGGAAAGACATGTATATGAAATGCTCGCAGTTGGGAGGGCCTGAGGCGTTTCGATCATAACAGGATCTTTCTCAAAGACTTTCTTTTAAGAAAGATTCTGCTAAATAGGATCGAAACTTGCCAGGTCCTTTTATCTCCTATTTTAAGTATGTCCAAAGATCGGATTTTAAATCAAATCAGTTAAGATGTGATTAAAGAATTATCTGATTTTGTTGGCAATACACAAGTTCTATGGTGTCCACATTTTCTTTGTTTTTAATCTATTGTTTATCATTTGATTGCTTTATGTCACATGATGAGCCTTCCACGAATTACAGCTTTTGATTTCAATCCGCCAATGTCCCAATTTTCAGGAAATCACCAAAGCTGTACCATAACGTAAGATACAGCAAACCATACGACTTCAAACAGCGAAATATAACTCTAAACTGCATGCCATAGGTCTTGAAGCGCCCTGTTTTATATATGACTTCCATGAAGAACAATTCCTTTTCAAATTTGTCAAGTCTTCATAAGTTCTTGTGTTTGAACGTTTTCCCTGATCAGAACAGAAACTAATCCAAGATTGTTATATTCAATTACCCATCTTGCACACACCCATATAGTAACCTACATCACAGAGATATGACGTCTCTTTGTAATTTTTGTTAAAAATGTGATGACCAATCAACACTTCAATTACCAGGGGGAAAGAAGAATAAGAAAAAGGTCGGCAAATCAAATCACATCAGTCCTTTTACGATATTTGATGCCGTCAATAAAGCAAAACAGTAAAAAACTAAATTTAAATATAGGCATAATTGCCTGCAAATGCTGCTTGAAATATACCTCAATAGGCAGAGGTCGTTGTTTATCAATTATGAGAAGATCAAAGTATGAGAATATCTTGGTGGTCATAAAAAGGGTCAGGCAATTCATGCATACATATTGGCCTTACGACCTTTGTGGAATTAAGGACATAATCAAAATATCAGCGTCACAGACTGGTATTTGTGAATTTTCTTGACGCTGGTTTTCTAGTTCTAGGTTACAAATGAAGAGAAAAATATATTATATTGAGTATGTGGGATGGTTCAAACAGCTACTGTATTTTTAGATGCTCAAAATATCAAGCTGGCTGCTTTTAGAAAAAAATAATTTTCATGAGCACAAATGGGGACACTTCAGCCGAAACCTTGAATTTGGTCAAGGTAAGGTGACGTCAAGATATACCATAATTTCAATACACAACAGCAATAACTGGTTTTTTTTTTTCATTGCCAATTTTTCACCTTTGGTTGCCATTGTGTCCAGATTCAACAACCTCATTTTAATTAATTTTTTGCCGGCTGAAATTTTGATCCGAGCTCCAAATTATTTTCGCTGGTTGATTTGGAAGAAAGGACTGTTGATGGCAACAGGATGCCACGACGCAGCCATGAATAGCAAGGAAACTGGGAGGTTAATTAAGTAAACTACATAGGTATATATGGAGGTAGGCAAAACACACATACACAATTACAACCGGTATTTTGAGAAACCAATGACCATATCATCGCAAAATTGGTCGCCTAGATATTCTAAGGATCACAATTGTAAAAAAAACAACTTTCACTTCTTCATCACGTCTCCCAAAATAAACCAAAATCTGAATATTAATATTACTTGAATGTCGCCAAAAATATACGCAGCTGCACTGTACTAACGAAATTATTTAAAACACAAAGAGTTGTGGTTGGTTACCCAGGAAATATCATTTGCAAACATTTGAAGTCATATAACAGAGGGTGCTTCAAGACTTTTGACTTGTTGTTTTCATATTTTACCCACTTCAAAATTCGGGAGTGGGGTCGGTTTAAGGCAACAATAATATGGTGTGGAAATTGTTAATACGGTGGCGTATTAACGTTGTATAATTCCAAAGACCTTTGTATAGAAATATATCTTATTTGAGCACAATGCTAGAATTAATTAGCACTCCCTAAAAAAAAGGATATTGCAACAGAACCATCAATTTGAGTGCACGTTGTTGACTTCAGAAATCGACAGGCTATGTTTAATACCAGCGCGTGTATAGCTAGCCATGCACATGCCTAATAGTGTACGACTTGATCTTGCATAGCGATGGGCGCGCATCTTTTACCTGGCGATAAAAAGCTGCAAGTCTTAAATAATGCCGCAGGATTTATGCAAATTGGGTATTCCCTTGATTTGTATTCCATTCTATTCAATGAAAGGGTGCTGAAGACGTATGTGTTTTATATTTGACATGAAGGGTAACGAGATTAAAAAGGGCTCCAGTGGTCGATTTCACAAAGATTTACGATTGTATCTGTTTCCATAGTAACTAGCATTGTGACATCACATTTTGCTTAGCAATTAAGATTGATGAGCGTGTGACGATCTGACGTAGCATTTCGTGCAATCGTGCCAATGGGTCGATTTCACGAAACTAAAAGATTAATTTTAAGATTGGTTGTAAGTTTACCAAAGTTATTTGCATTGTGATATCACACTTTGCTTAGCAATCAAGAATTGGTTCATGATTTAAGATTGATCTTAGTGCTTGGTGAAATCGGCCACATGTTTTTCTTAATTCTTGGAGCTACGCAATGCTGATAATATAGTCCCATCGCAATAGCAATTGATATTGTTCAAAATATCAACCAGTATGTGTTTGGATTCCTCAGTTAAGGTAGTTAACCAACTGCATTGTCTGATAAAAAAAATGTAGTCATTGAAAAGTATTCAGGATATCGCAGTATACAAGTGGTTTCATGGCTTCCGACTACCAAACGAACAAAAATGATCGACTATTATGGACACCGCCAGCTGGAAAGCTTACTTGGTAGGGCACCGGGACTTACTCCGGGGGTCGCTGAATCTCGCTCCAGTCAATTTCCTGTGTTCACTTTTTAATTTATCTGTAGTGAGTTTCCCTTGTGGTTATTTGGTGAGAAAACATTTTAGTTAAAGCCAGTTTTACGATTTTTAATTCTTAATTTAATTATTCCCCTTTACAATGATGTGCCATTCGTAATGATAATGTATTCGTGGAATGTACATGCAGCAATGTCAAAAATGAAATGTTGCAAAATTCGTTGTTTTCAGTAGTAAATTCCCAATCCGTCCTTTGTAACGGAAAAAATCGTGAATACAATCGACTCCCATTTCGTTCTCACTATAATTGTTAATCGTATTTGTTTGTTTATTCGGTGTGTTATGTTGTGTTCTTTAAAACTATAGGAAATAATTATAGTGTACGGCCTGGAATTTGTCTTTAAAGGTATAATACATGATTGATAAAGGTCACAGAACTGCACTCACACTGTGTCTAATCCAACATGTACATACAATAGTTCACCTGCTGAAATTTCAGCTCAAACGGGCATGTGATACTCGAGAAAATAGCGGGGAAAAAACCCGATTTCTTATAGAAGAATTAAGAATGGTTTAAACCCTGAGATCAAAACTGTCTTCGGTCTTTGTTTTATTAATTTCTGGATTAGTACACCACTTCAGGCAGAAATGTTTGAACGGTTTTGTTTCTACCAGCACCATCTTCAAACCTTAAAATTTAAATGTAAATCTGTGAACATTTCTGTTTGGGTATGTTACCAATCGTGTACTATACATTTTAGTGACTTTTCTTGTAATTGGAATAATTTATTTATTAATGTGCGCCTTTGGTCACTTAAAGTGGAATAGTGCTATTTAAATAATAGCAATGTTTTTACAACATTTAGTTCCTTTTCAGTCGTGATGCTCTCCACCATGCATCTTGCTACATCGTACGACCTCACTCCATAGAAATGCATTGAAATAACTCAATCATCTCTGTTTTGATGACATTATTCTTTGTTTCTCAATATCTGCAAAGATCTTAGATAATGTACATAAATTAACACAATGTCGTTGTATTTACATCTTTAGTTTATCATCATCGTCTAAAATAAATTCCAAAAGCAACGAGTTTTGTGTATTTTTGCTTTTGTATATGCACATTGGTCAGCCCCACACGAAGATGTAGATGGCTTTGTACGGTGAAATATGCGGGAAATTGTACGGTTTTAGAAACCTTTAGGGGCTGGTGTGAAAAATCCAAGTCTGGGGAACACGAAAGTGTAAGTTGAATTGTCTATTTTTTAATTGAGAATATATTGAATTTTGTGACAATTCTGCTTTTTGGATCTCGCGCGTTTAAATCATGCCTTGAAGTAGGGCTGTGAATGGCGACCAGAGAAAGACAGATGTGAAAAGGGAGCCATCTACAGCCCTTTGTGTGGGGCTACCACATTGCTCGGCCAAGCTGCATTTAGTATGAGCGCGTGGCTGGTAACATTGTGTATGGAGAAAATTTGTGGAGAAATCAATTCCTTTGAACCTGCATGTAGAACTAGTATAGGTGGAGTCCAAATCACACTCTTAAGTAAATACCTCCATTCCTTTGCAGAGACAAGTTACAAGTAATAAAAAAAAGACAAGTTATGTCTTATAAAAGGTATAAAAAGGACTGGAGTTGGTTCATGATAACACCAAGGCATAGGCAGGCGCGGTTCTAGGGGGGGGGGGGGAGGTGGGCACACCCCCCCCCCCCAAAAAAAATGCAATTGAAAAAATTCTTGAAAATGCTGGATCTTTTAAGTTATTATTACACGCCAATTACATAACAAAAACGCGTAGTGTATGACATAGCTGCATGCTTTTCGACCCCTAATAAGACATACCAGAAGCGAGTGTTACAAGAACCCAAAATATTGGGTCTTAAGGCCTATTTACACATACGCGACTTTGTCGCAGCGACTTAGTCGCGCGTCAAAGTCGCACACGCGCAGCTGTTCAAAAGTAAGCGATATGTCGCGCGACTTTTTCCAAATTTTGTGATTAAAATCTAAATCAAACCTTCTCTTTTACACAAAAATTGCCACTTTATATGCCTCATCTTCTTCGTGCTCGGAAGAATACATTTTGCTTAGGGGGCCTACTGGTTTTTTGGCAGCTAGAGTGATCCTATACCCTCAGAAGGAGATCATAATGGCATAATTATGTTGTCTTTTCACCTGGCGTCTATATAATGTTTTTTAGATGCCTCGTACAATTAATTATATTTCTGGACCTCAGTTATTATTTTCTTGTCAATCTTTCCCAAGCAATCAATACAGCTGGCATATGAAGACATAGGGAAATACGTGTGCAACTTTTTTTGTCGCGCGACAAAATCACTTTCAATTTGATTTCAAAAAGTCGCGCGACAAGTCGCACTACTTTGTCGCGTAAATGTAAACACGCCCATTGATTTGTGCGCAGTTAAAAATACACGCGACATTGTCGCGCGACAAAGTCGCGTATGTGTAAATAGGCCTTTACTAGCCCCCGAAAAAATAATGGCTCTTCTAGCCCCCCAAAAAATATTGGCTCTATAACAGCGCCTGGCGAGGCAATTAATTTCTCCACCCCACCCTCTCCATACACGAAGTGAAAGAAGACAAAACGTCCAGTACGATTTTACCAGAGTTTATATAATTATCTTGACTGGTGTGTAACCCTAAACAAAGCAGCTAATGCTTCCGTTCCAATGCTTCAATTTCCGTATTAACATGGTATCATAACGATTATTGTATTCGATTATTATAATACATGAAATGTATAAGGAAGAATGTGATCGATGTCACCTGCTAGCCTTAATTCATCGTGCAACTGCCTGATGAAGGCTAGCAGTTCAGGGGTCGATTTCACCAAACTCATCGTAACTTACTATCAATCGTAGGACTGTTGATGCATTGCAGCCCTATATGGGATAGGTCCCCTACGATGGGTTATCCTTCGTAACTCGAGTAACGATCGATCGCAGGGCTTCGTGAAATCGACCCCAGGAGCCGAAACGTCACTAATTGCACTACCAGCAACGTGACATGGCGTGACACTAATCACCTCCTTTCTTACCTGTATTTAGCGCGATTAATAATCTTTTCCTTTCTATTGACATGTAATGCTTTTTTCAATTTAGCCCATTACAGAAATATTGTCATATTTTTTCATATTCTACGTTACATCAATATTTTAACATAATTAATACCATTGACAAAAGAAGTTGATACATTATACACCGTAAATATATATAACAAGCTATACAGTGTGTCCCAAAAAAAAACCCGATACCCATTTTCAAAAACGTATGAAATTGTATGTTTGTAGGTATTTGATTTTTAGTCTAACGCATTCAATATCTCCCAGGCCATGATCTAATGAAATTTCAAGGCAATCCATTCATGCATTACCGAGCAATTACTGATTGTTTGGAAAAGTCAATTTTGCTACCATTACAATTGAGTGACAATGGTGGTCATCTTAACATTCTAAGTTGTAATCTGTAAATCTCCTCTCATTGTGGCTGCCCACATTCACTACACACAGATCACCACTAAGATGACCACAACTGTCACTCATTTGTAATGGTAGCAAAATGGACTTTTTTAAGACAATCAGTAATTGCTCGGTAATGCATGAATGGATTGCATTGAAATTTGGTCAGAATTTACCAGGTGAGATGCAATTGCCAATGCAATAGACTAAAAATCAAATAGCTGACTACATACAACTTCTCCTCATAATTTTTTGAAAATCGGTATCGTTTTTTGGGGGGACACACTGTATTAAAGGAATTGTAAAGAAAATACTTTGAATTTGGGTGAACAAATCGACCCGTTAATTTTTTATCAGTGACTCAAATGACTTAGTTAAGAATACATTCACAAATGTATTTCATGTTTATATTAGGATCAGACGGTGTTAGTCTTGTCATGCTAACTATTTCGAATTATGTGTTTTCCCTTGAAATAATTTGTTTTCAAAACATTGCTTTTGCCATTTTCTATTTATTGTTATTTCATTTTCCCTTGAACCTTCTCAATAAAGTCACACGAATTTGACGCCACCTTTAAAAGAAAAAAAAAGGTACAAATAAAAGTGAGCAAGAATTTACCACTATCTTTGGAAATGAATATGCGTGTTTTTCCCTTTCAATTAGAAAAAAATATTGACAATGTACTATGCATTTTGTGTATGTTTAATACATACAAAATATTCATGGGTCTGAAAACTCACTCTACTTTGAATACAAATGGGAAAATGAATTTCACAATATTAAATCAAAAATGAAACAATTGACAATCATAATTTAAATCCCATTATGAATAAATTACACTTAAGTTAACTTACACACAAAAACAGTAGGATACAAGCCCACCTGTAGCACAAGCAAAAGAGCAGTCGCAGTAGCAGCAGTAAAGCATCAAAAACGGCCTCCAGTCAAACTGAGATTAGGTCAAGAAACCGTTTTGTCTAGATAAAACTTTAATAATATATAATGAATGACATTTTGTGTAATCGATTATGGAAATTCCCGACTCACTGGGTCGTTCCATCCACTCCTATAAAACAAAATATTGTTATTTCAATTTCACGAACCAAAATCCCACGAATCAAAGGGATACATTTTGGACAAGCATGATTGAATTCTACTTTGAGAGAATGGTGCCGACAATAGTCGCAGCAATTGTAAACTGAAGCAGCGCATGCAAGATCAGCACCTGCAGCAGCATCATCAGCAGCAGTGGCAGCGGTCACATTGGCAGTATACAGCAGCATGAAGTAGTAGCAACAAGCGTAGCAGCAGTCCCAGCAGCAACCGTAGCTCTAAACAGCGATAATCAGGCACTTATACATTAAAACTAATACATAAAACTTGAATGAAGTTCTAAAATTATTTCTATAAAAATGTGTGTAGTTGAACCCAAACATTTGTGTCGTATGCCCTTTGCTTTGGAATAGCTTCATGTAGTAATTCACACACATATTTCAACAATCTTAGTTTAAAGTAATATCATACTTTGTTTTGTGTCAAAGAAATGCACATACATGGGCAAGAAAGATACAGTAAAAGTCATCTCTGAAAATTTCACTCCAATATAGTGCCCACTTTTTGAGAAAACAGATAAAGTCTTTTTTCGTTTATGTTTGATCTTTAAAATATCAAAAATAAAGGTGGTCACTGGATTTACTCTTCTAGATAAATACAGCATTTCAGACATACATTGTTAAGGGTATATTTCTACCATCCCCATCTTTATATCCTGTAAGTTGTGTCAAGGTGTCATGTTTTGACTGTGCACGTGTGACCATAGAATCGTTTCTTATGAGTGTTCTAAGTTTTCCCCACATACTGAATGTTGCATACCCAGCAAGAAATTAGATAAATAACATTAGATACAATGCAGGTTATATCCACTTTGGTCTTAAGACTCAAAACTTAGAAACATGACACCCCAGTGGGTATCCACTTCCATCTACCTGACCAAACACTTTTTATATGATCTTGCAGGGCATTGAATCACTTGGCCACCGCAGTGACTTGGTCCATTTATGTACATGATTTACTTGTACATCTTTAAGTGCATGTAATTGTCCCTTTTGTCGTTTACTTTTCGGTAAAAGATCCTGCTAGGATCCAAACGCACCAGTTAATGACTATTAACTCCAATCATTTTATAAATGTAAGGTCATTATTTTGGCTGGTGATCAGTTTGCAGCAGTTTATTGCTATCTTCAATACAGGTTGTCCCAAAAAATCGCAACACTTTGCGTCGGAACTATTATATAAAAACTTTTAATCACTTTAAGGCTCAGATATATGATACAGCCATGTCTTGGCTATCACCATGTAGAATTTGAGCAAAACTGGACTGAAATTGAGTGAAAACACAAAGACTGAATTACCCAACCTCAAACCCTAATTTTCATATTTCTTTCATATACACATTTTATGTGTATTGACCAATATGCGTGTTATCCTTGCAAATTTGTTTTTAAGGAGTAGGCCTACTCATTCAACTGGTCATATTTTCGCCACTTTCAGCCCCATTATGCTTAAATTCTACATGGTGATAGCCAAGACATGGCTGTATCACATCTGAATATTAATAAAAAACCTTACCCTAACCCAGTGACTTTGATCATAACCTCCCGGGCCATGAGACAAGTGACTCATTTTGGCATGATCATATCGACGTCGATGAGACTAGTTGCACGGTACATATATACGCCACTCAGCCAGCTGGTCAGAATAAAACTCAACACTCCAGAACTCCTGCAAGGTGATGTGATGCCTGGAATAATCTAGCGACAAATCCCTGATAGATCGCTCTTCTATTCCAATATGTATGGAATTGTCGCCGAATTCCACCCAGACACGGTCTCCTGTGCCCAGACCAGATGCAGAATTAATCCAAGTTCTGCTACTCCCACTAGTGTATTGGATCAAATATGTATTCGCTGTAATCTCTGTCATCAAACAAACATAGAGAAATACAGTTTAAAGGTGGTATCATACTTTGGTAAGAGACCGAAACAGAAATGTTCACAGATTTACGTATAACTTACAGAGTAAGAAGATGGTGGTGGTAGAAACATACCGTTAACATTTTCCGCCTGAAATGGTGTATTTATCTAGAAACGAGTAAAACAACGACGGAAAATCTTTTTGATCTTTTAAAAGAGCAAACTTAAAGCTGGACTCCAACGATTTCGAAAAATAAGATGTTCGCATAAAATTGTGTTCACCTAGCTCCAATTAAGGTAAACATATCATTAACCCTCACTATTAGAAGTTTCTTGATGTGAATTTTAAGCCACTTTTTATCGTTCGGCATTCGCCAAGAATAAGCAATTTTCTCTCGAACTTGCCGGTTTTTTGTTCATTTACATTTCATGAATATTCATGTTTTCCTCAAGTTGATGACGTAGAAGAGGTGATTTGCTTTCCTTATGAATATTTATACACAGTGTGTTACATATTATAAACCCACACGCAATACATGTACTCCCATCATCGTTAGTAAAATGGCTGAAAATGATACATATAGCGACCGTCCTTGAGAGGAATACAGCATCGATGAATAATCAATGTACCAATCGAATAGTAATGATCATTCAGGGAGTGATTCAGACATTTTTAGCATACAGAAACCTCATGTACACAAAACTCATTGGAAATCCCATACAACTCCCGCGCAACGAGGGGGTTCGTTCATGGACCGTATCCCCTCGACTACGTCACACATTGATATAAATTTAAATAGCGCCACCCACGGCCAGTTTGGGTAAATAGTCCTCAGAATTTACAATTACTATCACATTTTATTTACAATATTACTAAATAATGAAAAAACAACAGCCCCATTGTATATTATGAGAAAGTTCTTATATGTCTTATAAACGAGGATTTGTATTTGTTTCATTTTTTTACAAATCGTTATTCTCCATCTTTAAGAAATACTGTGGCCGTTTCAACACGATTTTCTCAACATGTGGGCGCCGTATGGGACTGGAATTTTCACAGATGACCGTGACTGTATCTTCCTTGATATTTCTGCCCATAAATCTGTATTTCTTTGATAAGAACCAAAGTATGATATTACCTTTAAGATCAACGATTATTAGATTGACAACACTAATACAGGTTTGTGAAATGAATCGTGTTCACATACTTCATTAGGTCATAGCATATACAACAATATATCGTTTTTCGAATCGCGATTTCGAACTGTTTTTTTTTTTTTTTTTTGGTATAGAATAGTCGCAATTTATAGTGACAATCTTATCTTGACTCGTGCGCCACTCATAGTACACCTTTTGGGAAATAGGCGCCATTATTTTTGTGCGAAAGTTTGACAACAGTGCACGGTTTTTGATTACGTCCCATCATGCTAGGCGCAAACTATACAAACTTCCTGTCACAGCATGTTGAGCTCTAGAGGTGCCATCCGATTTGTTGAAATCCTGAGATTATCTCGGGATAACAACATTTTACGTGCAAGAAGACAACATCTTGAGATAATCTATCACGGGATGCCGACATCACAAAATCAAGATGACGACATCCTGAGATTATCTATCACGGGATGACGACATCCTAAAATCAAGATGACGACATCCTGACATAATCTATCACGGGATGACGACATCACAAAATCAAGATGACGACATCCTGACATAATCTATCACGGGATGACGACATCCTTAAATCAAGATGACGACATCCTGACATAATCTATCACGAGATGACGACATCACAAAATCAAGATGACGACATCCTGAGATTATCTATCCCGGGATGACGACATCCTAAAATCAAGATGACGACATCCTAACATAATCTATCACGGGATGACAACATCACAAAATCAAGATGAAGACATCCTGAGATAATCTATCACGGGATGACGACATCCTAAAATCAAGATGACGACATCCTGACATAATCTATCACGGGATGACGACATCCTAAAATCAAGATGAAGAAATCCTGACATAATCTATCACGGGATGACGACATCCTAAAATCAAGATGACGACATCCTGACATAATCTATCACGGGATGACGACATCCTAAAATCAAGATGAAGACATCCTGACATAATCTATCACGGGATGACGACATCCTAAAATCAAGATGAAGACATCCTAACATAATCTATCACGGGGAGACAACATCACAAAATCAGAATGACGACATCCTGAGATAATCTATCACGGGATTGCGACATCCTAAAATCAAGATGACGACATCCTGAGATAATAAGGTTATCTCTTGCAATAGGTACTTACGGTTCACCATAGGCCCTCTGTATTATGTTCAAACAGAAATATCACATGATGTCGTCATTTGGTTTCATTATGTCGTCATCCCGTGATAATTCCTATCAGGATGTCGACATCTTGATTTTGTGATGTCGTCATCCCGTGATAAATCATCTCAGGATGTCGACATCTTGATTTTGTGATGTCTCATCCCGCGATAAATCATCTCAGGATGTCGTCTTCTTGATTTTGTGATGTCGTCATCCCGCGATAAATCATCTCAGGATGTCGTCATCTTGATTTTAGGATGTCGTCTTCCCGTGATAGATTATGTCAGGATATCGTCATCTTGATTTTAGGATGTCGTCATCACGCAATAAATTATCTCAGGATGTCGTCATCCCATGATAAATTATCTCAGGATGTCGTCAGCCTGCCTATAATATCTCGTCATCCTGAGATTTTGTTTTTATCTCAGGATCTTAACAAGTCGAATAGCACATCTAGAGCCCTGTATAGGCTACCTTATTGGTTCAGGTCTTCGTACTTGCAGCACAGGATATCAGGTCAAATTGTGCTTAAAGAGAATCACGCATGCGCAGTTTGATTTAACCAGTTCGACTCGGTTGCGACTTTTTCCGCCTGTGGGGACAACAGGGAATATTATTCGCGATTCAAAATACATACTTACATTTCGAATAAACTGGCCAAAATGTTCCCACTTACATCTCCATGTATGCATTGACAATTTCTGCGATATATCCCAATATAATTCATTGTTTTCATATGGTTCCACTTCGGAAGAGGTCCCTGTAATACGGTTCATTTTACACGCGGAAAAATTGAGTTTACCCTGAGGCATTATGTGAAGTAAAACAGTATCGGTAACATGTTACTCAGTTTGGGCAACAAACCTCGACCTTGAGCCCATTGCACCCTAGCAACATTTGGCCAACATGTTACCGAGATGTTGCTGCGACACGTTACCCAACTCGTTTTGCTCTGTATAGGCCCTACACTGATAACTTTTTCAGCAAAAAGGTACATTGGCAACATGTTACCGAGATGGTTTGCGAAAATATTGACATTGTGTACTCTGATTTACCCTTACTCTGGCTACACCGCCCAGAATCCTGACCTTGACCATTTGAACAGCTGTCATTTAGATCAGGGCCCAAAGAAGAAAATTGGAGACGGTCCTCGTATTGCTTTCCAACAGGTATGACCGTCTGTTTTAATTACGAAGCACTAGATACAATCTTCCTGGGGCTATTCATGTAAACAAACTGCGCCCGAATAAAACGGGCCTTTGATGGATAACTGATAAACGCTGTACCAGCCTACCCAGTTTTGCAACTTAAAATACGAAAGAAAAGTGGGTCTCAACATGCAACTAGTCGTTTCAAGGGCGGAATGGTTTGTAGGTGGGTCGGTTTTGGAATGAGAGAAGGGTAGGGGGAGAGCTAGAGAGGGGAAGAGAAGATTATCAATACGTCCCCAGATAAACTCACCGATCGTGCAAGTATCTTCATTCCCATCATCAAACCTCAGCTTCATGGTACGATTGGGCTGATTTTGGAACTCGAGTCGTTCTATGGGTGATGCCAACTGTCCCTGTGCAGGATATCTGCCCCAAACCGACGGCTCTGTTGTAAATACGGCACAGGATCCATTGGTATTGCCAACCGTTGACGATTCTGTGTAAAAAGAAAGAAATAAAGAAAGAAAGAAAGAAAGAAAGAAAGAAAGAAAGAAAGAAAGAAAGAAAGAAAGAAAGAAAGAAAGAAAGAAAGAAAGAAAGAAAGAAAGAAAGAAAGAAAGAAAGAAAGAAAGAAAGAAAGAAAGAAAGAAAGAAAGAAAGAAAGAAAGAAAGAAAGAAAGAAAGAAAGAAAGAAAGAAAGAAAGAAAGAAAGAAAGAAAGAAAGAAAGAAAGAAAGAAAGAAAGAAAGAAAGAACGAAAGAAAGAACGAAAGAAAGAAAGAAAGAACGAAAGAAAGAAAGAAAGAAAGAAAGAAAGAAAGAAAGAAAGAAAGAAAGAAAGAAAGAAAGAAAGAAAGAAAGAAAGAAAGAACGAAAGAACGAAAGAAAGAAAGAAAGAAAGAAAGAAAGAAAGAAAGAAAGAAAGAAAGAAAGAAAGAAAGAAAGAAAGAAAGAAAGAAAGAAAGAAAGAAAGAAAGAAAGAAAGAAAGAAAGAAAGAAAGAAAGAAAGAAAGAAAGAAAGAAAGAAAGAAAGAAAGAAAGAAAGACTTTTTTTTTGACTTTTCAAGGAAAAACTGTATTTTCCAAAAACAGTAACAAATATGTATAAAGACAGGAGCACAATAAGCCAAGACAAAACCGAGTAAATACGAAAATACACAAATTAAAAGAGTAGTGCAAACAGTGAGCTGACAAAAGGATATCAAATCAATAATAAACATTGAGTAAACAAGTTAACAAGGGGGAACAGAGGTAAGCTCATTGAACTTAAGTAAGATCATAAGCATTATCGAAGTGTTAAACAGAGGGACATTAATTGACAAGGAAATGTACCGAGGGGAAGGTTCGGCATGAGGGAAGGGGGGAGAGGGAAGGGGAGTGGGGGAACCAGGTACTGGTGTGGGCAAAGAAACCCATCTCCCAGTAACCCCCGAGGGGATGTTACGGCGGCCAGGGTGGGCGGCAAAAAAACAGCCACGCCCCGAGGTCACCGAGGGAGGGGAGGGAGGGCATTAATAATATCTGAGGTATTGTATAAAGTAAGTAAACTAATATAATTCTGGAGGGAGAGAGACAAGAGTAGGGAGAGTGACAGGGGGGAGATACTGAGGAGACCGGCTTGGACAGAGGCATACACCACGTCTCGCTAAGAGCGAGCAGCTGCCCTCGCCGGGGATGAAAGGAACACAGGTACAGAGGGAACAGTGGGGGAAAAGTCAATCAACCATGTCTCGAAAAAAATAAGACAATGGGGCTGTGGGGGGAGGGGGTCGCCACGGTGATGGTGAACCATGTCTCAGCTGGGGCGATGGCATTCCACTCGTGGCGACCTGGGAAGGAATGGTGAGAAATCAAATGAGCCAAGTCAAGTGATTATATTTATCTAGGGTAAAAAGAGTGTTATTGAGTGAACACTTGTTTTGAAAGGCTTGAAAATTATTAATGACGTTAAAGTAAGAAAATTCTAGGAGAATTTTATTTTGAAGGCGGAAGCGCCACATTATGAGGGGGTCTAGCGGGCGGGACGTGCGATACAGCCAGTAAATTACATTTTTGCAGCTGATGATGAGACAGTTAGCAAGATTGACGGCTTCTTTGCTCCGACCCCTGGCGTGCGGAACGAGGGCCCGGTACACGTCAAAGTTCAATTGAAGATCGGGTAGAAGACGTTGGAGAAGACAATGCAGAAGGTTGAGGGTAGGTTGAATTCCTGGGCAGAGAATGAAGAGGTGCCAAATTGTTCCCCTTTCTCCGCACCACCCGCAGAGAGGAGAGATGTCTGGATTGCAGTGATGAAGGACAGGAAGCGAAGGAAGGACATTATGAAGGAGTTTGAATTGCACTTCGCCTTCCTTTTTGGAGGTGGGCAGTTTGAAGACGTTCAACCATTGGATGCGTGTTGAAGAGAGGAGGAATTCCCTGTCATGCCAAAGTGTAGAAGAGGAGACAGGAAGACTGTTCAGCTGTTTAATGAAGATGGCATATATGGCTTTGGTTGGTGCGGAGAGTCCGTCAGTGATGGAAGGAGGGATGACGACGTCAAGCGGGAAATCCGGGCGGGGTTTGAGGTTTTGGAGAAGGTGAGCATCTTGTCGAAACCCCGTACTGTTGAAAAGTGTGGGGAAAGATTGGCACAGCAGAAGCTGAAGACGGCGAAGATTGGCTTGAAGAAGACGGACATACGGACGACGCAGAGTACACGTTGTTGAAGCAAAGTACTGAGCCACTCTCCAGTCCCCGGTGGCGGTGTTAACGAGATCTCGAACGAAGGTGATTCCGCACACCGGGAGCCTAGCTGGAAAAAAATCTCCATCACCAGCTGCGTTTTTGACTATAAGACAATTCAAAGGCAAATTTAATACATGGTTGATTGTAAAATCACTGTAAAAGCAAGGGAGACGTAAAATCACTGTAAAAGCAAGGGAGACTGGTAAAGAATTTAGTGTCCGTATCGATTAGATAAGTTCATAGTCGAGGTTTAACTTTTTATAATGGTGAAGATTATGATTAGCGAGAAGGTAAGCAGGATGGTTGTTTTCACCGAGTAGACGTTGAATAAAGGAATATCTGAAAGTGAACATGCGTGCATGGAGACAGGCCAAACCTCCTCTGTCGGGTTTTTGAAATAAAAGTTGTTTCTTGACCAGGTGTCTCTTATTGGACCAGAAGAAATGGACTAGGCTTTCTTGGAGTTCAGTTAGGGCTGAGTCAGGGGGCGACAGGACAGCCAGAGGATGAAAGGTTTTGGAAGCGGCTAACTGGTTGGCAATGAGGACTTTGCCTTTAATGGAGAGAACGTGAGATAAGGCGGTCCAACGGGAGATAATTTTTTTTTTTTTTTTGTCTATACAACTGGAACAATTTTTTTGAAAATATTTGTTGTTGTTCCCGATATGAACTCCAAGAAAGACAAGCCCCTCGTTGTTCCAGTGGACGCCGAGTGGCCTGTCGCTTCGCTCGGTCCAAGATCCGACCCAGAGACCTTGGGAGTTATTGAAGTGCCAATAGGCACTTCCTTTCAAGTGACGAATGGGGAGATTTATCTTAAACGAAACCGCAGAGTGGTCGGACAGCGGACACGGGATTATTTCACAAAGGCTGGAGGAAGACAAGTAGTTGTGTGGAATGTAAAAGCGATCAAGACGAGCTTTAGAAGTTCTAAGAGGGTCATTGTACCTAAACCACGTAAACTCTTTGTTCGAGGGGTTTTGTCTGCGCCAGACATCATTCAGTCTGCAGGAGTTGACAATACCTTTGAGGCCATGGAAACTTGGGGCCTGTGCTCGTTCGGCGTACGCAGGCGATCAAAAGAAGCATCTAAGGCCTAGACTATACGCCGTGCTACTGCCGTGCCGAACTCAAATAATTTTATTTTTTCAAGTTTGGCACGGCGATGGCACGGCGTTTAGCGTGGATTTGGCGCGACAACTTGAGTTTGGCTCGGCAAGCTCTTTGGCTCGACAGGGTCTGCCGCGCTATCGGTATTCGGTACGGCATTGGCACGACACTGCACTAAATGCCGTGCCAATTTGCCGTGCCGAATATAATTGCATTCGAAGTTGGTGCCAGTTGTGCCCAATTTCGGGCCATTATATACTTGTGCGCATGCTCAAATCATTGAAGGAATGAATTGCAAACAAACACACTTCACTTAACAACAAAGATGGCGACACAGTCAAGCGTGTATAGCTCCTCTGATCGAGACGACGGTGCAGGCTTCCCAGACGTTGAAGATGCAACTTTTGCAAGTAGTGTGACCGTGAGTACCGATTCTGAGTCTGATGAGGAAGTGCCTCTAACTGTAACTAGACAAGCAGCTAGAAAAAAGGGTCGCAAATCGTCTTGGAAAGAGAAACACATCAATGACATGGTCAACGTCATTTGTAGCAGCGAAAGGTACAAACAGAGATTGATTTTCACCAACACCAAAAACACAAAAAACGCGGAGGTATACACACAGGTACTGGAGGACATCAAGGGCTCCCAAGGAAATGATTTCCCATACAGTGTATGCCAGATGAGAAACAAATTCAAAAAACTTGTGGCTGAATGCAAGAAATTGGCTCTCACAGTAAAAACTGGAACAGGAATAAAAAGAATCCAGGATGAGGAAAACTACGGAGCATGGTTTAACCAACTCTTTGAACTCGTCAAAACGCGAGACTCTTGCAAACCAGAAATGGCTATGGAACCCTCTGTCAGACCATGTAACAGGAAAAGACAAGGAGATGATAATGAGCATGATTGGGATGTACCTGGTCCATCAACCTCCTTTGGTAGTACCAGCAGGGGCAATTGCAAAGAAAGGGATACGGATACACCTGAACCTGATGACACATTTTTCATACCTGTAAAAAAGGCCGCTAGGAAATCCACCAAAAAGGATGGACAGGTTGGAAAAGCTCTGGACCTCATCAAATCCATTGTAGAAAAGGATTCCACCCAAACCATTATCGAATTTTTCCAACAAGAAAATGAGAGGGCGAGGGCTCATGAGTTGCAGATGATGCAGTTGGTCCTGTCCAGTCAAAGACAAAACCCAGACTCCAGACCGATGCAGCAGGAAAACCAGAGCTCCCACTCTCAGCAGTACCAACTTCAAAACGACTTCCAAGCAAATATTGGACAATACGGGAGACCTTACCAAAGTGCGTACCATCCGGCCTTTACTCCTGGTGTTCAGAA
Source organism: Astropecten irregularis (assembly GCA_963971285.1). Classification (NCBI taxonomy): domain Eukaryota; kingdom Metazoa; phylum Echinodermata; class Asteroidea; order Paxillosida; family Astropectinidae; genus Astropecten; species Astropecten irregularis. The sequence goes on from OZ020259.1 coordinate 8,041,305, forward strand.
CATGGAACCCAACTCAACGCAGAGCCAAGGAGAAAATGCACCAAGATATCACCAGCTATGATTTCATCATTGAAATATTGTTAATCTTGAACAGTCAATCGACATTAATTTTGTGATTATTGTGTGAGCTCAACCTGATAACTGTTGTGTACATTTCAGTATTCCTGCCAAAGTTTGAAGTTGTTCTGAAATATTTGTTTTCAAATGAAACTGAACCAGAACCCCTGCTTCAAGGGCCATGCTGATAACCCATAATTTTTTGAAAAAAACCGTCACAATTGAAAGGTGTTGCTGTTCGAAAACTAATTGAAATTGCAAGTTTTATTCAGTTACCTGTTTATAGGACTTTTCAATTACCAACTGGTGCGATTACATATTTTAGAAAGTCGTTTTCAATTTCAGTCAACAGTTTCTTCGGATAAAAGATGTGTTTGATTTTCCTTGACAACTTTCCTGGAAAATTAGTTACCGTTTGATTAATCAAATGAATCACTGAGGTTGGTCTTTATTTATTTTCATGCGCAAAATATCTAGTTGGGAAGTACATTGCATTACATAAATCCCAATTTCATAAGATTACCAAAACAACAGGCTTAAAGAGAAGGAAGATATTACATTGAAAGCAGATTTGTGATTTATTATGATTATTAAACCTGTACATCAATATGATTGTTCTTGTTTGCAAAAAGTGGTTGAAAACAAACAATTAAAAAAGAAAAGAAAATAATAGTCATGTCCTTTGTGTCTTTAATGGGAGGATATAATTTTTTAAAACCTTATTTTGAACAGGGTTAAAACTCTGAGGATTGGCTTAATTTTGTGCTACAAAAAGGTCATACCTTAAAGCTGAAAATGTGGAAAAAAATTGAATGGATAGAATCTTTTTCCAAGGACAATTTAAACCCGTGTTTTCAAATAAATAATATTAAAAGTTGTTTAGGTCAGATTATAATTGGCAGTCATCATGTATGTTTAATGGGCCCTTTGGTGGTTTAGAGTAGATTTTCTCATAAAAAAAAAAATGAATTTCTGGGAAACTCTTCAATGTAAATGAATAGAGTTTACTCTTCCTATAAGTATACTAAATGCAGGTAAACTGGGTACTGACTTTCTTGACTTGCATGAGAAAAAATGTCCTGCAATAGCAGATGCAGCCGGGAGAGTCATCTTAATTTAGTATAGAAAGATGGAGAATGAGTAATGCTATGTTCATTTTCCATATGAAGTTATTTTTGTCGGTGTCCCTTGTTTCAGTCTACTGAAGACTTTGTTTCTCCCTCCAAAACAAATCAGTGAGGCCCTTCCGTACACTCTCTGCGGCTTTGCCTGTCTGTCTTGATGGTGGAGAGAAACCCATGTGTAGTAGCTGTCTGATTCTCTCCCTGTTTCGCCTCTGTCCTGTGATGGGGTCAATTGTGAGGTCCAGCTTTCTCCAAATTACGTCGTTCCTGTCTATACAGATGTTGTGAAGTACGATGCAACTTAAGGTGACTGTACGGACAAGCTCTGGGGTACTCTCACTTTTACGGTGCAAGATCCTCCATCTACCTTTCAGTTGCCCATAAGCTGCCTCTGTAATCATGCGCGCTCTGCTGAGTCGGTAATTAAAGTATTTCTGTTCAGGTGTGAGAACGGCGTGAGTATATGGCTTCATCAGCCATGTTTGCAAAGGGAAAGCAGAGTCTCCAAGAATTAATGGTGGAATATTCACTCCCCTAACGTTTTGTGCAATTGGTGGAAGTATTTCATCTTGACCCAACTCTTTCCATAGTTTGGTCGATTGAAGGATAATGGAGTCGTGAGAGTTTCCAGGGAATCCGCAACTGGCCCAAATGAAGCGGTATCTTGCATCTACCATCCCCATGAGAACAATAGAGTAGACATTTTTGAAGTTGTGATACTCCTTGCATGCTTCTAGCCCACCAGCAGGACATTTGATAGGGATGTGACATCCATCTATCGCTGACCAGCAATACGGGAATTGCCACAGTTCTTCCATATCCAATATTTTGTCTGTGAATTGCGTTTCGTCGACAGGAAAATGATTCGCAACTGAGACGTCCCAAAGGTTTTCAACGATTGATGCAGCCACTTTCCTAACAATGACTGAAACAGTTGATGGTGCAATCCCTGCCATTTCGGCAATAGTGTAATGGTAATCGCCACGTCCGAGACGATAAAGGCAGATACCGAGTCTGAAGTCCGGTGAAATGGGAACTTCTGCTGTGGTCTCGCGTTCAAGATCATGCCTTATATGGTCCAGGATATACTGAAATGTGTCCTTGGAGACCCTGAATGTTTTTTTAAACCTCTTATCAGAATATGTGTCTTTGATAAATTCAAACCACTTACTGGTATTCCTTTTTAGGCGCCGGCAAGACCGGTGAACCACTGTTTTTTCTTTAGATAAGAGCAGAAGAACGATAAGACAGAGTACGACTGCGTTTTTTCTGTGAAGCATACTAGTCAAGACGGTTTGCTGCAGGAAAGTCCGCCTTCTCCGGGCTGCTCTAATCAAGTTCAGCATTACAAAATCACGCTTCCGGGTTCTGTCGGCCATGTTGCGTTTCTGTTTGTTGCACTCGACTGTGACATGACGTAATTTACAATTAAGTTCGACGTCTAGCGCAACTGCCGCGCTATTGCCGTGCTACTGCCGCACTCAAATGAATTAAGTTCGGCACGGCAGTAGCACGGCGTATAGTCTAGGCCTAAGGTACAGTTAAAGTCACCTCCCAACACAAAGACGCCGTCACTGATGGTGGAAAGGTGTCTGGACAGATCACCAATACAGTTAAGGGCATGATCATTGGACTGGGGAATAAGGATATTGTATAGGTTAAAGAAAGTGTTATTTACTTCGATTTTCACAAAAAGGATGTGTCCGTCACAAATAGAAGTAGATTCAATGATGTTGATGTTTCTTTTAGTTAAAGTCGTAACCCCTGACCCACGGTTGGGGGACGGATTGCAATGGGGAATATAATCCGACCAAGAATTCCAACAAAGGCAGTTGTTGGTCAGAGTATAAGACTCTAGCAGGAAAATGATGTCGGGATTGTTGGTTAAGTTATGGAAATAGTTTTGGATAGAGGCATTCTTAATGGCTGCAGAACAGCCTCCGGTATTGAGTGTTATCAGTGACAGCGACATCGCGAGGAGGAGAAGAGTGGACGACTTACGATCCATTACAACAGGAGAGGAGAAAATATTAAACATCTAATTTGTGGATTAGTTTTACGACTCTCTGCTGCAGTCTCTTTTGGAGAAGGGGGCTGTTGCGGAGGGGACGAAGTTGTTTGACTAGACCGGGGATATTGGAGGTAAATTTTTTGGCCACGATCAAGGGCTTTTTGCTGGTGATGGTTTTTAGGAAATCTAGGAGATTATCGGGAGATAAGGGGCCTCTCGAGGTGGGGAGAGTCCCGAACTCGAGGAAATCGGCATCAGTCCGGGCATCCTCCCACGCGATTGAATCCGTGTCGGTGCTAGCTGCGGAAGATGGAGTTGCTATGTCTTGAGATTGAGAGGTGGTGGGGGAATCGGTGGCTGAGGGGTTTGCAACAGTCATGGGCGTAGACACTTTTCGGGATAATTTTCTCAGTGGGGAGGGAGACTTAAGGGGGATTAGAATTGGTCTGTCGTCTGTAGAGTCGGGGGAGCTTGATTTTCGTTTGGTGACAGCATCAGAGAAAGTGCGTAGGGGAGGGGGAGGGGAGCCCCATAAGAAGTTCCTGGAAGCGAGTGAGTTGGGGAGGGGGGGTGGAAGGGAGCAGAAGTAGATGAAGTGGAGGGAGAGGACCGGGCCGAGGCCGCAACCGGGGAGGACTGTCCCGGGGGCCGGCGGGGCGGAACCGGGGAGGCCGGTGCTGGTCCGGCCGGGAGAGACAGCCGGGGGCGGCCAGGGGCCCGGGCGGGACCACCGGAGGCAGAGCTTGGACCAGCGGCGGCAGTCGCACCGACCGACCCGTCGGACGAGGCCCAAGCAGAAGCCGGAGTCGAACGAACCGCGGGGCGGACAGAGCTGGGTCCCGCGCCAGAGTCGGGGGGACCCGGCGGGGCAGGACCCCGGGCGCAGTAGATGTACGGGGCCCTTTGGAAGTGGAAGGTACGCTGGGCGGGGCAGCACGGGAGCCGGTTGGTGAAGGGGAGACCGTTTGGTTAGAGCGTTTGGCGGGGTGTTTGGGGACGGATTTCGGGTGCATGAATTTGGGTGGAGGGTTAAGGGGGTTGGAATGATCTTGGGTGTTGTCATCGTCATCGTCGTCATCATCATTGTCATGGGGGGTTTTCTTGCACAATTTACTGATATGTCCGAACTCACCACAGCTAAAGCACCGAACGGACTCGGTGGAGAGAAAGACACGGTAGTTGAGATTGTTGTAGGAGAAATTAATGTGGTCGGGCGGGGTAATATTAGGATTTAAGAGGACCTGTACATTTCGGCGAAAGGACATGATGTGTGCAAGATTTTTGTCTTTGAAACCCATGGGAATGGGTCGGATCTTTTAAAAGATCAAACAGATTTTCGGTCGTTGTTTTACTAATTTCTGGATAAATACACCATTTCAGGCGGAAACATGTTAACGGTAGGTTTATACTATCACCAGCTTCATACCCTGTAAGTTATACGTAAATCTGTGAACATTTCTGTTTTGGTCTCTTACCAAAGTATGATACAACCTTTAAGCTGTTCATCAATCATGAGACCTGTATATATCATGGCAAAATGCCTTGCATGGATAAAACACAGACAGAAAAGAATAGGTACAAACTACGAAGGTTGGTGAGAAATAGCATAACTATCAATTGTACAGCACAAATTCCCTTTTTGTATTACCAAAAAAGGGCTTCATGTTAATGTCCGTGACAAATAGTTCCAAGAACTAACATTAGGCGAAAACTGAATGTGTCCCCTGCTTAATAAATCCGACAATAAGAGTAACGTTGAGCCAATAGTATATAAATATCACATAGTTTGTCCACCAAAAATAAACCATGTGATGTTTGTTTAACTTTAACTCATAAATAACTTTTATTGTACACAATTAATCAAGAAGTGCAGCAAGGGTTCTTTTTTGTGAATTTCATATAAGGCGAAGTTCACGCATGCGCACTGCAAACTAGGATAGATTTGCTGTGAGATGTTACGTGCGCATTGAGATGTTGCGTGTGTAACAGTTCCTTTGGGGATTCTTTGGCATACTCCATTGTGATCAGCAAATAATTCATATCCACTGGCACATGATGGTGAATTGACCAATTGGGATTTTGCTGTAGGTCATGAATATTTAGGAGGTATACATGTAGTAATAATCACTATGAACTTGAACTCTGTAGTCATGAACAAAAAAATGCCAAATGAACATGATTTGAGAACAGTTTTGTGTCAAAGGCAGTAGATCAACATGTATTATATGTATAAAAATTAGACTTCACATTGCGAAAGTTTAAGATTAACTGTCAATTGTTGAATGATTTACCGGTTTCTTCTGATTGGACGTCATCGCCTTTGAGGTTATGCAGGTCACTGTGACTACCAATGATCACTTCATGTGGCTTAGCGTGGGCTTTGGTGTTCAACCCACCCACTTCATACTCTGTACATTTCTCTGGATCTTCATCCGTCAGGGACCACTGTAAACCACCAGAGTCAGGGCGTGGCTCCTGTCCCAGGTAGCACTTCCGACCTACAACTGGAAATAAAATAAAACATAACAGGATTTTCTTCAACATTCTGAGGATCCAAAGGAAGTTCCAGTCACCCTATTTCCGTTGGAGAGTTTGTACGAATGCGCCATGCGTTTAATTTGGGAAGGGCCGAATTCACTAATGCTTGCGATCATTGCTAAAGCCCAAATCAATCGCTAAACGGAAAATATATCGCTTCTTTGCGTTGCAATTTTCTGTTTAGCGATGGATTTGGGCTGTGGGGATGATCGCAAAGCGTTAGTGAAATCGGTCCCAGGTACCGAGGAATCACACATATTTAGAGTTAAAGTTAAAACCAAAGATCCTATAGCTGCGCAAGATAGCCATTATCAAATTATCAAATCCATCATATACCTTAACTGACAAACCTGTAGATGTTTGAGGTCAATCAGCCATGTGGGTCACGAGAAATAAGACAAAATCCGTTTACACATTTTAACAATATTTTGAGTTCATAATAAAACGCTTCGAAGCGATTTATTCCAATCGGAAAATAGTTTCATTTATTTCTCAACGAATATGGCATAACAGACCAAAACATGTCATGGGATGTTTTCTCCTATCAACACCATTATACTATGTAAGGTTTATGTGAATCCGTGATCTTGAAGTGTTTTTTGTCTTACCAATTCTGTACCATCCCTTTAAAATGACTTGACTCGACTCGGGTCACTTCATTAAAAAGACACGACTCGACTCGAGCAGAAACAGCCATTCGTTACTTCTCTGTCTGACGGGTTTAATCAAACTACTGTAGCTAAAATGTACCCTGAGCCTTGAGTCAATCAAGTCACCTGGCCTACATTACACTTTCTTTTAATATAGAACTATATCCTTTTAAACTTCCTTATTCCTTCTTGTATGCACATAAATTAGACCTTGATTTTCACAAAATGGGTTTTTCTATCGGCTACTCCTTTCGAAGGCTGATGAGCCCCTAACGTACAATGGTCACTACTAGCCCTGTGAAATTTGAGAGAGAAAGATGCGTGCCTGACTGAAAATAGTGCATGACTGAGTGTACTGAGATCAACTCTACCAACAAGACACCGAAATCAACAATTCATTGGTAAACACCATTAATGTTGTTGTTGTTGCTGCTGTCATTGTTGTTGTTGTTGTTGTCGTTGTTGTTGTTGTTGTCATTGTCATTGTCGTTGTTGTCATTGTCGTTGTTGTCGTTGTTGTTGTTGTTGTTGCTGTTGTTGTCGTTGTTGTTGCTACTGCAGTCGTTGTTGTTGTTGTTGTCATTGTCGTTGTCGTTGTCATTGTCGTTGTCGTCGTCTTTGATGTTGTTGTTGTTGTTGTTGTTGTTGTTGTTGTTGTCATTGTCGTTGTCGTTGTGGTCGTCGTTGTTTTTTTTGTTTTTTTTTAGTTTTAGTTGTGCTTTAGTTTTTGTTGTTGTTGTTGTTGCATTTTGTCAAAGCAAATGGCGGCATGTAGTCCAATTTAATTTTGTGCTTAACAAAATGAGCGCTTCCGTTAACGGTTAAATCCATAAATGGTAAAGGTCACAGAACAGCACTCACACTTTGTCTTATCTCAAATTTACATGGAATAATAATCCTGTGAAAATTTGAGCTCAATTGGCCATCTGAGTCACGAAAAAATTGCGAGAACCTGACTCAATATATCTGTTAAAACATAAAGACTGGTTTTGATTTTACCCCGAAATCAAAACTGTTGTACATGTAGGTCTTGGTTGTACTAATTTCTGGATAAATACACCATTTCTGGCGAAACTATTTTAATGGTATGTTTCTACCAGCACCATCTTCACATCTTGAAAGTTATAACGTAAATCTGATAACATTACTGTTTGGGTTTCTTACAAATTCTGTACTGATTCTTTAAACTCCATTAGCTTCAAGTTAATATACCCATTTCTCTTTTCAAAACCTCTCTTATTTTTCTTCATACCTCTTCAAATTTCTCTTAATTTGGACCGAATCAATCTTGCATCAATGCAGACAACAAGTGATGAATGAAATAATTGACATAACGGCACTAAAAAGACCATTACGTTCATGTTTTTTTTTTTTTTTGGGGGGGGAATAAATATTATAATGAAACCGTTTATAAATTATTAGAATATTATATCAGCAGTCTACATTGTCTAGTGTACAAAACCAAAATGAATTATCAAACGTCGCATCGTGAGTTTGTGCATCTACATGTATCTCAATGCAGGCCACAATCAATATTGATTACACTGACTTCCTGCATCCCTCTCCAAATGGCTACTTTGTTTGTGTCTTATATCCATAGCAACGCCATCGATTTAAATCAAGTGATTTACAAAAAACCTTATGTTATCTTACTTTTGCATGGCACGGCATATGAATGCGGCAAGGGTCCATTTTGTTCCTCTGGTTCCCTGTTAAGAACCAACACGAACTAAACTCACTCAGGAGACCATTTTAAACAATGATGGCATTCTATATCGACTTCATCCTTGGGGACAAACATAGACTTGGGTCTTGTCTTCGTTTTAGGACAGAGCCTGGAATTACTAGTGCTGCATTGGGTTGGCTAAATCGTTATAACAAACCGGTCAGACTATTTGTTACACTGATATACAGTGTGTCCTTCCCCCAAAAAAAAAAAAAATAAATAAATAAATAAATAACAAGTAAAAAATACCCACTTTCAAACAATTATGATTTTTTTTTTTTTTTTTTTTTATGTTTTAAGGTATTTGATGTTTACTCTGTTGCATTCACTATCTCATTGGGTAAATTGTGACCAAATATTAATGCAATCCATTCCTGCATCACCGATCAATTACTGATTGTCTTGAAAAGTCCATTTTGCTGCCATTACCAAATGAATGAGTGACAGTTGTGTTTATTTTAGTGGTGATCTGTGTGTAGTGAATGTAGGCGGTCACGTCGCGACGAGGGGAAATTTAGACCAAGACTATACGCCGTGCTACTGCCGTGCCGAACTTAAATCAAATGAGTGCGGCAATATCGCGGCAGTAGCGCGGCAGTTCCGCTAAACGGCGAGCTTAATTGAAAGTGTCGCGCCACTGCCGTTTCGAAAACCGATAGGCGATTGCGCGGCAGACCCTGTCAAGCCAGCCAAAGAGCTTGTCGTGCCGAACTGAATTTGCCTAGCCAAATTCACGATAAATCACCTTGCTATTGCCGTGCCAAACTTGAAAATGTGAAATTATTTGATTTCGACGTTCCCCCCCCCCCTCCCCCCAAGACAAAATCCTGGTTGTGCCGGTGCATGAAGACTAATCTTTGTAACGGGTAGTTACACAATAAATGATTCGGAAGACTGCAAATTGGTGTGATTTTCAACAACAATGATTCATATGCAAATTACGCTTGCCCCTCACCGACGTGGATGAGCACTGTATACTCAGTGCTTGTGAGAGCACGTGAGAAAAAATTACATGCTGCTCAGGTGGGATTCTAACCCACGACCTCCTGCTTACTAGTGCAGATGCCTTACCTGCTAGGCCACCGAGCTAGCTGAGGTCTGCAGGGTGAATCGAATCCAATATCGCGGCGGGTACCGCAGTAAATCATGAATATTAAATGACTTTGGTCGGGAAATAGATAATGTGCAAATTAGGCTTGCCCTTCCCCGACGTGGATGAGCACTGTATACTCAGTGCTTGTGAGAGCACGTAAGAAAAAAATCACATGCTTTTTTTTCTCACGTGCTCTCACAAGCACTGAGTATACAGTGCTCATCCACGTCGATGAAGGGCAAGCCTAATTTGCATATTATCTATTTCCAGACCAAAATCATTTAATATTCATGAACAATGATTCACTTGACCGGTTTATTGATTACTTTCATCTGTCATTGATTGGGAAGGATTGGGATTACATGTAAACAATCTAATCGGCCATCTTTGATTCTAAAGCATCTTCCCTCAAGTCTCCCTAGTGCGAACATGCACAATGGCTAAGTAGATTTAAGTACATTACAAATTACAGGTAGATGGTGTATGTGTACACCGTTACATCTTGTTATGTTTACGTTCTTTGTAGCGAAATAAATTTCATCAGTATTATGTCTGTTCATTGCGAATTTATTATATGCTTGTCAAAATATTGCGAATTGTCTACATTACTAAACGCTCCAAGAAACTTTAAGATGCACAGTATGTAGTTTTTTAGGAAGGTGGACGGTGGGGGGGGGGGGGGGGTTGGTTAGAGGTATTATGGGGAGGAGAGTGGGATTTGGGGTAAAGGATGGAGGAGGAAAATGAAAACAAAATAGGTCAATGGAAAGCACAAATTCAAAGGAACAACGTAAGAAAGGTAGACACAAGAAGAAAAAAGCTCTATAGCTAATAACAGGATAGAAAGAAGAGGGGGTATTAAAGTTATTCTTTTCAAACGGTTGTTTTTCTCCCTTCCCTCTTTACTTGCTAGCATTACATTCACAATGAATGTGGTTGTTAACATTTTCTGACTGTTATGCCAGGCAGAGGAACCCTATCATCTTTATCTGTCCTTTGCAATATATTTCACTCCAAAACAGTTACTTCACTTATCTTACTATTTGCCCCTTCTGCCGGTGGTGAGTTTGTAATGATATGCAGGTTTATCGACTCAGTGATGGAGCGTTGAGTCGCTGAGGCGGGCGTGTTATTTCCTGTCTTGTACCGCGACCATTCCCCTTCCCTTTTTCCCTCTATCACCTTCACTATCCTCGACCTAAATATAATTTTATTAGTCTAACTTTTTCGTTTAGCTTTACGTAATATCCTTGTGCAAGATTCAAACTGTTTTGACAGAAATGTACTGATCAAAAGCTCTTTAAAGTGTTTCAGAGCGCAATCCGCTTTTCCATGCTTCTGTGCTACACACAAAACCAAGATGCATCTCTTTACATATCCATCAAATCGCTTGCTTTATTTATTTGTTTTTTACATAATTTATGTATGATATGCTCTCCTCTTCAAATATCTTTGGCATTTGACATGGGATGTGCATGCAACAATGTGCAGATGCACATTTGATTTGGTTTTGATGTAGAGAAATTACCCGCAATTCTGTCAATGGCTTAGGACTTTCTTTATGTGTGAAAAGTTACTTTACTTTACCCAAACTTCTTGTCGGATATTCGTGTAAAGCCTTGCTTGAATGAAAGGCAGGATTTTCTGAATGTGAAAGTCCATATCCAAGAAAAGGATGCCTCAATAAGGAAATCGAGTGACCTAGTTTTATATTTGAATACCCATAATAACGATTTTTCTATTTCAAAACGAATTTGATCGAACCTCGTCAAAACGTGAATGCTTCTTTGCTGAAAATCGGCATGTAAAACCCATGTAATATGCAATTTGAAAAACAAAAGATAATTGGCTAGATAGCTCAGTTGGTAGAGCGCTGCCCTGTACGTATTCAGTAGGTCGTCTTTTCGAATCCCTCTGAAATCAATATTATTGTTTTTCCCGATTTTAATCGGAAAAGGTATTGTTTTTGTTCGGATTTTTGTTTTCTTCTTCTTCTTCTTCTTCTTCTTGTCGTTTGAAATCCTATAGACTTTGCACATGGACACAGTACGCCCCACTTTGGTCACTTTTAAAAAATTGATCTTAACCAAACTTGGTCCAAAAAAGTCCTTGAGGCCTAGTTGTGCCGCGAACAATTACGTTATCATGACGTCATCAGTTGTCAAATTACAAGCAATTAAAATTTAATAATCAAAATCTTTAAAAATCAACAAAAAATGAACGGTTTGAGATATTAAGTTAATTTTTTCACTAAAAGTGAATGTTAGGTAAGGCATTTCTTTTTGACACATTGCTTGACCTCTGTGACCTTAACTTCCGGTCAAACAGGAAGTAGCTCCTCATTTAAAAGTAGTAAGAGCTATGATCATGATTCTTTAACCAAAAGTGATTGTTAAAAGGGCTTTCATTGTGACACATTACTTGACCTCTGTGACCTCTACTTCCGGTAAAACAGGAAGTAGCTCCGCATTTAAAAGTGGTAAGAGCTATGATCATGATTCTTTCACCAAAAGCCATTATTAGGCAAGGTCTTTCATTGTGACACATTACTTGACCTCTGTGACCTTTACTTCCGGTCAAACAGGAAGTAGGTCCTCATTTAAAAGTGGTAAGAGCTATGATCATGATTCTTTCACCAATGGACAATGTCAGGCAAGGTCTTTCATTTGTGACACATTACTCGACTCCTGCGACCTTTATTTCCAGTCAAACAGGAAGTAGCCCCTCCTTTGAAAGTGGTAAGAGATATGATCATGATTCTTCCACCAAATGTCAATGTTAGGGAATGTCTTATTCTTTGTGATTTATATCATACGCGGAAAAGCCTTATGTTCTGTTTCAAACAGCCATAAACTCTAGTTGTCTTTGTTCACTTTTCAATGACTTTAAATTCAGTCAGTTCTGTTGTGGTTATTTGATTATAAACAAAATCAAATTAAAGAAAATCGATTTTTTTTTTTGCCAAGGCCCTATAGTTCAAGTATGCAAAGAGATGTAAATAGAAATATATATTTTTTTTTTCGATTTCTAAAATGGAAATTATCCGGTATCAAACAACTCCGATAACCATAAAGGCACGAACGTATGGTTTAAATCTTACAAAATGTTCCCAATTACTTTCCACTACATTAAAATGCAGTTCTCTATGGTATGACAGTCTATCAGAGGAAAAAAACACAGGCAGCTTGACTCTAGTATAATATATTTTATTTTTGTTAAATATCAAGCTAATTTTAACCAACAAAAGCACTATCGACCCAAATATATATTTTGATATTTGGGAATACACATAATGATAACACGAACCAGCTTGTGAAAGATTTCCACTTCAATGAACAATGTAGGTCTATAAGTCTGAGAAAATAATTGGGATATATTAACATGTAAAACGGTATCTTACCTTGTTGATTTAGCACACCAACAATAATTAGTGTAGAAATCCACTTCATTCTTTTCATCTCGAGGCGTCCACCACATACAATTTTTAATCAGGGGTTAACGGCAAGATCTTGTTGCAAATAAATGATTAAAATAAAATCACTATTCTGGGATTTTCTCAACGTTTCGATGAGTGTTTTTCAGTATTCGTCGTCAGTTATGTACACCGTAGTACTATACAGACATATATAACGGGCCTACGATTTCCAACATACACGCACGTCCAAGCTCACCAGCACCCAAACGCATCGTGACAATAATGGCCTCTCCCTTTATTGCTACCCGAAGCGTTAAGGAAGGAGCCTTTTGCTCATTAAAGGTAATATCATACACTGTTTTTTTATCAAAAAAATACAGATTCATGGGCAAAAAAATCAAGACAGGTACAGTAACAGTTAGCTGTGAAAATTTCAGTCCCATACGGTGCCCACTTTTTGAGAAAGCAGTAAAAAACAGCCACTGTATTTCTTAAGTGTTTTCTCTTTTATTTTTGATCTTTTAAAAGATCATACAGTTTTTTATCGTTATTTTACTTCTTTCTGGAAAAATACACAATTTCAGGCGGAAAAAGAATTTAACGGTATGTTTCTACCACCACCATCATTATACCATGTTAAGTATATAAAACGTACAATCTGTGAACATTTCTGTTTTGGTTTCTTACCAAAGTATGATAGTACCTATAAGTCTGAATAGTATCTGGCACAAAGACTTCTTCATTGCATTATGAACACCCCGGTTAGAATTTCCCAGACTAAAGACACTGTTATATCACGTGGTGCGGTGGAAGCTTTTACATAGCAATACACGGGTTTACACCACTGATCTATACAAACTGGATAGGTCGCGGGTGCAGTGATTAGACGGCGAGCTGTGAAGTCACCAGCGGCCATGTTAGGATATTCAGCACAATACTCATTGCACTGCATGACTGCACAGCACGCAGTGCAGCGATTCACTGTATACGACGGCTGCCGCGCCTCCCAATGTATTGAATATCCCAAAATGGCTGCACGGATGCTTCACCTGCAGAGCAGCGCGACCTATCCAGTTTGTATAGATCAGTGGTTTACACTTCTAAAAGTGTGCATGCGTGATAGTGCTTCGTTTTGAAGTCGCGATCAAAACCGCCGAAGTGTAAACCCGTGTATTGTCGAAGACAATACACGGGTTTACACCTTGGCGGCCATCTTAGATTTTGATCGCAACTTCAAAAACGACGCACTTCCACGCATGCGCACTTTTCGAAGTGTAAACCAGTCCATTGTCGAAGACAGTACACGGGTTTACACTTCGGCGGTTTTGATCGCGACTTCAAAACGAGGCACTATCACGCATGCGCACTTTTCGAAGTGTAAACCTGTGTATGGTCGGGTTTACACTTCGAAAAGTGCGCATGCGTGGAAGTGCCTCGTTTTGAAGCGATCAAAATCTAAGATGGCCGCCAAGGTGTAAACCCGTGTAAAGAGGTTATTCACCGACGTCATAAAATCACGTGATTGGCCGTCAAGCTTTTTCCATGTTTTCCATGGTTACCCGTAGGACATTGCACGTTGCCTGTACACTGAAGCGTATTGTTTCGCGTGTGCAATCATTGTGCTTGACGGCCAATGACGTCACGTGAATAACCTCTATACCATAGAGTTAAATAAAAAACTAGAGTGCGCGCTTCGTATTCAATGTGCGTGCTCTCGGCACTCTGGCACGGACGCGCAGCCGCCATTTTAGTTGGGGTGACTGAGCAACCGCAGTAGAGTCCAAATACGGTACCCGGATGTTACTCAAAGAGCTGCGCGCACTGTGCGTGACGCGACGTGTATTTTATGCACAGTGCTGCGCGCACGAACCGGGATAAGAATATGGACGCACAATTTGAAACGGGACACGCGCGTTTGCCCTTGTTTTCTTAGGCAATGGCGCTGGCCATGGTTCGAGCATCACGCGCAGAGTGCACACTCTAGTTTTTTATTTCTATGCCTCTATACCCATCTCTGTCATTCTTATCTATTGTGAACTGCGCATTGGTGCAAGACGTCTGTTACGTAACCAAGCAAAAGCTTGCATCACGGCCTCATGTGATGTAGCAACAGTGTCTTTAGTCTGGGAAATTCAAACTGGGGCGTTTATGGGCAATGATAGAAGTCTGTGTACGAGATATATATGCAGATTAAATGTGCAAAAGGCTTATTAATACAGGGTGCATTCGTTTAGCTAACACGGGTCGACAGCAGTCAATCTCATCCCCATTCTCTCGCTTGTTTTGTGCAGTATAGCGACCATGCCCAGTAAGGGCTGACACGTGTTAGCTTAAGGAATGCAACCACAGTGATGACACTAATATTTCACGTCTACAGGGGGCGCTTTAGTAAAAACGTAAATCAGATTTACCCATAAACATAAATAACCTATAGACCGACAGCAGAGAGCGTGAGCGCGTAATTTTGGAAAAGGACGCCATATAAAAAAAAAAAAAAAACTATGGAAAAATTATTGAAGATAGCTTGGGCTGTGTCCAAAATTGTTGTCTAGAGCTATGGTTTAGGTCTACAGCTAAAGCTACGTCTATGGAAGCGCTTTAGCCATTGGAATTCGTATTGCGCCCTCAAGTGATATTTAAGTTAATTTTTCTGACGTCATCACTATCGTCTGCTCGATCGTTATGGGTCCGCGAATTTAGCAAATGTTTGTTTACAACGGGCGATCGACTTCATCATGATTGATAATAATAATTATGATGAACTCTTTCCAAGAACAGTAATTTTGACAGTAAAACCAGAACCGAACGAAAAACTCACATTTGTGTATTTCCGTTGACCCCGAACAACTCAGCATGATCGGCAGTGGCGGATCTAGGGGGGGGGGGTTTCGGGGGTTTAAAATCCAATCTCATTCAATACATTAAGATGTTATAAACAGCCAGTGTATAACGTAAAGAATGCTTTTATTTCTAAATCTCGCAAAGATTCTAAAAAAGGCCAGGGGCCTTATTCACAAAGCACCGGAAAAATATTGCTTTGGAGGGGACCCGTAAGTGGAAGTTATGGGTGCGTAAGATGTGTGTTAAGTGGTATTCCCGAAACACCCCTAGAGTTCCCTTAGCGGACCCGCAAGTGAAAGAGAGGCGATCAGTGTGACCAAAGTACATGTATAGTAATTGTTCAATAGAACCACATAATGTACTGTGCATAGCGTACAGTTATGTACATTGTACATGTACTGAAATGCATGCTGAGTGACAACCATAATTCATGGGTGTCAATCGGGGGGGGGGGGGGGGGGGGTGGTAGGCGGGCGGTGCGGGGGAGGGGAATATGGGTTACTTATGTCTGTGGATTTACCGGTCTACTCAATGCCGTCTAACATTTCTTGTAACTGTACTATGGTAATGTGCAATATTGCGTCATCGCAACTTTTAGGAAGTCAAGACAAGAAGAATCATGTGTTAAAGCATTGCATATATGCCTTTTCTCCGTTGGTGTGAATAGACCAGTTTCTAACAGTTTGTCTCATAACGGTTTATGTAAAAAAAGGACTGGAAGTGGTGCATGACAAGACCACAGCAATTAATTCCTCCACCCACCACCCCTATTCCACACATGAAGTGAAACAAGGCAAAACCTCAGTCTATTATAGTGTATATAGGACTGGTGTGGTGTGTATGAACCCACAACAAATTTAAATCAGCCATTCTGTGTGTACCGGTATAATAACTGACTATTGTATTCAGCATACTGTAATACATGAAACATCATTTACAATTTAGAATAATTTACATATCCTGTTTTTATTTTTAACATAATAAATAATTAATAGCGTTGACATAAATGAAGTATATGAATTATACAGCATAAAGATATAAAGCTATATTGAAATTTTTGTTAGGAAAATACTTTCAGATTTACACTTAACTGTTGTTTTTGAAAAAAAAAAAAAATTACATTCTCCAATGACTTAAATGGCTTCGTTTTAAATATAACCACAAGGTTATCCTTTGCATATTCTCTAAAAAGTCACATAAATATTATGCCGCCTTAAAAAAAGAAAACTTTAAGGCACAAACAAAAGCGAGCAAGATGCACTATCTTTGGAAATAAATTTAGATTGTACTTTTTCAAGTTAATTACATATTAAGGAACTTTTAACAATGTACCATCAATGTTTCAAACTCTACACTCAACTAGGTTGAGAATCTACTGTCTATAATTGAAACAAAAATTGAATTTCACAACACTGAATCATGGATACGATTTGTTTTAGAACGTAATACTTAATAGTTAAAGCAAACACAGCAGTTGGTCTACCTGTAACACAACCAACAACAGCAGCAGCAATATCAAAATCAGCAGCAATTATAGCAGCAGCAGTCAGGAGCAGCAGTCGCGGCAGCATGAGCAGCTGTGCCTGTAGTCTTGGTCCAAGACTGTAAAGCTCGATAACGGACCCCATCGTGCCACTGCGCCCTCTCGTGACTTCATTTGACCCAGTTGCTCGCATTACAGTCTTGGGAATTTCCTATGAATTGTTTAACTTTTTCTTTATTTTTCCTTCGGATTTCCGGAGGAACCAATCAGCGCCCGCAAAAATCCAGTTGAATTGGTATCTAATGAATACGGATGACCTGTAACGAATGACCTCTGTGTACCATGCTAATGCAGTATCGTACGTGACTAGTACTGTACTATTTCGGTGTCGATCGCGGGATCGGGAATAGTCACGGTGCGCTGTGGTATTGTCATGGGGAATTGAAATAATGTCTGCGTTGCCTACTGCTTGCTATAGTTGTCATGATAGTATACTTACTATTCATCGCATAGTCGGACATGCCTGATGCATGAGGGCATTGAACACTGTTACTATACACACGATCTATTTCTATTATGGTAAATATTACAACAGAAAGCTAGTGGTGCACACACATTGTGGGTGCGTAACTCTAGCTTTCCACAAACGAGACACTACCGCATGGATTTGAATGTAGCCGCCATGAAGTGTCTGCGATTCAACAAGCACGGAATCGATCATGCAGCTCAGACTGTTTTATAAACCACGCGCTGAGACAATAGATATATAAGGATTTTTTTTATATGTCTGGCCGAGACTGTCTGGACGCGGACTGTCTCGCGTTTGTTTACCGAATTTCAGCAGCTCCAACCGTGACGCTCACACGGCCCGCTCGGCATCCTATTTTGCATTTCAACGTAAATCATGAATATTCATAATAAGGTACCTAATTGGCATACAAAGGCCACGCCTCGACGCAATGTTCCCGGAACCACCGGTAGGTGGCGCTGCACACGACTAGGGCTTTATCGGAACTAGTCTGGTTCCCTGCCCAAAGATTCCCTGACGACTCTTATTAAAAATCTTAGGTCAGGTATCGGCTACGGTTAAAAATAGAACATGACACAGCTGTCATGTCTGCGCAGGCGCGGAAGCTAGTTTTAGCGTTTACCGAGAATCAATTTTAGCATTCATTTTTGCACTTTTGTAAGCACATGCAATTTTATCTGGACAGAATAAGAAATCAAAGGGTGGGAAAAAAACCATACAACAAACTCCTCAAAAGTGCATAATAGGAAAAGTGCTCTGTTGTATGTGAACAATAATTATGCTCTATTTGGGCTAACTGTAGCCGGAATGTAACATATTTACATGACGTGTCTTTTCCTGAACAACGTGACCTCGCGTGACCTGTCGGAAATAGCCGAAAGTCAACGTTACTATCCGAAGTTGAACGAAAACGAGTTCGTAATGTTTCGGATTTTTCCGTAAAAGGCCAAAACTTGGTCTTTTTGGTCACGTGACCCTCCAGTACACGTAGCCGATACCGGACCCTATATTTGACAGACAATAGTCTGGCGCTTTTTGGGTCCGGGAACCAGACTATATCGGAACACTCTTAATTACTTTCGTAGAAAAAAATCTGGTAATGACCAAAAATGCCCCAGATATGTATGTTGTAGCCAACATTTTGACATTGTTTCTCATGGAACGCCTTAGAATGGTTTCAAGAGGGTTGGAAACGCTGAAAAAAATACGAAACAGTATATACCTGAGCCAAAAAGTGGATTTTATTACTTTATTTAAATGACCTGTGACGTCACAACGAACGTCATCTTCGGCAGGTCTTCGGAAGCAACGTTTTCGGAAGCATTCGGATGCTCGGAAATGTGCAAATGCAAATGGGAAAGAATTCCACTGATCACCATTACGGAAAAAGGATTATATCCTCCAAGAGTTAACTTATTGGATACAAATTATGATAAACCTCAATTTCAGGTGTTGGAAACTTGCGTAGAATATCTGAAAAGTGAGTTTTATAGGATTCTTTTACCTACAAACTGTACAAAGCCAGTTTGCTCAAAACGCCCTCTGTTGGTTCTATAGAGTTGTGCACAAATTATGGTCATCAGTGGAATTCTTTCCGATAGGTGCACTAGGGCCTATTAGACTAAACAACGGTGCCACATACTTTACATGATCAAATTCCTATTATAAAATGTCACATTTTCTGATAGAAAATTGCGGCGCAACCTCAAGTTAAAAAAAAAGGGTGATCCTTAACTTAAGAGCCCTGTTAAAAATAGGTTTGTGAGAAAATGCATTATTTAAAAACACAGAAAATTAATTAAATTTAACAGGATTTTTTTTAATATGAAACTGGTATATTCTGTTCATCAATATACCATCAAGGTCCAAATTATGGAGAGCTGCGTTGCCAATTTGAACTTGCATAAATTTCCTTGTCCAGAAGCCAAGGTATATGTGCCATGATTTTTGACACTCCATTGATTTATGCTACCCAGGCCCCCAGAGTCGCTAAAAAATATGCCAAAATAATTTTGTGGCTTGTGTATGTTCCATTTTAGAAGAAATGCCGGCATCTCCCGAATTTACACTCCACTCCATTGACTGCCGTTCATTTCTACGCCATTGACTTTGTACACACTAGAGTCGTGCGCAAGGGAGTCCTGGATGTGTCCATGCACCAATTTTCTTTTTTGAGTTCTGAGCAGTCAAATGACACTTTTTTGGGAAAATAAATGGTGGCAACTTAAGAATTTGCCCACTGCATAGATGAGGTATGATTTATTTTGCAAGGCATGTTTTTTCAGCATTTTTTCATGTGTGTCCGAATCATGGACAGGGTGTCCGAATCGTGGCAAAATGAAGGTTATGTTTCAAGTCAATTTCATTTCAAGGACACAAAAAACTTTCATAAAATATCAACCTGGATATAATAACTACACTTTGTTGTTCATAAGTGAAAATAGTTGAGAGAAACAAACATTAAGAAGGTCAAATAATCCAAAATTGCTTAAGTGTCCGAATCATGGCACATTTACCCTACGTGTTCATCTCGTACCAAATTCAGCATCCTGTCATGCTTAGAGAAAATGTTGATTTATAACGCCAAAGTATACTCAAATATCGGGAAATTTCGGGTCATTAATTTACACCGTACAGTTAATACGCATGCATCTGGTGCAGAATTCTGATGTTCACATTGCCCTTATAGGTACACTCTCCAGGGGAGTGTACCTATAAGGGCATCCCAATACTGCCACGACACTTCCCCCTATACTCCTCTCGAGAGGTTGTTCCCTTGCTCCCATACTTGCTTCACTTGTGAGTGATGACATACATAATTATGTCAATGAAGTAATCGCCATTGCGAGGGGAGTATACTTCCTGCTGGATCATACATGTACTCCTCCACAAATGCTTCACGTTTGGACCCTCATTGATAAAAAAAATAAATAATTATCTTAAATACTGTATATACTTCGGAGGTCAACAGACTTTTCCCAAATATAAACGTTACTCTTATGTCAGGCCACTCAACACACGGTCCATGGTGTCATTGTCTTTTATTGGTCACTGGCGGGGAGGGATATCTTATCCACATTCTTACCATCCTGCATATCCTTCACCTCAAGAACACCATGTAAACGTTTGTTTTATGCACAATTCAAACACGAACAAAAAAAGGGGGCCCTAGGAAGTTATTTATAATTTTCATAATTGTTGAGATATCCACGCATAATAGGATTTGCACATGTCTATACCCATCATGCTTCCAACAACCCCCCCCCCCCTTCCAGGATGCCCCACAACATCTATAAAATGTACAGGTAGCCCCTTTCCTTTCATCTGGCCAGACGCAACACATAGCATCTATCTAGTTCCGAAAAACTCTGGGTTTATAGGAAATGCCCAAGACTGTAATGCGAGCAGCTGGGTCAAATGAAGTCACGAGAGGGCGCAGTGGCACGATGGGGTCCTTTATCGAGCTTTACAGTCTTGGACCAAGACTACTGTGCCTGTAGCACAACCAAAATCGGCACCAGTAGCAGCAAGTGCGGTTCTAATTGAAAACAAAATCTGGAAATACTGGATCTTTTCGGTTTATTAAGCGCCAATTAAATACAAAACGCAATGTGTAGGCTATAGGTGCATGCTTATCTACTGCTAAAAAGACATAGCATAGGCGAGTGTTAGAAGAAGGGTCTAGCCCACAAAATACTGGGTGTTCTAGCCCCTTCCCCCCACAAAAAAAAACCCACAATAATAATAATAACAACTAGACCTGTGTTTGTTGACAAACACTGAGCTGTTTCGCGTATGTTTTAAAAATAATATGAAAAGCAAACATGAACGCAATTGGCCCAGTACAGAGAAATAGCGGTGTTTAAATTGTCGTAAACAACTACATGTATCAGGAGCGTCGTCACTTGTCCATCAATACTCGTACATTGTATACAGATTGGTGTACATACACATGCCCATGAGAAACACTGAATAGCCGAGTCTATTATAGACCAGCGCGCGTAGTATGTATGGTTGTGCATATGGGCGATGGAAAAAACAAAATGAGTGATTTTCTAGCTATGTCGTGCTCCGTTCACGTGTACACAATTGGCGCACTACTTTAGATAGCCATATCAGCGGTCCAAAAAGTTCCAAAGACCGTGTTTTGTGTTATGTTTGACTCTAAATGGCAAAATTAATTATTCAAAAAATCAATAAAAAATCAGTCGATGACGTCATCGTGACGTTACTTCACATTTGGAATAGAAATAGCATTTCCTACCTACCCACCAAGTTTCATCACGATCGGATATTCGCTTATATGTGTTTCTGGGAAAAAATGGCAAAATTTAACATTCAAAAATCAATAAAAAATCAGCCGATGACGTCATCGTGACGTCACTACAGATTTAGGATACCAGTACCATTCCCTACATATCCACCAAGTTTCATCACCATCGGATATTCCCTTATATGTGAATCAGAAAATCGGCTTTTTGATGACGTCATCATGACGTCACCACTTTTTGGTATTTTATGGCACGTGCCTATAGCCTAACAAACATTTTACCGAAAGAATTTTGAAAATACGATTTGTCGTTCATGAGATATAAAGAAAAGGTCCAAAAATTGAATAATTCGTATAAAATCGCACGATGACGTCATCAACACGTGACTGCAATTTTTGTCTATAACACGTCCCAATATACTTACATACCAAGTTTGAGTTGCATCGGACTTGCCGTTCCGGAGATAAAGACCCCTAAAATTTGCACTTTTATGATTACGTAACTGTGCACGTGATGACGTCACGATGACGAAATGTTTCGGCATGGCACCTGGGGTGGTGGTCTTACTATGTGCCAAGTATAAAGTTGATCGGAACTGGCATAAGGGTAGAAGTGACTTGTATAAAAACCCTGTGTTATGTCTATGGGAAAAAAGTGGAATAAAAAAAAAAAAAGAAAGAAAAAAAAAAATAACAAAAACAATAGCTGTTCCGCCGCATGCGAAACAGCTAATAATAATAACTCTTCTAGCTCCCCCCTTAAAAAAATGCTCTAGAACCGCGCATGAGTAGCAGCTACAGGTGGTGGCGGCAGCAGTTGTAGCAGCGACAGCAACTGTAGCCGCGCTAGCTGCAGTGGCAGCATCAATCGTTGCACCAATGACATCAGTAGTGGAAGCAGGGGCAAAGGCAATATAGAAGCAGCTGTAATCTTTTGCGAACACATTTAACGCACAAGACGACTTATAACTATGGCTGCGTTTTGGCAAAATCTGTATTTGATTGGATCAATGAACAACACTGGCTGCCGCGGGTTTGTCACATTTTATCAAAATGCGCTAACAATCACAAATACGATTCTACCATATAGAACACACTGAAATAAGATGAAAAGAATATAAATATCAGAATATCGTTTCACACATTAGTGCTGCAGATACAAGTAGAACTTTACAACGATATCATACACTTAAAATTAAACCAATGCATGAGGCTTTAATGTTACTTAACGGTAAGTTCTATACAAATATATTTAATTGAATTCAACAAATGTCTTGATAGAAGCCATAGCGTGTGCAATATCATTTGGAATTCCTTCACTATTTACTATAATGAAGAAGATACAAAACCTCACTGTGCGTTATATTATTGGAGAAGAAATTGACCTAAATATTTTATTCAAACATTTCTGTTTTGGGGAAACTTTGCTTTACATCTCACATGACGTGACCTACTGTGAATAATCAATAATACTTATTAATACTTTCATCAATACGTTTATAGTTCAAATGTTTCATTCAGTTAATATTTCAAATGGTGTTTGAAAACAGACTGCAAACAGGGTGTCCCTCCCCCAAAAAAGGCAACACATTGTGTCGAGAACTATTACATAAAATTAAACGGTTTATCACCTCAATATTCCGATATGTAAAACAACTATGTGTTGGCTATAACCAAGTAGAATTTGAGCACAGTTGGACTGAAATTGAGAAAAAAAAAAGACTGAAATACCCAACCTCAAAACGAAATTGTCTTCGTTCTTTCAATACACATTATGTGTGTATTGACCACTTATTGACCACTGCAAATTTGTTTTTAAAGAGTATTATTTCAATTGGTCATATTTTCGCAAATTTCTGCCCGTTTTGGCTTAATTTTTACATGGTGATAGCCAAGACAAAGTGTTTTTTTTTTTTGGGGGGGGGGAAGACACGTAAATGTAAATGTACTGGTATGTAAGGCGACCGGTGTCAGCGGCGGATCTACCTTTTTGCTAAGGGGGGGGGGGGGCTACCCGGAGTGTTATTTTGTAGCCAGGCACTGCGACGGAGCGGAGCAATCAAGCGGGGAGGTGTGTAAGGGGGGTGTTCCCCCTTCTTTGGTAGGGAGCTTTTCCATTTTGTTTTCCATTTTTTTTTTTTTTTTTTTTAAGGGAGCCCAAGGGGGGGGGGGAGGGAACCCCTACCTCCCCTCGTAGATCCGCCACTGGGTGTCATGAGTCTGTGCCACAGTTGTATGGCACCATTGCTACGGATGGGTTAATAGTTAGCTGTATAGATGTTCCAATCTGTTGGCTGCTCAGATTCAAGCATAACGTAGGCAGAGTGAATGGGACAATCGTTGAATTCCAACAACTGCACCCCGTCTTTGTCAATAGTCATGTGACCGTTGCTCAGTTTAACACAGACATGGCCCTCAGTGCCAATTCCACGCGTGCCGCTAGAGCTGCTTCTCATGCCAAAGAATGAATGGTAACCCGCATTCAACTCTAATAAAGGAGAAGAATACATGTACAGTGATATAGAACTTACTATCTGTCTTAACTTCAACCAATTTTTGTGGAAATTTATGGCGCTATATGCATATCAGTATCAGTAAAACGTTTCACATGAATGGAATCCAATCAACCAACTACAATGTACTTCTCGTGCTTTCACAATGCTGGAGATTACCTAGGGATCAGGTTTGGTAGGCAAAATAAATTTGCCCCAACAAAATTGTTTACAGATTTACAAATAACTTTTAGGGTATGAATATGGTGCTGGTAGAAACATACAGTTAACATAATTATTTCCGCCTGAAATGGTGTATTAATCCAGAATTTAGTAAACATCGTAAAACAAAGGCCAACTTTTTTCTTTTTTTGGGGGGGTAAAATCAGAACTATTTTTTATTTTCTTTTTTTAGAAATGATGAGTCGGGTTTTCGGTAATTTCTCGTGACTCAGACCCTCGATTGAGCTCAATCTTTCACAGGTTTATTAATTCATGTACATCCGGATTATAACAAAGTGTGATTGCAGTTCTGTGACCGTAATCAATTATGTATTATAAGTAGCTTTAAATGTATACGTAAATCTGTGAACAATTCTGTTTGCGCATGATACCAATCATGTAGTGTACCTTCAATGCAAGGAAAAGGAACATGGGCCCCTCAAAATGATGTAGTCTTGCACCATGCTTACCTTCCTTGGACAATGCATGCATAATTATTGGGGACCGTAATAATTTACATTGTGCACCAAGCACTGCACGACTTTGATTCGTGCTTCCGTACCTCCGTAAAAATTAGTAAAAGAAGGAATAAGTAATTGAGAGCGATACAAAGATCGGAACATCTCCATTATAACCTTACCAATTTTGCAGCCTTCATTTTCCGCACTATAGAATTTCAGATTGACTTTATTATAAGGTTGATTTTGGAACTCGACTCGTTCTATGGATGGAGACAACTCTCCATCTGCAGGATATCTGGAAACTGACTGCCCTGTTGAAACTACTGCAAAACGTTCACCGGAGTTACAAACGTTTGACGCTTCTGAAATAAAACAAAAATAACAATTGCCGATAAGGTTTTTTTTTAGAGAGACATTCCCATAGGGACGTGTACAAGACTTTACATTACCTACCATCCTCCAACAATAAACTTGAAATTGACAGTCCATATGGAGAGCATTGAATAAGGGGGCTCGGAAATGCGTGGGTGTATTTGAAATAAGGGCTGTATTCTATAGAACAAAATTTCGTTTAGGCCTATTTATGTGAAGCCGCCTGTCTATTATTTGTATGTATTTTGCCCCCATCCCACCCCCGTCTAGACATTTATTACGGGAAATTCCCATTAGGTATGTGACACCGACTTATCATGATATATCGACATGATATTATCTGTCCCAAAATTAGGTATTAAATTTTTCCTCGTTCAATCCATTGTCATGAACTATTTATGATCTTGCGTAATAGCTATTCCCACACAATTTGGCATAATAGTTGCAACGGCATTTCGCTGTTTTCGACTGTTTCTAATGAACATTTGAGCTGGATATTTTAACCTTTAAAAAAAATCATGCTAGGATCTAAACGCGACAGGACCTCTTAACTTCAGGTATTTGATATAATTTCAGGTCAATTAGGCTGATGAGCAGTTTGCAGCAGTTTATTACTTTTTTTGAGCTCGATATTTCACAGGTTTGTTTTTATTCCATGACAGATCGAGTTAAGAGCAGCCCGCAGGTACTCTGTCACCTTACTCATGCTGCATATACCCTTTGATATTGAGCTTCGGAAAATGAATAATAATTGTACATGTGAACATCTGATTCGACATGGTAACTTTCTCATAGTGTCAAAGGCAATGTGAAACATGAACTGTACTTTGCGAAAGTGTCATATTAATTGATAATTGTTTAGCTTACCAGTTTCTTCTGATTGGACGTCATCGCCTTTGAGCTTGTGCAGGTCACTGTGACTACCAATGATCACCTCATGTGGCTTAGCGTGGGCTTTGGTGTTCAACCCACCCACTTCATACTCTGTGCATTTCTCTGGATCTTTATCTGTCAGGGACCACTGTAAACCACCAGAGTCAGGGCGTGGCTCCTGTCCAAGGTAGCACTTCTGACCAACAACTGAAAGTCAAATGTGATGTTTGTAGCTATTTACGTGAAGTTACATATGTTCTGCTAAAAGTGTATAATCCGAGGCTGTTGAGAAAGTTGTTGCTGACCAAAATGCCGCATTGATATTAAAAGAATGGATGACTTCCAATTGTTAGTGGTATACGCCATTGAACATGTAAATGTTTTCTGCTCTCAACATAAACATTGCTTTTCAAGTGAAAATCCATGACTTGACTGTATTCGCACATTATTGGGGAGGTTTCCCATAAATTCATGTACCACTTTTAAAATATCGGCCATCGGCAAGATAGAAACAAATAATAATCAGATTTTTCCCGTATTGCTTTGCTCATCACAGCCAGAGTTGACAAAATGTAATGCAATGTTTTGTGGTCTACCCAAGTCTACGATATATTTCTTACATTAGGAACTAGCAAGTTTGATCATAAAAACTCCGGTTCTTATGGAACTTCTTCACAGGCTCCCAGATAAATGCCGAGATCAATACAAGCTGAGTTTGCTTCATTCTGTAAAAGAATTCGGCATCATGTTGCCCACGTTAGGGCGACACACCCTGTGTACACTAGCAACATTTGGCCAAAATGTTACAGAGATGTTGCTGCAACATGTTACACAACTTGTTTTGCTCTTTGTACACTGACAGTATTTTCAGGAGCAACGTACCTGGGCAACATGTTACCGAGATTGTTACCGAAAATGATGACAGTGTACACTCTGCTTAATTCAGCATACCTTTGAACATTTGACCTTAATTGGACATCTACTGACGTGCCATTTTTAAAACATGTTTTACAATAAAAGAGGACGCGTTCACTACACGCGTAGTGAGAAGCAGCGCCTTGATCACCGTCGCCTGTGATGAAGGTTTGCATTGCCTGTTACTATGATACTAGGTCAATTCAGATGAAGTGACCGTGTTTTGATTTGCTGGTGTAATTTGTTATGGGTGGTGGCATTCAACGGCAATAACAATATGTACAATCAACAAAAGGCTGACTTCCAAAAGGCTTTTTGCGGTCTCTGCTGTAATATTTAATCGGAATTGAACTCCTGAACCCAGCTAGCTTTGGGGCTAGGCAGAATATATATGTTTCGGGTATTGCAACAATCGCAAATGATCACAGGTTTTAAGTTTGCTAAGAGCTGCCGCGTGTTCAGCCAAAGACAGCAAAATGGCGAATAAATTATTACAGTGCTAAACGTCAACCTAAGTAAACAAAACTGTTAAACAAATATCGTGTTTGAGTGTTTGAAATGTTTAGGATTAATAGTCAAGTTTGGGAGCTAATTTTTTAGCGTGACACCGAAATGAGTCTCTTGACAAGGAAGAGTTATTATGCGGTTCGTTTTTTTTTTATGCAGACCAGACCCAAACCTAATTATATGTGTTCCCAGTGGAAGACCAGATCGAGACCGATTTCACAAAGCACTAAAACTGATCTTAAGTGTGAGATCAATTTTAATTGATAAGCAAAGTGTGATGTCACAATACAAATCACTATGGTGAAACTGACAACTCATCTTATTTCTTGTCGAGAACGTGAACAAAATAAAATCATTATAATGTTCGTAGAACAAACAACCACAAAGAAATCTGACTGTGTTATTTTAAAGTAATTGGAAATTGGCTGTTTTTGCGGGCTTTTCTTGCCAACGGTATTTCTTAAGTCTTTTTACCGTGATTAATAATTGGTTTTACTCTTTTCTGGATAAATACAGCATTTCAGGCAAAAAAAAATTAAATAACGCCTATGTTTCTACCATCACCATCTTTATACCCGGTAAATTATATGTTAATCTGAGAGGTGTCA
Organism: Astropecten irregularis; assembly: GCA_963971285.1. NCBI lineage: Eukaryota > Metazoa > Echinodermata > Asteroidea > Paxillosida > Astropectinidae > Astropecten > Astropecten irregularis. Next base: position 8,069,492 of record OZ020259.1, read on the forward strand.
TGTAATGTGTGGTATAATTATTTCCGAAGTGACTTTGTTTCTGTATGATACATATACTTTCCGAACAGGTCTGTGGAAGAAGCCTGTTTGTTTGCTTGTTAGTTTATAATAGTTTTGTTGGGTTTTTGCCCGAAGAACAAAAGTTAACGATTACATTATACCGGCCTGTTGCACACGGCTGATATCAAACCCCAAGATAAAACAATAGACATTATGTAAAGACATGGCTTACATGGAAAAGATACTTAAGCATCAAACATACTCCGCCGATAAATTCAACACAACAGCTCTGCTGAAAATATTTCTGAAAAGGGAGTCCTTGACATCAGCACCTTATTTATAAATATATGGAACTAGCATTCCTCCTGCATCTGCTGCACGGGATTTAAATACCTGACGATTGATTTTCCTATAACGTTGCAGCAGTCGTACCTGGAACCTGGTATTTTTAAATTGACCCAAAGGCCATGAAATCCTGGATTTTGAAGCTTTTGAATTGAATTAATTCCCACTGAATTTGGCTCAAGTGTTCCCTATAAGGTCTGCGACGTCAATAATGATTTGTGCATCCGCTACACTCATTAGGCTTACTTCCTGAGTCGGTACGGTTTCCATGGCGATATGGCACAACAATCAGGACGATACCTAATTGGAATCTTTGCCATTGGGTTTGTTCGGATTTTTTGTCTTTTCCAGGCTGTCGCCAAAATGCCACAGAAAAAGCACATGGTCGATTTCGGCAGTAGTTTGGTCACAAAATAAACGCAAATTTGACTTAGTCACTATAACCACGGAGGAAGGAAAAGATAACGTAATATTCCATAAAGACTTATATTACCACGGCGTCATCGCGAAGTCTTTGAATGAGAACATACGGCGTCCACTCGGCATCCACAAGTTTAGACGATAACAAAACATGGAAACAGTTGTGGTTAGATTTATCTTCCCTTACTACACCGTTAAAATGGACAGGAGAACTGAAACAAATATCAACAAACGGCATTATGCGCATTTAGACAATTAAGAGCAGATACATTTTGATCTGGTTAAAAATGGCCAGCCATATGTTGGTGGTGTCCATTGTGTCCATTATTTATTTTCGTTTGGCATTTGGTCGCCATGAAACAACGAACGTACCGTTTATCACAAGGATCGTAATATAGATGCGCAGCAATGCTTCAACTTAACAAGGAGTGCATGTGGATTTATCAAAAAAGACGTGGTTTTAAAAATCAATAAAATAACCACAGGGGAAACTGCTCCCCTTGTGGTTATTTGATGATTATGATCTTATTAATTTGCGTTGAGCTTTGTGTAAAGCAGAGTGTTCATTGTCAACATTTTGGGTAACAATCTCGGTAACATGTTGCTCAGGTACACTGTTATGAAAATGTCAGTGTACACAGAGCAAAAGTTGGGTAACATGACACAGCAACATGTTAGCAAACTGTTGCAAGTGTACACATGGCCCAAAGTCGCGTTGCCCAGGTGTGTTGTCCTTATCTGGGCAAAATTGCTACTGAAAATGTTACTGAAATTTTTGACAGTGGTTACTGTTTTTCAAACATCTCATTTACTTTTTCAGAGTTTATATGAGTAGCTAGGCGATATAATTGCGTTTCAGTTTACAAGGGAAAATACGCGGATCTCATATTCATCTAAATTGGTTATGTTTCACTTTCTTATTGAACAAAAGTGCAATATGATTAATGAACTACAGCACCCGGGCAAATCTCAGTAACATAAAATAAGATGGCATAGCCACTGATAACATAATATGATGACTTCATCATTTCGTTAACAAAATTGACAACTACCTTTGCAATAAAGGTTCCTTAGATTGTCAATGAATTACTTTTTATCCGTTAGAAAATGGTTTAAATTTTTTTTTTAATAAAGATAAATGTAGGTTAGCATCCCCGCGTGCCCCTGTTTTGTTTTTGGTTAAACCTAGGTGAAAAGAGCTTGACAACGTGTCAGAGTCGACATCCATCAATATTGGACTGTGATGTGCAGATCGCATTACATAGCTTCGATGGAAGCTGTCTTCGTTGTGAAAAGAAGGGAGCGCACAGTTGTGACCTAAGGCCTGGTGTAAAAAGGGGTTTCGCCGAGAACGCAGAAGGATTACTCGAGATGGACGCAAAACATTAAACATGTTAAATTTTTGTTCGCGTATAGGCCTACTCTCGGCGCAGAACATAGGCGTTGGAAGTACGCAGTGTTTGAACTTCGCTACTGTACATCATGCCTAGGTAATAGTATGCTACCCTACGTATGTTATACGCATTCCTTTTGTGTCTGTACAACAATATATTTTTGCCGGTAGGTACGCAGTGCCCATGCACAGGGTACGCAACCATACGCAATTCCACTACGCGCATCTACGTTTGCCAACCAGGCCTCGAGTACGCAATCTTATTTAGGCGTACACTGTACACGATACACAACACACTACACACTACGCAACTCTACGTAGGCCCGGTGTGAAAGGGGGCTGTAGGCTTGTATACACGTACAGTACATGTAGGCCCATTTCGCCCTCAGCGTAAATCCTTCCTTCGCATGATTTGATAATAACCTCGTCACTCCTTCAGTAAATAGGCATTGCCCGAATTACCAGGTTACGACTGTATGAAATTCCGGCCAGTACCGTAATCAAGTCCGCCATCCCTTATTACGAATACCCATGGATGGAAACTTTTTTTGTATATGGCCTACCGATAAATAATCGATGAGGACAAAGACATTTACAACCGATCTCATTTTAAACAAGTGTTTTTAGATAAATAAAAAATAATAGATAAATTAAATTATTGAGTGTCATCTCTGGAAGCTGGTATGAGAATGCAAAATGATTAATTGGATAAACTTCGAACATCTCTCTATTTGATCGGTTCTTACAGTTAATACTTGAAGAATATCGCAATCAGATTTGTTTTATCAACTGGTTTTTCGTAGAAATTGGAAATAGGCCTATCCCAGGACATCCCAAATTTGTATAAAATAGTTTCGGCTATCATTTCATAAATTGTTTGGTATTGGATCTGTAACTGGAATGGTAACTTACCCTGTTGATTCAGCACACCGATAATAAGTAGCACTAAAATCCTCCTCATCCTCCTAAATATTTGTCTCAGTTCTAGTTTACATGTGGGTAGCGATCGTACTTGACGTTTTCACTGCTGCGATCAGATATTTGTCAGCAGACCGCATTGACATTAAATTTTGTCTGCTGATTAACAAATGCAAATCACGCTGTTCCCAGCTCCCATGTTACACACGGCTTGGTCTCACCACGGTGTAGGCTGCTGCTTCGTATCTCACAATGGGAGACTTCGTATCATCGGTCTTCAACTTCAAAGCACACGCGCACAACAACGCCCACATGCACACAATTACGAGCGCATGCTCAGAGCTAGCAAAAAGAGACTTTGGTATGCTGCCGCCAATGTCTCAAAGGTCTTCCCTTCGAGGAAACTGTATCTTAAGCGCCCTCTACCAACAAATTCCTAATTTCGGTATAAAATGTGTGAATCCGTTAACTAGACTTGTTGCCAGTCCACACAATGTAGATGCCAAGTACAAAATAATAAGGCCAGCGCCCTCAGCAGCAACTGTGAAGTTTAGATGAATGCCGTTTCATGGTTTTCAATAGCTCGGCCCCACAACCCTAGTAGACTGGGACCATGGAGATACATACTAATAAACTAGAGGGCGGGCTTGGCGAAATTCCTGTGACAACATTGGGATCGATCCGCCATTACTGAAATGTGCACTGCGCCGTCGCTTTACTATCTTTGCTGTGTACGTAAATGTACGGCGTAGGCCTGTGTACGTACAGCGTAGGCCTTTTGTACTGTAGTTTACGCAAGTGCTCCGTCATTATAAGATAAACAAGTGATTATTTCAAGAGATTGCAAGTTGGACTGAGGAAGGGACTCAATGACTTTATTACTATATCTATGAATGATACATTACACCATACACGACTAGGGCTTTATCGGAACACTCTTAATTACTTTCGTAGAAAAATGCCTCAGATATGTATGTTGTAGCCAACATTTTGACATTGTATCGCATGGAACGCCTTAGAATGGTTTCAAGAGCGTTGGAAACTCTGAAAAACATACGGAACAGTATATATCCGAGCCAAAAAGTGAATTATATTACTTTATTTAAATGACCTGTGACGTCACAAAGAACGTCATCTTCGTCAGGTCTTCGGAAGCAACGTTTTCAGGAAGCATTCGGATGCTCGGAAATGTGCAAATGCAAATGGGAAAGAATTCCACTGATCACCGTTACGGAAAAATTATTATATCCTCCAAGAGTTAACTTATTGGATACAAATTATGATAAACTTCAATCTCAGGTGTGGAAAACGTGCGTAGAATATCTGAAAAGTGAGTTTGACAGGGTTCCTTTTACCTACAAACTGTACACAGCCAGTTTGCTCAAAACGCCCTCTGTTGGTTCTATAGAGTTGTGCACAAATTATGGTCATCAGTGGAATTCTTTCCGATAGGTGCACTAGTGACTATTAGACTAAACAACGGTGCCACATACATGATCCAATTCCTATTATAAAATGTCACATTTTCTGATAGAAAATTTGGGTGCAGCCTCAAGTTTAAAAAAAAGTGTGATCCTTAAGAAGTAAAGACTAATAAGAGCCCTGTTAAAAATAGGGTTGTGAGAAAATGCAGAAAATTAATTAAATTTGACAGGATTTTTTTGATATGAAACTGATATATTCTGTTAATCAAAATACCATCAAGGTCCAAATTATGGAGAGCTGCGTTGCCAATTTGAACTTGCATAAATTTCCTTGTCCAGAAGCCAAGGTATATGTGCCATGATTTCTGACACTCCATTGATTTATGCTACCCATGCCCCCAGAATCGCTAAAAATAATTATGCCAAAATAATTTTGTGGCTTGTGTATGTTCCATTTTAGACGTAAATTGGAGAAATGCCGGCATTCTCCCGAATTTACACTCCACTCCATTGACTGCCGTTCATTTCGTCAATGGCTGGAGTCTAATATCTACGCCATTGACTTTGTACAAACTAGAGTTGTGCGCACTGGAGCGCACGGACGGAATGGAGTCCAATTTCACGTTATGGCCGAAATGGCCCGTTTTTATCAGGGCATTGCCTTAAAAAACTCTGAAAATAAGTCCTGGATGTGTCCATGCACCAATTTTTTTTTGGAGTTCTGAGCAGTCAAATGACACTTTTTTGGAAAATAAATGGTGGCAACTTAAGAATTTGCCCACTGCATTGATGAGGTATTATAATTTTGCAAGGCATGTTTTTTCAGCATTTTTTCATGTGTGTCCGAATCATGGACAGGGTGTCCGAATCATGGCACAAATTAAGGTTATTTTCAAGTCAATTTCATTTCAAGGACACAAAAAAAACTTTCATAAAATATCAAATTGGATATTATAACTACTCTTTGTTGTTCATAAGTGAAAACATTAAGAAGGTCAAATAATCCAAAATTGCTTAAGTGTCCGAATCATGGCACATTTACCCTACGTATTCATCTCGTACCAAATTCAGCAGCCTGTCATGCTTAGAGAAAATTTTGATTTATAACGCCAAAGTATACTCAAATATCGGGAAATTTCGGGTCATTAATTTACACCGTACAGTAAATACGCATGCATCTGGTGCAGAATTCTGATGTTCAAATTGCCCCTTATAGGTACACTCTCCATGGGAGTGTACCTATAAGGGCATTCCAATACTGCCACGACCCTTCCCCCTATAACCCTCTCGAGAGGTTGTTCCCTTGCTCCCATACTTGCTTCACTTGTGAGTGATGACATACATAATATGTCAATGAAGCAATCGCCATTGCGAGGGGAGTATACTTCCTCCTAGACCATACATGTACTCCTCCACAAATGCTTTACGTTTGAACCCTCATTGATAAAAAAAAAATTCTTATACTGTATATACTTCGGAGGTCAACAGACTTTTCCCAAATATAAACGTTACTCTTATGTCAGGCCACTCAACACACGGTCCATGGTGTCTTTGTCTTGTATTGGTCACTGACGGGGAGGGATATCTTATCCACATTCTTACCATCCTGCATATCCTTCACCTCAAGAACACCATGTAAACGTTTGTCCACCACAATATCGCACATCAAATTTAAGCACAATTCCAACACGTACAAAAAAAACCCAATGGCCCTACGAAGTTATTTAGAATGTTCATTATTGTTAAGATATCCACGCATAATAGGATTTGCACATGTCTATACCCACCATGCTTCCAACACCCCCCCCCCTCCCCTTCCCGGATGCCCCACATCATCTATAAAATGTACAGGTAGCCCCTTTCATCTGGTCAGACGCAACACATGGCATCTATCTCTAGTTCCGAAAAACTCTGGATCGGTGTTTTGGGGAAGTGGTGAAGCACTGGTGTCGTTCCTCTCATGTAGCCTCGTGAATTAGTCTGGTTCCCGGACCCAAAAAGCTCCCGATTATTTTGTCTGTCAAATATAGGTTCCAGTATCGGCTACATGTACTGGAGGAGCACGTGACAAAAAAGAAAATTTGTGACTTTTTACGGAAAAATCCGAAACATTACGAACTCGTTTTCGTCCTACTTCGGATAGTTACGTTGACTGTCGGGTATTTCCGACAGGTCACGAGAGGTCATGTACGTCACAGGGAAAGAAACGTCAAGTAAATACGTTTAATTCCGTGCTATAGTTAGCCAAAATAGAGCATACTTGTTGTCCACATACAAGAGAACACTCTTCCTTTTTTGCACTTTTGAGGAGTTTGTTGTAAGGTTTTTTTCCCACTCTGTGAACCCTTATTCTGCCCAGATAAAATTGCATGTGCTTACAAAAGTGCAAAAATGAATGCTAACATGGAATCCCGCTAAACTCTAAAACTAGCTTCCGCGCCTGCGCAGACATGACAGCTGTGTCATGTTCTATTTTTAACCGTAGCCGATACCTGTCGTCAGGGAATCTTTGGGTAGGGAACCAGACTACGTGAATTTGGCCCGTTAGTCTGGAATATGTGTGATTTTTTGTTTTCATTATCTCTGGATTTATCAAGGTGGTCCTTGCTGAAAACTATTGAAGTTAATGCAAAAGGCGGTAACCCATTGATCCTGATAATGCCACATTATGAAGATGGCAGCATCTGGAATCAAGAATGCAAAACGTATGCTTTGCTTTGTTGCAGATACCACAGATGGTTGTCGGTGGAAAGGTCACGCTACATAAAACAGAACCGTAGCTTTAGAATGAATTATTTCTTTTTTAGAGAAATGTTTTTGAGCTGGAAATCAATACCGCAATCATCAAAGGTTGAAATTTAATTTGCATTAATTTCAACGTTTGCTCGTTTCCAGAAACGATAATGAAGTACGTATTGGTTGGGGGGTATTTTCCGGTGTATATTTGTAAATTAAATTATTAATAGTGTAATAATTTTGACGGAACACAATCCGGCCAAGGTATTGAGTTGTCTGTTTATACAACGAAGAATAGCAAATTCAATTTAAATGTACGCAGCTTGAATATTAGCACAACAAAGGAGCATTAAGTACACACGGTACTTAATTGAGGCTTTGAGGAAATCGAGGCTTAATTGTAAATGCAAATGGCACTCACTTCCATCCACCAATACTTGCACATAGACAGCCGCGCTTAATACGCAATTTCGGGATTTGTGGCGAAAAAAGCAGAGTTGTGGTGTGAAGGAATTACGCCCAATCGTAGCGCATCGCCGCGTCAGAGTTCACATTCACGTCTGTCTGTGAATACACAGGAAGTTGATATCACATCAGTTCTGCTAGTGTGTCTGATATCGGCTTGGTGTAAAACCCAACTCATTCAAAATGGTGGGGAATTCCAAATCACGCAGTATTCTAATAACGCGGTTTAAATGGCTCTTCATTCTGTTGCTGGTCGCTGTTTTTGTGTTTTTCTTCTTGTACCTCCCAAACCAATCGGGTTGGAGACAGCTGATCGGCCGACTCGGAGTCAAGCGCCCCGATGCAGTAGGCGTTTCCGGGGACTCAGTCGGCGAAAATATTATCTGCATCTTTACAGGTCGCTGGAGGTACTTACGGCTCAACTTCCCGTATCTGTACCGGGATCTTAGACGTCATGGTGGCGTTATCGACCGTGTCTACTACGTCATGGTCCAGTACGACGCGGAGACTCGTGACAAGCTGGTGAACCTAACCCAAGCCGCCAACAGAGTACTTGGAGACGGGGTGTTCAAGTTTCTTCACCTCAACCACGGTGACATTACCAAAAGACAAAAAGGAAGCTTTCCTAAATTTTACTACATTATTTACGACGAAATGGTCAGTCATCCCAGGAATAAATACATCAAGATTGACGATGATATCGTCTACGTTCATCCTGGTGCCTTTCGGAATTTGATAGAGCAGCAGAATTCCTCCAAGTGCTTCATTCACTTTGGTAACATCGTCACCAATATGCGATGCAACTACATCCACGACCAGATGGGAATCTTCAATGAAGTCAACCCAAAGCACCTTAAATTTGAATTCAAACCCTTGCCACACTGCGGCTGGAAGTCTCCCGAGTGTGCTTCGCTGGCACTGTCTGCTTTCCTGCATCACTACCAAAACCACACCTTGGAGAAGTACCTTTTTGACGGGCTGATACTAACGACAGAGAGGGCTCGCTTCAGCATCAATGTCATGCTGTTGGACATAAATCTTATTGATTTAAGAAACATGCTCAGATCTGGACCTATAACCGAGGATGACGAACGCTGGTGGACTGTAAAATACGCTCTTAAAGCCCAAAACCCCAGCTGCGTCATTGGCCATGCATTTTTCGTACACTTTTCCTACTATACGACCGTGAACCAAATGTTGAAACAAGGTTTCCTCCCTAAATTTGAAGTCATCGCACAAAAGGTAGCCTCCGATATTCTTCTTCCGCCTGATCTTCTGCAAGAAACTGGACTAAAATAACATGACACTAACACTAAGTAGATTGTCGTTAATATTCAATTATCAATAATAGTTAATGTCGTAAAAGGAAACGATCGTTAACATGATCATTAAAGCAATTAACCGTGGGTCTATTATTTTGACATAAATTACATTAAAAGACATTCGGGAAAGTCGCAATATTGATTTTAAATCTACAGTCACATCTTTTCATTGTCTTTCAAGTACTTTATGTTATATCGTTGCTTGTTTCCATGTATACTTTGTTCTGTATTTATATTATTTCTCATTTACATGTACTTAAGCGCTTTAAGCAATTCTATGGATACCATTATATCGATTTCTTTTCAAGATTAGGGGGATGATTAGTGATTTGGTGTCCCATACAAGGAAGAGAAGCGACCTAGCGGGGGAGGGTGTGGGAGGGGTTCCCATGGGACATACCAGGGAAAAAAGTCTCATTTTAAAGCAATCAAAGGTACACGCCGGCCTCGTTGGGGGATTTTGGGTGGTTTTTTTTTTTTGCGCAAATGCATGCCTTTATCACGACTGAAAAGGTCTTCCAAAGGTTAAATAGAACATTCCACACAAATAAACGGTATAATTTAGCCGTTTTCATGATAAATATGAGAAGAAAACGTAAGTCACGTTGGTTTTCTGATTTAGATTTTTGACTCAGAAAACCCACTTGATCATTTGCTAGTTTCACTTCCAGACGTTTAAACGTTTTTTCTACTTTACAACATTAAGTATAACTTTTTGTTTAATCGCTGTTTTTTAACCAAGACTTAACTGGTCAATCTGAGTATTTGCTTTTTAAAATTGACAATTTCTAACGCGATAAAGCAACATTTACATGCCAAATTTAGAGTTTTATAAAAGACCGGTAACTGCGGGTGCCCTGCCACCTCTGCAGACGTAGCGCGTGGAGGCTTGCGACGCATTCAGCCCGAGGCATGGGCCTGTGATAACCAGTGCGCTCCACGCACCCCCGGCTCCGTAGTTTTGTCGAATTCGTAGATTCGTTGCAACATGTTCATTACCAACATTAGTCTTGTTCAAGACGGTATTACGTAGTTGTACCTGGCCAACAGATCGCACGTACGTGTACGTGTCAACAAAACAAACGACCCGAAATAACGTCTACGCCACACACACAAGCCTGTAATACCGTCTTGTCCATTTACTCCAAACTGCCCGGAAAATTCCGGGCAATAACCCCCCACGAAGTCGGCGCATCATGACGTAGCCTTATTTGCATTAATATATTTAGAAAATTTGCATAGGGATGAAGTCTAGTACCGCAACGACGTCGCAAGCATTATATACAGTACGCATACACACGTGTATTTACAGTACTTGTAAATTACATGTGCCGTATGTAGGCCTTCATTGATATCGTACCATGGCTGCTGACGGATCGTATTGAATTTGGAGGCCTTGGATTTTGCAACACAAAAGTCGGGGATTCGAGAGTTTTCCGGAGAACAACAAAGGCTCTTAGACAACTTGGGAATGGAATAAATTTACTAACCGTGCCCCTCGAAATCATTCCGTGTCTTCATGGAGCCCGGGAACAGACTCCATGGTATCATAATTCAGTGAAATTATTTCATTCATCCCTTCATTAATTCATTTATTTTGGCAACATACAAAAGTACTGTACACATGAAATACACAATAAATAACGAATAACAAAAGCCCGAGGATAACCCAAAAAGCTGTAAAATACGGCTTATTCATATCCTACAATTTCTCGAATCTTTTTGTGCCGCATGACAGTTGATCGAAGTATAATCAAGCCATGGCTTTGGTAATGACCATGGAGCTATCTGTTATTGCTCCATGGCAATAACGGTTGCGGCTGAGTTTCAATCGACCGTCATTACGTGATATGCACATGGTATATCACGCCATACCACGGGCGTGGATTTGACGCTGACCAAAACAGCGCATTGCACCCCGTTGTTGACCTCAATGAATATGCAATTTCTACCCACAGAGGTCACGCTCAGTCTTTGTCACGTGACACCAGAGTAAACCAACAAGACGTTGATATTTCGTAGGGCGGTGGAATGGTCCACTTTGTTCACGTGGGGTGGGTAATTGTTTGGAGGGACTAGCGCATAATCAACGTCTTGGACAAGACTATACCAACATGTGCATTGTGCAGTGTGCAGTGTGCAGTGTGCAGCGTTGTAGTCGAGACCGGATAGTTTAAGACCTGGGGCCAATTTCATAGCTCTGCTTAAGCACACCTAAATTGCTTAAGCTTCAAAAACCTTCGTAAAAAAATTAGTATGCTAGCCAAAACTCCTTGTGAATGTTATGCTCAGCAAACAATGGCCGAATATAAGTCAAACACAGTAAACATCACATGAAAATTTGGTTGGCAATCCTGTTTGATCAAGGAAAACTTGTCATGCTTAAGCAAATTTTGTGCTTAAGCAGCTCTATGAAATTGGCCCCTGAAGTTGCGAGACCGGTGGTAAGACCTAGGCCTACATGACTGGTAGTAGTAGGGGCTTACCGGAACGGTCTATAAAACATTTAGTTCGTATGCGAAATATATTTCCCAACACACTGTTTGAATGAGAACAAAATAAGCTAGTATTAATTAATTGTATAGTTTTCAGAACCTCAAGACTCGGCAGTCGGAACACCATGTTTACAACTTGTAACATACTCAAACAGAAATGTTCACAGATTTACGTACAACAATTTTACGTAAAATATGAAGATACTGCATGTAGAAAATATTTCCGCCTGAATTGGTGTATTTATCTGGAAACAAAGACCTGAAACAGTTTTTGACTTGTGCCGAGATCAAAACCATTCCTTGTGATTTATAAAAAAAAAATGAGTCAGGTTTTCGCTATTTTCTCGTGACTTGGGTGTCCGATAAAGCTCAAATTTCTCAGGCTTGTTTTTTTATGCACATGCTGGATCAGACAAAGTGTGACCGCTGTTCTGTGACCTTTGGCAATATTATACATGTACCTTTAAAGGTAGTATTTTACTTTGGTAAGAAACCAAAACAGAAATGTTCACAGAATTACGTATAACGGGGTATGAAGATGGTGGTGGTAGAAAAATACCGTTAACATTTTCCAGCCTGAAATGGTGTATTCATACACAAATTAGTAAAACCACGACCGAACATCTTTTTGATTTTTTAAAAGATCCTTTAAAAGATAAAAAAATAAAAGAGAAAAAGACTTTTTTCACTGTTTTCTCAAAATTAAGAACTGTTGACACAGAAATTGCAGGTAGATGTTATTACTAGGAATTTTAACAGCAGCAGATGTTGCTGCTGCAAAAGCAGCAGGCACTGCAACAACATTAATAAATGGAACAACACAACTGCAACAAAGCAGCTTGATTCAGCACTGAATACACCCACAGTACTGCAGACGAATGAAAATAATCAACCCAATAAAGAGTGTGCAATATGGTCAAGTGCTTTCAGGTCGATGTGTAGTCTCTTGGTCGGTTAATAAATTCATATATTTTGTTCTTTCTAAAATATTTTTGTTCAAATAGTGTTTGATTTTTTTTCTCATAAATTAATTTTATGCAGGTTCTAATGGGCTCTTCATGTTTTCCGTCCGTTTTAACTAATAATACAGAAATACACCTTTCTCCTTGGAATCAAATCAAGTGAGGGCGCTATTGCCTTACAAATACCAGATCGGTTGAAAGAGTTAGGGCAGCATTCGTATTTTCCAAACGTTGTCATATTGAATTTCTACTTCAAAGGTAAACACAAATTGTGTGTATCCAACCATTGAACAACACAAAAAGAAACTACTGAAATCGTTCCCGTTTCCGATTCTGGTAACTTACTATTGCTAACTGCCATATGAATCTCATATTGTTGGAATTTTTCCCTTGAACCATATCACGTAGAAGAAGGAAGGAATAAAAGAGACAAACAACGATGTAACTTGTTATCAGTATTTTTACTAAATGACTTTTTCATTTAATTTAAATCAAATAAAGGAATTTAAATGGGACAGCTAACTTTCTTTCTTTCGTGTTTTCCTATAAAAGTCCGAACATGCAAGCATAAAGTCTGATCCCATGGTTAATGAACTTCCTTGAATCGCGGCAACAATGTGTAAGGTATAAATCGCATATGTCCAACTGGTCTGTGCTACATGCTGGAGTACCGCAGGGAACCCGCTTGGGCCCTATTGTTTTCCTCGCAACTGATAAACGATGCTTGTGTACTAAACGGTATCAGTGCCTATAAATATGTTGATGATATGACGCTGATCGAAACTCGGTGCACAGACCAGCCCTCTCGAATGGAAGATGCAGTAACACATATTGTAAACTGGTCGAGTGATAATAACATGAAAATGAACCCTGCCAAATGTGGTGTTATGCAAATTAATTTTTCACGGAATCCTGCAGTAATGAAAGAGATTAGCATTAATGACCATACGTTGCAGTGTGTTAATGTACTTAAATAACTCGGCATTCTTATTCAAAATGACCTGAAATGGGAATCACATGTAGCTGATCTTGTTAAGAGAGCAAATAAAAAACTACATATGTTACGTGTACTTAAACGACACTGTCTGCCTGACAACGACTTGTTGACAGTATACTGTTCTTACATTCGGCCCATCTTGGAGTATGGAGCCCCTGTTTGGAGTAGCGGTCTCACCAATAAGCAGTGCATAGCTCTTGAGTCAATCCAAAAACGAGCTTTTCGTATCATTCTTGGCAGACGTTTCATGAGTTATGAAAACTCAAAAAATGTATTGGGTATGGAAAACCTAGAAGAAAGGCGAGCATCATTGTGTACGTCGTTCATTCAAAAGACAATAACCTATTCAAAACAGTTTCAGAATTTTCTCCCATCTGTAGAACATGCAAGACAGTTAAGACATACGAAAAAAATTCCAGAGCATCGCTGTAGAACAACAAGAATGAGAAACAGCCCAATACCTTCTTTGATACGACTTTATAATGCGAAGTAATATCTAACTCTACTGAGTAGCAACAACTTTTTACAACTTTTTAATTGACCACTCTCAGTTTTTTTTGTATTTTACTGTTTCGACACAACCGTTTTTTTTTTTCTAAACTTTCTTTATTTTTACCTTATGTTCATTGGTTATTGGCTGAAGTTTTGACTTGAATTATAACAAAGATTTTATAGCTCAAGAGCTGATTATGTATTTCTTTTTTTCTCTTTTAAAGGTAATATTTGATTATTGTTTTTTACTGTTAATTGTTATGACTCAGAGTTTTTTGTTTTTGTTTTTTTTCTTTGTTTCTTGCTTGTATGTAAGCATTCATATTTGAACCATAATCAATTGTAACCATAAACATGTACACATTGTGTAATTCAGCCGCGAGGCTGCGATATGATGTCTTTTAAATAAACCATTTAATAAATAAATAAATAAATAATGGGTATACTGACAAAAACAACTACACTTAACAAAGAACTTAACATTGATACCGGCTTTATTACAATATAAATACATGTACATGAAATAAATCTCCTGCCTCTTCTTCGCCCAAAGAGACGTCACTAATGAGAACAAGTTTTAATTAAAATCATTTGCCAATAAATTATATGCTAACCTTGTAAGCAGTTACACAATTTTCATTTAAAAGTACCAGCGTGCCACATATGACGCTAGTTTGGAAACAGGATGGCAGTTCATAATATGTGTTCTCACTATGTGAAATATTAATCTAATGGTAACCCTGACTGGCTCGTTCGGTTATTGGAGTGTATCTGCCGCCCTTTGTAACCGATGCGGATATTTATACTCGACATTATAGCAAAGCGAACGTCGCCAGTCAAGATTTTAGTTATCAGGGGAGTCAGGTTGGCATAGCCGTTCTTTCCTCGCCTTTCAACTCTGTGGACCGGGTTCAAGTCCGGCTCGTTCCACGAATGGATTGGGTTTTCAATCCCTTCCTGATTATGTGGGTTTTACCCAGAATATCACTCATCTGGGGTTTTCCCCCACCAATAAATGTTTATCTTCTTCTCATCTTCTTTCCATAAAAAAACATTTTCACAAGGCTTTCGAGCTACAGTGCCTAGGGTACTCTCGAATCCTTGGTGTTATTACCAGAAATAAATAATAAAAATAAATCAATCAATGGCCAGTTCCTGTTCAAGTGCTCTGTAGGGGCCTTGTGACGCGACTTTTTAACTGTCTCTTTTTAACAGTGCTGGATGAGGTCAATTGTTACATCTGTTCTTGTGTTGCAGATGCAGAGCACTTGCAGCTGCTCTTCATCCGGTTTATTTCCTGCCGAAGTTCATGTATTTGCTTCTGAGCCGCTGTGGGCTGGGCGACTTGGGTCGCCTGTGTCATCATGGTATTCTGCGTTGGTTGAATGTCGTTCCTCATTTTAATCTATCAGCAAAGATACGTTTAACAGGATGTCATTTATATAATATTGATATTCTGTTAGAGGCAACTGTTGTTTCACATAAAGGTTTGTGGCATGTCGTGTGAACATTTTATGATTAATTTTTATACAATCGCTCATGTCGTTTTGCGCGTGAAGTTGTTAAATGCCATAATCCTTTCTTTTGCAACGTCTCAGCCCGAGTTTTTGTAAACCAAGATGGCGGAAACAACGGAGAGCCATCAAAGCCATGCATAAACGATAACCACAATTGACCGATTAATGAACATTGAAATATATAGCTGAATGTAAAGGAAACAACAAAAGCAATGATGGTATGTATTTTGCACAGCTATGGGAAGTTTACAAAAACGTTGGATTTGGTTACACTGTCTGACGAGAAGACGGAATGATTTGCAACATTTTGACGCCCTCGCCAACCACGAGTCAATGTTTGCAAATCAAAAAAGGTCTATACGGGTGCATGGTCAACACCGTCGCTGACACTATTTGGACAGTAGGCCGGAAAATAACTAATGTAGATTGCAAATAATCTACTGAACCGTAAGAGGTGTGTGGGGGGGGGGGGGAGGGGCTGGACTGACTGTATGGACAGATATTCGCATCAGGATTTTGAACGTGACGTATTCTAGAAACCAGACTACAACAAAATACTGTTATTGGATTTTGGATTTTGGTTTCATATCTTCATATACCAGTATGAGATTGCCCAGATTGCAACATAGGCCAACACGTTCATAAGAAGTTTCAAGTTTTGATTTGATAAATGGGTCTTTCGATATCAATTCAACACACTTTCTGAACTTAGGTTTTCAAATGTTAAACACGATTGTTACATGCAAGTACGTATCAATGTGTAATGAACGCATGCCAATTTTTAGTAGAATCTCTTCACCCATAATGTGATTTGTGATGGAATGACCCAAATCAATTGAGACTTAAATCTAGGCAAACTGTTTTTTTTTTTTCAAAATCGACTGATGTTTATTTAAAACGCTCACCTTAGGAACGAACACAACGCATAGTGTAAGCGTGGTAGCCAACCAGACCAGCCCGGATACCAGTGCATAGTTGGCATTTCTTTCCTCAAGAACGAACGTGACTGGGGCACCAACGAAAGACAAAATCATGACGTTGTAGATGCACACACCTTTACGCCAAGAATAAAAAAAAAATGAGACAACTAAAGTTATACTTAAAAAAAAAACATGTTGCTTTCCGGGCGATGGGAAAATGAAGATGGTGGTTAATTTCATTTATTTAAATTTTGAGAGAGCGTTAAGAGAATAGCCTTGATATCTCTATGTCATGCACAATTTCCTCTCTAATTGCTCTCTATTTTGGTGGCGATGTTTCAAATCTTTATTACGATTTGATTCTCCACACACACATCCGATGAATACCCAAATCCTTAGTTCGGTAAACAAAGTTAGGACATTTTCCTTCCCGGACCAGGCTGCTCATGTTGCTCCCATTTTGTACTCTCTTTAACGACTCTCACAAGACAAACATAATAATTGCATGATTCTGCTCCATTCTTTACATCCACAGAATGACAGGAGAATTAAGCGGTTGCACTATTTTATACCACATAGTTGGGCGACTGGAAGGGAACATACCTATGTATTTGGAATCGTTGAGTGCTGGGATGGTCACCTTCCTTGTCTCCCACGCCAGGAACGCACCGAATATAAGCAGCAGACCATCGATGACGTAGAAGGCACCAATCCAATACGTCTGGTATCCTGACTCACACATCATGCGGATTGGTATGTACACAATGTCATCATTTTCGGTGCTCACCTATTGACGGTCAGAAAGGTATTTTTGGCTTTAACAGAACATAAATGTATCGAAGTTATTCTATAAAAAAAATGGAAACTGGCTGAATTGTAAGTCATTGAAAGGTGAAAAAAGAAAAACTTATTGGAGGCAGCTTTGCTGGGAGTAGCGATTATATAGCGGTATATGCATGGTTTCATGGTTTCTCACTGCCAAACGAACAACGATAATTGAAACGAACAAAGATTATTGAGTATTATACGAACACCACTAACGTATGGCTGGATAGCTGAATTGCTAAAGCACCTGTACGGTGTTCACGAGGTCGCTGATTCGAATCCCAATCCATTAAATATTTCTCTGTTCACCTTTCAATGAGGTTATTCTACATATAAACATAGCTTTATTTGCTGGCGACTAAAGGCGTTACAGCAATACCTCTCTCTTTTACAAAGACCTCGGAAAATGTCAATTTTCTAATCCTAGCGTGAGACTGGACCAAGAATATGCCACTGGTTAGAATGGTAAAACACTGTATAACGATACCACTTTCGATCCACGATGCTCCACAGCTCCGAGAGGGTCCAAAGTCTCCGTCACCGTGAGAATCAATACATCCAAACAGACAAGCAAAGCCACGAAACTGTACAACCACTTATCCTTCACCACCTGAAAAAAAAACAAAAAAACAATACCACAACAATTCACTGTCTTGCCATATTCGAGTGAATTCAATATTTAACAAATTTTCAAAATTGATTTCTGGAGGTATGATAATGTACATACGACAGGATGTTAAATAACCAGGTGCAACCGGGTGCGACAAGCATAGCTTCATCCCAAGAACATTGAGAGAGTGGGATGCACTCCCTCAAGCTGCCGTTGAACTGCCCTCTGTTGAGCAGTTCAAATAAGCTATCGGAGCCCAGTAACATCATTGAGAGCGCATTTTTGTTTACTCGGACGTTCATCAGAACATTATTGTACATAGTAGTACATGCACTTAGCAAGATTCGTTCACTGTCGGAGACGCAGCACCGTGTCATCATCTGATGATGAACAGGCTTTGGTGAGCATAAGCGTATAGGAGTAGAAGGGACATGGTATTAAAGGAACCGTTAGTCGCTCACTTCAAACTACTTTGAAATTCCTTTTGCCAGTTTCATTCCAAACATCGTATGTCAACATTGACCTTTCCCCTAAATTGTATTGAATATAACCATTATCTGGAGCATCCTATAGTTATAAACCGAAGTTTAAGGGAAAGAATACATTTCAGTGTTTGGGGTGTTTTTATACATACCATTCTCAAGACGGTTTTATTCGTAAATATCTTGTGCACTCTCCAGGTCTTGCTGAACATGGAACCGAAGGCCAGGGAGAACCCAATGGACAGACACCAGGTCTTGACCTATAAACAGTCACAGGTGGAATTCAATTAAAAATATCCTGGGAAGCTTGGGCACTCCACAATTCCTGGGCTGAATTGCCCTTTGAAATAAAGGCTAGCTCTGGACATGATCAAACCCGACCTTGTGTGAAATAAATGTCAGGCGGTAAGATTGTCATGAGTAACAGAAATTTGGCACTTCGTGGCGTCGTTGGCGAATTCTCTTCAAAAAACATTAATGTATTATGTATACCTAATCGAACAAAATGCACAATGTTACGATAGTCCAGCTTTAACATTCCAATATTTCTTTGTGAATAAAATTGTACCATCTTCAAGTACCCACACTTCCTTCGGATGCTGCCAGTACAATCATCACATATTGTTACAGAACGCTCTCACTTTAAGGCCTGCCTACCTTACACGTCCACTCGAAAACGTGCGTAGATGCGACGGCGGTATCCACTCCGTGGAAGATAATGGAGATATAGGCAAGTATTCCTCCCATTAGCATCACGTTGTTCAAGTTCGGACTGGACATCTTTATCACCCTGTGACATCAGAATATCAGGATATCAGAATATACGACGTCCATTTTGATCCATATATTTTAAGAATGGCAAAAATGTAATCGCTTTGGACTGAAGTGACATTCATTGTGAAACATTTGTCGTGACCGTTCAATTCGGCTTAATGGAGGGGATGGAGCACTACCGTTCACAAGTATATAAACACATGTTAATCCTTATAATTAACCCTTTCACGCTACTTTGGTGATTCATAGAAAGTATGAGCCCTCTATCGACAAAAACAAATGATAATTGTTATACCGGAACTTCCTGAAATGGATGTTGAAAGCCAGGAAACAGCATGCGACAGCCACACCGATCAGAGCAAAGACGGTACACGTGATGAACACAGCAGGGTGAATCGTCTGCCAAACCTCACGTTCGATAATGAAATCGATAGGTGGCGCCCCACCTGTAAAAAAATTACATAAGTCTTTGATTCGGTCATTGTACAAAATGGGGGCACGCATGACTATTCTTGGTTCCAAGACCTTCGTTGTTGCTTTCCCGCGGCCCATAGGGCGCCCTCGCGCGGCGGGTATGGGAGAATTCTGTGAGACTTTAAGACCGTCACGAAGGTCTTGGATATTTTGTATTTGAGGGCGGGGCCAGATTATGGAAATAAGGCACAGCGCGTATGACGTATGGTGATTGAATATGCAAAATGCCAGCTTCATGAATAAATGAGACAATCTGAGCTGTACATGTATGTATACAATGCAACAAAGCCATGGCGTGCATGTATGTGGCCTTTTGGTCAATTCATTCCCTTGAAGGCATTGTCATATAGGCGACAACATTATGATGATGTTGGAGCTGGGTTAACTGGTACGCCGACCAACTCGTACGCCGTTTGGTCAACGTAACTCGTACGCCGGCCGACTCGTATGCCGACCAACTCGTACGTCGACCAACTTGTACGCCAACCAACTCGTACGCCAACCAACAACCTGTTATATAATTGGTAAACTTTGGCCGTTTTGTCTTCAGTAGACCAAACTTTTTTTCATGTTGTTTGTGAAAATAAAATCGAGAAAATGAAATCATTTCAACAATACAATATGACTTAATAATTTCAATGATACGAAACAATTTCAACGATACGAAATGATTTTGCGAATACGAAATTAAATCGAGAAAATGAAAGCGTTTTTAAAAATATATATGTTATGACGTTATCATTTCAACGATACAAAATCGTTTCAACGGTAAGAAATCATTTCAACGATAAAAAATCATTTAATTTTAAACACATATGTTTTGTACTGTTTTGTTGATTTCCTTCCACCATGTTTCACTTGTAGGCGGCAGGTGTTGCACAAAATTATATCGTTTCTACCTCTTGGGGTTGTAAATTTGTGATCATTGAAAACTCTTGGACTAATGGTATTTTTTCCTGTGATTTAGATCTAAGTGAAATGTAACCGCTTTCCACAAAATAATTAACGCATAACCGTGTTGACGGAGGTCATCATGCCCGGCCGACAGCGCGACTGACGATCGTTATCTCGTCGTCGAGCTAGACGGCATAGAATATGCACTACCAAGTTAAACGCCAGCTCGATTGCGTAGTACATACAGTACAGTCCTCAAAATCTTTCCCCGAAAAGTGTACAAATTATACTGCATGATATGCAGCGTGACATAGGCCCCAGGCCATCGAACGTACGTAAATACATACGGTCAACAATGTTTGTCTGACATAATAATTCATGATGTGAGCTGAAACTCGCTCGCTGATTGGCTCCCTTGGAAATCCAAGGGAGATTCGACGAAAAGTAAAGAAAAAGTTAAACATTGCTTTACAAAATATCAAAGACCTTCGTGACAATCCAATATTCTGACAGAGTTCTCCCATATCCAACGCGCGGGGGCGCCCTATGGGCCGCGGGAAGCAACAACGAAGGTCTTGGAACCAAGACAAGGGCATGACTGGTTCGCAGACCAAGTGCTACAAGATAGGTTTATGGTTAGGGTAATGGTTACTTGAGACGATAATTTCCATTATTAAATAAATGGTCACAAAATTGAGAGAAAAATTCCTCATTTAAACGGAAGATTTTAGAACATCATATTGAACAAAGGTACATGACATGAAATGGTTGTTACACTTCCTATTGATAAATACTGGCGATTCACAATATAACGCCAACCTTAGCTTGCAACGCGTTGGCCAAAACTGCGCATCTTTCCACGTGCGCAGTTTGTCGACAAATTTAATTATGCTTTTTGAGAATGGCCAAGGCGTTGCAAACCCATGGTGGCGCAATATTGTAAAAACCTGTATTAAAGACATACCCGGCCAGTATATTGATTCGTATCCATCCCAGATGATTTCTTCTTGTATTGGATTAAACACTCCGACCTTCACATCCTCACCATCTGCACACAAAGCACAAGATGGCCGGGCCACATTACCATCAAAATATGATGTTGCACTGGCCTGGGTGTTGTACAAAATGCCAGCAGGTTTGTTTGCGAATAATGCAATGAAACATTCGACTTCCAGGTTTCAGTTTACATGAATATATCAGCGTTGGGCAGTTCAGATGGTGGACTGATGGCTCCCCAAAAGACATTGGGTTCATATGGCTGGGAAAGGTAAACCAGGAACAAACCTAAATGTTTGGATAGTGCGTGGAGATAAGTATTTTAATTATAAGAAAAACATTTAGGTTTTGGTCTCAACATGTATCATACTTTCGAAAAGTTTCATTAACAGTGTCAACGTCAACATACAACTCGGGCTATTAATCAAGGGAACAACACGTCCAACCAGAATTTATGTCTGCTACACGATATTCAATCAAGAACTACTTGAATGTTAACAAAAGACACAAGTTATGAGTCTTGCGTCAGGAAGATTTTGACGTTTTCTTCGCATAGGCCTACTCTATTTGTTTTCGGAGTGCGGTACTCCATTGATTACCTCGTAGTTGTGTTATGCGATTTCGCCCTAGTCTATCACCAGAAGACGTGAATTGAACCGGCCCCTGCAGTACAATAAAGTAAAACATTACATCAAAGGGGTGAAATATAGATCATTCTCATGACAACGATTTTGACCTGTCAACCTTGTGTGTCTAACGACAACAAGTCGACTTAATTATGTTTCATTTAACAAATGCATAACTGCAAAATGTTACTAATTTTTGTCTATGTAACTTGAAACGATATTAAGTCCAAGAATTAAAGAAGCCTATACTGGCGTATGAGTTGATGTACCATTTTACTATAGGTTTAGGGTTGTTACGTCGACAGTCCTATGTATATTTTTTTAACAAATCTTAGTCGATGTATTATAACGATTAGGAACTACAAAATATGAGATCCCCTATTTTTTCCAACAATTGGTTGTTCGGGTAAATTTCTTTATTTTCCACATGATGCAACCAAAGGTTTAAACATTATGAACGAGAGGGTCGCTGGTTCGATTCCCGCTGAAGGCATTTTGTGTGTCGTTTTTGCAATCTGACTTAACACCACCGCTCAAATTTCAAGGAGATTCCCTCTCTAAAGATTTTATTTATTTGGTTATCTTATTAACTGTCGATCCAGGTGGTTTTACCGTCTTACAGTAAGTAGCTTCTTTTTCCATTAAACAAAATGATAACTTTAATGAAATACTGCACGGTTGTGTGTCAAACTCACCGATATTCCCTCAAATGACATGTTGCTGATGATCTCAAAGAGAATGTCCACGGTCTCGCTGTCATACCTGTAATCCTCCAATGATCTCGGCGGTACTGGGAAAACAGACGAATTTCAAAAAAGGTGTCTTTTTGAGATTTTTATTTATCTTATTGAGTAGTTTATTAGCAGTTATTTTTTAAAATAATGAGACAATTACTGTCTTTCTCAATAGCGATAGAAATAGCTCCTGCCAATAATTATATCCATCATTTTCCAAGGAGTGGATACCGCCATTGCATCTACGCACGTTTTCGTGTGGACGTGCAAAGAGGCTTGCCTGCAATGCAGAGAGCATTTTGTGACACAATATTTGATGATTCCTAGAGAAATTTCAATATTTCGTAAAAGGAGCTCAAATTTGCCGATTTAGAGCCCGCGCCAATGTTTTTCGTAAAGAATGTGACA
This sequence comes from Astropecten irregularis, assembly GCA_963971285.1. Lineage (NCBI taxonomy): Eukaryota > Metazoa > Echinodermata > Asteroidea > Paxillosida > Astropectinidae > Astropecten > Astropecten irregularis. The sequence continues at coordinate 8,092,721 of OZ020259.1, forward strand.
GTGACGTAATTACCTAATTTGCATTGGTGATGACGCGTATTAGGAGACTCGTCTACGGTTATAACTTAAGCGTTATCCAAGCGATGCGTGAACATCGCGAGGAGCAATACATAGGCCTTCTACTAAAACGCGAGGAAACTGTTTCCTGCACGCCATCAGTTTCCGCGGGTAAACTGCATTCACGTATTGTAGCAATATAACAGGGTACGCATGTGTAGCGCCCTCTGGGTGAGGCAATGCGCAGCTTTGATTAAACTGGACAAAAAAAATAAAGAAACACACATACTCTATTTCGTAAAAAAATATAAACATTCCCATATACATTTTGAAATGCACCAATAAACATAAAAAACCTCTCATCTGTTTTCACTATCCGTTTTACTATGTCTTGAAGACTATGTTGTTTGTGATTGTTAAACGTTAACTTCCCTTGCCTACTTGCTGTGGATGATTTCCTTACCCAGTTGTCTAAGGCGCTTTTGCGTCTCGTAGAGGGCCAATGCCACGGTCCAGACCGTGTCATATGCGAAGGTTCTCTCCTTGAAACCAACCAGACCCTCCGGGTTCTCCGTTCCAGCAAACTCTTTGTACCTCTCCACAAACTGCCGTGACGTCTGCAAGTCAGATAACATTACATAACAGGTCATAACTTATACATACAAATATCAGGGCTTGCAATGCGATGTATTACTATACGGGCGATTCAAAATAGTGCACCACAGTGAGTTTGCAACGCAATGGCCAATCACAATGCGTGGAATAAATTTTGTCCACAAGCTGCGCATGTGGGAATATGCGCAATTTGCCGGCAAATTGGCCAACCCGTTGCAAACTCATAGTGTGCCCATAATGGGAATCGCCCGTATTGAGAATGCATGTGTTCTGGTATTGAATCAATTTAGAGGTTTTAATTGACCCACATATATTTTCGTCCCGAAGTAATGGCATTCCTCACGCACATGCGAGGACCGATGGAGGAGTGTTAACGAAGAAGGGGGATATACATGATAAATGTTTGATCCGTATACCTTATACACGGTGGGCAATGATGTTACTGAGGAGATTGTTACCAAAAATGTTGACAGTGTCCACCCTGCTTAAGATGTGGAAATTGCCCAGCTTGAAATGGATACAGTATACTGCAATAAACCTACGATGGATTACAGCTCAATCGCCCGGGCAAAAGTGTCGGTTTTCATTGGCTCTATGCCTACCTGTCCAGTATCAAAGTTCCCTCATTGAATTATCGTGTTTGTGCTTACCATGCCAGAGATGGATGGTGATCTATTGGCGTCATCGGGGAGATCGTCAATATACAGAGCAATGTGATTATTGGTGACGTCATCCATTTGGCTCAATGTACAGTCAATAGAATCGTCTGGTACCCGCCACCACTCCCTCTCCAGCCAGCCTAAAAGAAATACACCAAATGAGGGCGCTTCATCAACTACATGTACATATTGAATGGTAAACGTGCAATATATTTATGCCCAAAACGCTGAAAATGGTACATTTGTAAAATGTTGTTATTTAAGTTGAAGACATTTGAATTATTATTTGTTTAGAGAATCTGTAAAAGAACTTCATTCCAAACAAATGCATACTTAACCGAAAGATGGCGCAACTAGCGCCCCAATTAATCCAAACTGGGATTAGTCAGTAATGAAAGACTGCTTTAGAGATTGTCATCAAGCTAGTAGATCATGGAGATAGTAGTTTAATCATTAGTAGCTTAACTAAGAGGGTTCTGGCGGTCTTGACGGTCATATAATATTTTTGAAAGCCCTCCACCACATACCCACTTTTTCATTCTCATGCAATTTCCCGTGACAGGTTGTAAGTTGTAGCATGTCTAAGTGATATTCATGGCGAGAAATGGAAAACCTCTGCGGCCTCCAGACGGTAAGGCAATTCGGCATGAACTATGAACTGACCTGGAAGAATCCAAACATACTTGACTCCAAACATTCCCAGATGATACGCGGCACAGAACACCTTCCTGCCCATGTTGCTAAAGAAACCTGCCACTATGATACGAGCACCAGAGTTCTGAAGAGGAACATTAATAGAAGTAGACGTTAATACAGCAAAAATGAATGACAATTGGGACCACTAATACACGCATATGAGCTATTATCAAATTTATTAAATAATGTCTTTCACACTTTGTGAAATAATGCTTTCAGAAGAATACCTAATTCGCAGAATACGTTGCTGACACAAAACGCAATAGGCGTAGAAAATGAAAGTGGTTTTGTAATTAAAACATATTCTGCAACCGATTTGAATAAAGCTATTATCATAATTATTTTGTTAGCATGCCGAAACAGAATTATCCACAGATTCACTTATAACTTACTTACATATCGTTCATTTTGTGTGCTGCCTGTAATGCACCGAGAACACAGTGAAACCAACGGCCAAAGACCATGTTGATCTTTAAAAGATCAACAATTTTTTTTATAAAATACTTTGGCCGATTATCACTGTTTTCTCAAAAATGTTGGCACCGTATGGGACTGGGATTCTCACAGATGGCTGTTAATTACTCTATCTTTTGTTATGTTTTGCCCATGAATTTGCATTTCTTTGATAAAAACAAAAGTGTGATAATTACCTTTAATGAGCTTCGTAATGCTAAAAAAAAGGTTCATTTTGCCAGAAAATTTTTTCTGAAACTTCATCTCAATTTGGAGTAGGTATAATCTCAGCTGCTGTCGTGGAGGAAGAATTACTTAAACGTTAAGAGTCTTGTGCACAAGGACCCAAAGACATGCAATATATATGGCAGAGCTGGATCATTTGCCAAAGAGAAACTCAACGATATCTTAAATTCAGAACGCACCTGACCATCCGGTCATAGCATTGCACGTAATTTATAAGATCCTCATTACACTACGAATTCAAAATCACACAGAGTAACAACCGATTCTGAGGCAAGATCGCTTTCCACGTCAACAAATTAATTCCGCCTTAAAGGTGCTGCATAAAAGCCTACTTGATAAGCAAATTGAAATTAGTGTTCAAGTATCCGCACTAAAATTTACTGAAGCACTAAAGCAAATTTCCATTAAAACACTCTTGCCAGCCCCAACCTATGCGAATTTCGTATACTAAACAAACAGAAGCAGAATTCAAGCAAAAACGCTGTTATTATCTCATGGAAATTGTGTTGTTTGTGTGTAAGAACGCAATGTCATTCAACTTAGCATGGACTGGCGCCATTTTGAATTGAAGACAGCCTATAGAACTGCACCTCATTAAAAGCTACATTCGTTATGGATATGTTTAGTAGGGCATGATGTTTGGAACCTCACAGAATATTTCAAGACAAGAAGGCAAATTCACGCAATTGAGAGAACATAATGATGGGTGAGAGGATCAGTTGCCAGTTTCATAGAGCTGCAGCTGTGTAAGCACATATATCTTTCGTGATCAAACAACATCACCAAAAAGTAATGTAATGTGTACTGCTTCTGATCCGTATTCTGGGGAAAATTTCACAGCCCTGCTCAGCACAAAAAGGTTTTTTGTGCTTAGCAGCTCCTTAAAATTTACCCCTGAGCTTAACATTCACACAATGAGTTTTTGCTGGCATTCTAATTTGCTGGCATTAACCAATGTTTTAAGTGCTTAAGTCTATAAGATTTAGTCGATACAACGTATCAAGTGATACAGATGAAGCAAGCAGCGAGGTTGGGAAACCACTGATAGTAGATGGACAGGTATGGACAGATGAGGGGCAAGGCGGTGTGGAGAGGGTTTTATGCAGATGAACGATGAACAATTACAACACAGAGATTTATACCTCTCATATAGTCGGTCATAATCATGTAAGGGCTACCAATCCGACTAATTACTAATTACGACTAATTAGTTCTGTGTACCTTGATGCTTGCAACCTGAGCTGAGGGGTTATCCAGAAAAACCTCAGCTGCGATCACTTCAATCTGCTGCTCAATGGCTTGTCGGTGGAAGTCAGACGCAGTCTACGCACAAAGGAAGCAAGTATACCAATACAACATGGTCACCTGAGAATGAAGCTCATGTGCTTTCGCTTTGCAAAGACAGTAATTGTTTGCGTTGACTTTTCTGTCGGAGTATTCTTCTTGTTCTGTCTTATCCCTTTACTTTGTCCCTTTTCTTTGCCCTTAGTCGTTGCCCTTTGTCTCCGTCTTTTTTTTCTTTACCCTTAAGGCCCTTTTGACACATGGGTTACGTGCAGTTGCTTAGCGTTGCGTATAGCGATTACGCTGCCCTACGCTGTTCCTACGCTGTTCCTACGCTTGTCTACGCTGGCTTATGTAACAATACACGGGTTTACACCATTTGGCCATCTTAGATTTTGATCGCGACTTCGAAACGAGGCACATCCACGCATGCGCACTTTTCGAAGTGTTAACCCGTCCATTGTCGAAGACAATACACGGGTTTACACTTCGGTAGTTTTGATCGCGACTTCGAAACGAGGCACTATTACGCATGCGCACTTTTAGAAGTGTAAACCCGTGTATACAGGCGTTTCACAATTTAGAGCGCCACCAAGAGGGCAGCAGGGAGACCGATTTACGCGGTGCATGATGGGAAATTTTAGACATTCGAGATTTTTCCCCTATACGTTCAACGTTATTGCAAATTCTTGGGTCGTTGTGTGCGTTTATTTCACGTGTTATCACAATGGTTTATGTTTGCGAATCTTTCGGATGCACAACACACACATCCAAACTGGAAAACATTGAGAAATGGCGAAGACGATTGAACGTATAGGGGAAAAAATCATGCACCGCGTAAATCGGCCTCTCCCTGCTGCCCTCTTGGTGGCGCTCTAAATTGTTAGACCCCCGTATTCGCTGGGTACGCAGAAGGAGTACGCGACATGTACGCAAAATTTTAAACATTTGTTTCGCGTACTCTTGTCGTAGATCACTGGACAATGAAGTACGCAGTTTATACGCAAGTCTACGCTACACTACGCTACTGTGCGCCATGCCTACCGCAATGATACGCTACCCTACGTCTGGTATACGCAAAACTACGCGTCTGTACGCCAATCGTATTAAGTTGGTAAGTACGCGGTGCCTCTGCACAGGGTACGCAACCATACGCCATCGCACTACGCACATATACGCATGCCCGCCTTGAGTACGCAGCCTTATTTCGGCGTACACGATACGCAACACTACGCAACTGTACATACTCCCGGTGTGAACGGGGCTTAAAGTCTTTGCACTTTGTCTTTGTACTTTTTGCAATGATGAGTAAGGTCACTCGCGTAAATCACTTTATCAAAGAATGAAAAATGGGTTAGTAGTATCGACTTACAAGCGTGAACAAGAGAGTTGACTCGTGAAGCATGGCTACTTTCTTCCACTTGAATTCTTGCATGAGGGCGATCTTCACCACATTCAACATGGACTCAGGTTGAACGAGACGGAAAAAGCGCGGAAATAGTTCCCTGCTGGACAGCTTCGGTGAAGATGCCCCGTACGATATCTTCAGGGAAATATAGAGAAAAAGGGATCAGTGATCAGTTATTGTTTAAATAGTCTATTTCAGCAAGGAATGTATTGCCTTTTCTTTGTTTGATTACTTTCTCGTAAAAAAAAAATCACAACAAACGCATGCAATTTTAGATTGAATTAGTCTAATCATGGGTTATATTTCCCATTGCAGTCTTCTTACAGAGGAAAATTCGAAGAACATTTCTGAACTTATTCCTTACAAATAATAGGATATAAATTTCGATGAGCATTGACAGAGCTTGTCCTAGATTTCGAAAACAAAATTGAAACATTAAAAAACGTATTTATATAAGTGAGATGAAGTTGCAGTTTATGCATTATATGACAATAAGACAACTGTAGTGTACCTAGTGTGTGGCAGGGTTGGGAAGACATTTCAAGCATTATCAGATGAGTATACAAAACAAAACGTTTTTCATAGCTGAAATATTCGTATAATTGCACGCAACGGGAATGTTAGAAATGTCCACTAAATTGTCCGTTTGCTTGAAGTACACTTTAAAGTAAATACAGTTTACGTGGAGTAATGTAAACGTTCCTGCGCCCCTTTTTTCAGAGTAACAAAAACACTCTCCGTTCAAACCTCCCATAATACAAAATAGTTTCTTTACGCGATTATTTGGGTCGCGCTTAATGGCGACCCAAATAATCGCGCATTTTGGTTTTTCCACACAGGCAAAAAACTACGGAAGTGAATTTAGGACATGCGTAAAAAGAAATAGGGGTCTGCTATTCCGCCCGGGCGGATAACTATTCCGCCTGGGCGGATTAACAGCGGAATGGAGATATGTCTCGTGGTATGTGTTATTTAGTAGTCTTGTTCCAAGACCTTCGTTGTTGCTTTCCCGCGGCCCATAGGGCGCCCCAGCGCGGTGGATATGGGGAGACTTTGGACCGTCACGAAGGTATTTGATAGTTTTGTAAAGCGATGTTTAACTTTTTCTTTACTTTTCGTCAAATCTCCCTTGGATTTCCAGACAAACATTGTTGACCGTAGGCGTAGTTACGTACGTTCGATGGCCTGGGGCATATGTCACGCTGCATATCATGCAGTATATTTTGTAAACTTTTTGGGAAAGATTTTAAGGACTTTTGAGGAAAGCAGTTAATTTCATCATCACAATGTTGTCGCCTATTATGGCAATGCCTTCAAGGCAACGAATTGACCAATACATGCACGCCATGGCTTTGTTGCACATGTACAGCTCAGATGTCTCATAAATGCCTGTAGCTGGCATTTTGCATATTCAATCACCATACGTCATACGTGCTGTGCGTTATAACCATAATCTGGCCCCGCCCTCAAATACAAAATATCCAAGACCTTCGTGACGGTCCAAAACTCCGAGACAGAATTCTCCCCTTATTCGCCGCGCGGGGGCGCCCTATGGGCCGCGGGAAAGCAACAACGAAGGTCTTGGAACCAAGACTACCAAATAACACATACCATGAGACATACATGACGGTATATCCCATTCCGCTGTAAAATCCGCCCGGGCGGAATAGCAGGCCACTATTTTTTTTTTTTTACGCATGTCCTTAATGCACTTCCGTAAAAAAACGCGACCCAAATCGCACCGGTGTGACCTCTTAGTCATTCTGTGCATGCCCGATTATAATGTGTAACGCACGATCAATAGCTGCAACTGCCGAGCACGCGCCTTGCAAGATGGGCTATTTTTCGGTGCACCGTTCACACAGCAAATAATCGCGAATATTTCCAGAAAGACGGACTATTGGTGCGATTTTAACCGCGATCCAAATCGCGATTATCTGTGTCCACACACAAAAAAGCTCGATCATTTGGGTGGCACTTCAAATCGCGACCCAAAATAATCGCGCTTTTCTTGGTTTGTGTGAACGTGTCTAATATAGTATAACCAAAAACCTTTGTACAGAATCCTTGTCTTAAAATGTCTTTGCTTGATTCTGTTAAACATGTACAATAGACAATCAAAATTGATCCCCATATGAATTTGAAGTGGAAAGGTAACTTTCGTTCACAAAATGCTGCATCTTAAAATCTTTAAAGGAAATATCATACTTTGGTTTTTATCAAAGAAATATACAGATTCATGTGCATAAATATAAAGACAGATACAGTAACAGTCATCTGTGAAAATTTCAGTCCCATACGGTGCCCACTTTTTATGGAAACAGTGAAAAACTGCCACAGTATTTCTTTTCTCTTTTATTTTTGATCTTTTCAAAGATCAAAAAGATTTTCGGTCGTTGTTTTACTAATTTCAGGCGAAACAATTTTAACGGTAGGTTTCCACTTGCATCACCTTCATACCCTGTGTGAACATTTCAGTTTTGGTCTCTTACCAAAGTATGATACTACCTTGAAGCATTGCTGTAAATATCCATGCGGAACTTCAAGGAATGATTCAGTGTAGGGTGCTCATTCGTAAAGTTAAAAAAAAAACCTTTTCAGCATAATACAATTTTATGTTCGAATGACTCTACATAACATGGTTTTGGTTTTGCACGGCAGCAAAGCAGGAGGGTTACAGTTCACGCTGCATGAAGTCAGAAAATACACAATGACGTCAGAACGTGATTTGCATATTACCTGGATAAGATTCCAATGATGCGAGGCCTGGGCTGTGGGCTCAGTGGCAACAGAACACCCACATCCTATAACCATGACCTTGGTGAGTGACATGTTGTATAATTCTCGGTACATTCCATTGGTAGCCTTTCCACCATCACACTAAAGAAAGGTGCAAAAGCAAAACACAGAAGATAAAATATCTTACAAATAAAACAATACATTGGGGAACAATGAGGCTAGTAGTCCAGCCTGGCAGCCTTCAAGGGGAAGACGCAAACAAGCAGGGATGGGGAAGGCACGGTAAACATACACGAGACTATTCTAGCTCTCCGCCCACATGCAAGCTACAACGAAACTTAACAAGCAAAACCACCAAGAAAATGTTTAGGGCCTACGAGATGTCCATTTACCCCGAAGGTTTACAAAAATCGTAAATAGATCTAATACCCTCTACCATAATGCCCGAAGGTCTCTCTATTGTTCAACGCAATTTAAAGCAAGTGAGTTTTTCTGGCCAACAAATTGCATTTGTGATTAGGTCACGGATAATCGGATAAAAAAATAACATTCCCTTTACTCCTAAAGTGTTTCATGTGACTTTCACACTGTTTAAAAACAGTAGGACAGAGGAGACTGGCTTTGAGAGAGCATCGCAGAGAAAGGGGGTCATAATCTAATGTTACGTACTGTCAGCATCAGATGAATGGAAATCAAAAGTAAGCCATCGGAATTATCTCCAGGGTATGTTCTCTTCAAAACCTCCAAATGTATATGGAGGCTCTTAGCAAAGGGAATTGACAACAAAACAGAAATATCCACAGATTTACGTATAACTTAGAGGGTGTGGCAGAAACGTACTGCGAAATTTCTTCTGCATCATGCTGTATCTAGGCCTATACATAAAAGAGTACAACCAACCCCAAAACATTGATCCCCAAATGATAAAAAAAAGACAGGTATTCCCATACAAATTGGCGTAACAAATGCAACGGTTTGCCGTTGTTTGTCTCCAAATATCAATTGAGATTAACAATTTCACTGGTTGGTTTCTATGTCATGACAAATCGAATTATGGGCAGTCTGCAGCTGCTCTGCAACCTTTACAAAATGTTATACATGGCCTTTAATTAACTGCAATACTATTATATTAGTGTAGGTTTGAGCTTAAAATTAATGTTATTCTTAGTGAGCAAATACGATTAGTTCATTTTGAATGTAAGCACGGTGTGGGCAAAACCAGTGCTGTGAGGCTTACCCATTGAAATACACATGTAGAGAGTTAATATGCAATAGTATCGGCCTTCCACATGAAGCCATATAAGCGTCTTGCTTTCCGTGTATCACCATAAAGGACGGAATTTACCCCATAGTAGTCTTGGCGAAATGTCAAGATTGATATCATCTGCCACTCTTGCAAAAAATGTAGCAATTGTTGATGACTTTCATTATCAAAATAGCTAAGCCGTATTTTGTACATTTCGGGTTGATATTGTGTGACCTGTTTAAGCATCTGTTCAAATGTATGAGTTGTTTTTAAGCACGGCATAAATGAACAACCTTCCTATTGTTTAAAGGTACAGTCTAAGATTGGTAACAACCCCGAACAGGAATGGTCACATATTTAACTAGAACTTTTACGGTATCAAGGTAGTACTAGTAAAAACAAACAGTTAACATTATTCAGGCCTGAAATAGTGTATTATCCAGAAATTAGTAAAACAAAGACCTAAAACAGTTGTGATCTCGGGGTAAGATCAAACATTTTTTTATGTTTCATACGTAAACAATAGTGTTGGTTTTTCGCTTTTTCCCCCATGACTCTGATGTCCGATTGAGGCCGAATTCCCACAGGTTTATCATTTCATGTAAATGTAGTATCATACAAAGACTGTGTGATATTTACCAATCATGTATTATACTTTTAAACATTTAACACATTTTACTACTGTGTAATACGTCCATACTATGACTTATACTGCAGTCATGGAACTCGGAAGAAATTATAAAATATTCGCCATCAAAACAGCATCTGAAAACCCTTACAGGAAGATGCATCTGATTTCGAGGTCGTTTTAAATGGAAACCGCTATGGAAGGAATGCTTTCTCTTCAAATGCGAACACTTAAGCTGCTCGTTCACCATTTCCACCCTAGCATTATCTGAATATTGTCACTGTCAAGGAAACTGACGAGTTTCGAGAGACATTCAAAGTGAACACTATTTATTTTTTTCCCCATACGAATCCCATATTAGTTGATCACATGTACAGTACACTCCTTTCATTCTTAAACATTATCTGTTAAAATTCACTGTTTAAATTATCTTCTTATCAAATCATATACTGATAAATGATTATTTCTAAATAAATTTGACGACATGAATTTTAACATTTACACAATTTCCAGAGATTCTAACTTGGATAAGCCCTTTTCGAGAGCTCTATGAATTCGAATTAGCGTTTTAGTTACGTCCTTCAGTTGTATTATCATACGAATGAGTTGTGTTGCTTTTTGCTGGATAAGGATATCTACTTTAAAGGTAGTATCATACTTTGGTAAGAGACCAAAACAGAAATGTTCACAGATTTACGTATAACTTACAGGGTATGAAAATGGTGCTAGTGGAAACATACCGTTAACATTTTTCCGCCTGAATTGGTGTATTTATCCAGAAATAAGTAAAACAACGACTTTTTTTTTTAAGAGAAAAGACTTAAGACATACTGTGGCTGTTTTCTCAAAAAGTGGGTACCGTATGGGACTGAAATTTTCACAGATTACTGTTACTGTATCCGTCTTGATATTTTTACCAATGAATCTGTATTTCTTTGATAAAAAACAAAGTATGATACTACCTTTAAAATTCAAGTAGAATGTATCCACGTATGTCTTCATCTGTGCATATTGCATTTTCCATCGCTGGACTGTCTATAAAGAACAGGACATCGACAAAAAGTGGACGCTAGGGGAATTCACACATTCCCTCGTGAATGACGTGGACGTTTTGACCGTGACCAATTTTAATGGGAGACTTTTGGAGAGTCGGTCTTGAGTCAACAGCGCACGCGCGCGCACGCGCAATACAACGCACGCATGCTCACAATTGCGCAAACATGGTTTTCTCGTGCGCTGTTGTCTCAAGACCGACTCACCAAAAGTCTCCCATTGATTTATTCGTGAAGGAGATATAACAATGCAAAGAAATGATTGCCCTTCAACCAAGTAGATAAGGACTTCACTACTTGCTTTTTGAGCACACATGAAAAAAGCATGCGCTAGCTCAGGTGGGATTCGAACCCACGACCTCCTGCTTACTAGTGCTGATGTCAAACATGCTAGGCCAACGAGCTAGCTGGGGGTCAGCAGAGTGAATCGAACCCTTATCGGCTGGGTGCCGTAATTAATCAGTTATAATTGATTTATTCGTGGAGGAGATATAATAATGCACAAAAATTATTGCCCCTTAACCACGTAGATAAGCACTTCACTAAGTGCCTTCGGATCACACATGGAAAGGCACTTACTGAAGTGCTTATTCTACGTGGTTGAAGGGCAATAATTTCTTTGATCAAATTATGCATATCAACCACTATCACGAGCTCAACCTAGCATGTTTCCACAAATAGCAGTTTTGGGAATGAGAACCTGCAGACATTAAAGTAACTTAACGTTTAAGTAGAACATCTGCAATACGATTTCTTTTCGGGGAAATTTCACTCTTTATGTTTTCTCTTGAAAGAGAGTTCGCAATGAACAAAAAGGATAATATTATGTAATTGATCCGTTCAACATCTAGAATTAATGACTTAAACGATCGAGCATTGTCATGCAAAAAAAAGGAAAAGAACTGACTATAGTATATGAGATAGTTATCAATTACCTTATACATTGCAGTTTATTTCTAAATTATTGTTTCCAAGTTCTTCTTTTATCAGCCTTTTTACAATAATTGCAATTGACAATTGGTATCTACATCGGTTTGCGGAAACACCAAGTAAAAATCGTTCGTACTTTCGCACGTCTTATTACGTTCGCACTTCTCATGAGGTATTAACGTTTAGGATAGCCTGCTCTAGTCATCATCAGAAACAAGGGATATGAGGTCCTTATAACATTATGGCTTGGGACACTGTATCTGCTGCATTCTGTATTCATTCATTCTGTTATTTCTGTATACGCGTTTCATCGATACAGCTCTTATGATAATGCATTTCTAGGTGAAATATTTCCATCCGATATTATTGAGTCATAATTCAGCGAATATAATGTAGCAATTCCACTTGTGTTGTTAACCTGCTTCTTTCTAACTGCATTATGAATTCGAAATAAAGAACTGACCCTGAAAACACGTGGAATTTTCAGAATCCCTATGCGAACTAATTTATAATTGCTCATACCAAGACTCACCGTTGTGTCAATGGGTATGATGACAATCTCGCTATCGGGTAGAACGGTCGGGTGGGCGTTAACGTCCTGCACTGCCATCCGGGTTGCCGGTACAATCGCTTCGGCCCCGGCCCACGACCCGGTGTAGGGGAACAGCCCGATAAGGTAAAGTTTGGTCTTGTTGCTCTCACATACACACGGGTAAATTGCAGTTACAAAGATAAGACACAGAGTCAAATATCGAAGCATTTCGATTTGGCGGTGTAGCTATGGACATCAGAACCACGATCAAAGACTGAGTCATGTGAGTGAAACTCATGATATAGGCATATTTCCGAGTCGCGTCAGTACTATCAGACTGCTTATAGGCCAGACCTACGTCATAAAAAGGCAGCCAATCAGATTACATATCTGAAACAATATTATAATTTGATTGAAATATGCAGTCAGCGCGGAGTATGCCCTTTTTCTTTTTACATAGGTTATTGGATTTTAAAAACACACGCCCTAGGTCTTTCCCATCGATCGAATCCTGATAAAATGAAATCGTCTTTGCGCTCTGAATGCGCAGTGTTCCTAGGCAGATAGTGTTTATTACATTTGTTAAAGGTAATATCATAGTTTTTGTTTAAGAAATACAGCAAAAATATCAAGACAGATACAGTAACAGTCATTTGTAAAATATTTAGTCCCATACGGAGCCCACTTTTGAAGAAAATAGTGACAAACAGCCACAGTATTTCTTAAGTCTTTTCTCTTTTCTTTTTTGATCTTTTAAAAGATCAAACAGATTTTCGGTCGTTGTTTTACTAATTTCTGGATATATACACCATTTCAGGCGAAAAAAAAAATAAACGGTATATCTTCATACCCTGTAAGTTATACGTAAATCAGTGTACATTTCTGTTTTGGATTCTGACCAAAGTATGATACTACCTTTAACATTTCCCTTATAAGCTGTTCGCAAACGGTTCACCTTAAATGAATTCGGCCTTGATGCACTTTAATACTTGCATGAAGGTAACTGAGGTCTTCGCTTTGAAATTATGCAGGTATTTCACCACAAACGACTTGCGTTATTAACATGTGACTGCATTAAACTATAAAGTAACTATATTTAGCAAACCCTGCGACATTTAATAGTGAACTAAATTTTTGAATCATAATTTAATTATCTCACTGAGTATTATTCTGACGTAGACAATTTCCCTCTGGTACCTAACCTTAAATTTCAATAATCAAACGGCCGATAAAAATGCGCTATCAACTGACGTCTACTAATGTATTGAAAGATGAAAACATTATTTCGGCCGTATTTCTGCTATCCAGATGACCAAAGCGTTAAAATGTACATGAAATAACGTCTGTAAGGAAGTTAAAGACCTTCACATTTGGTGTAAGTACCAAATTCAGCCAAAACGGCCATCTTTGCAAATCCTATATGCTCAAATCAAGCAATCGGAAATGATAATATGTAATAAGTTAGAGCATGGAAGATATTCCTTCCTTTGTTGTAATAATATCAATAATATCTTAAAAGACATAAACCATCTTGATCTGTATAGGAGGGTGTGGGTTGGTGCCTAGGTTTTACATAATTCTGTGTTTGGCAACTGTCAACGCCACAAAATCGATTTTATTATTGTATTTTTGAAGCGTTCAAAGCCTGTGGAATTCACTGTGGGTTTAAGAAAACACAAATTTCCTTACGGATGTAAATTTTATTAAATTTTCCCTCTGGTGAGGATTATACACAAACAAAATTAATATTGAATTTCCCAATGTCGAGGCTGCACGTGTTGTTGCCGTTTTATTAGCGTGTCCACTTTATAAGGAGTGAATTTAATTTGCGGATTGAATTATGTCACTTAATTCTTCGGAGCAGTCTCGGCATTCAATACTAATAAAATCACCACCCTCACTCGCTGTTGTTTCCTCGTGGCCACGAGAAGCAGTCGGAAAATGCTCGAAAACAATTATGGTACGAGTTTGACGTTTTTGCAAACAATAATATGCGTGAAATTGAACATTTACGCACTACGCCTATAAGTAAGCATTTAGTTGTTGATTCATTTCATAATGCATTGAGAATCATGTCCATGTTGAACACTTCAAGTGGTTCCTCTAAACCTTTACAATACATTTATACGCTCCGATAAATGTATCCGATTCAAACTTGTCCAGTTTTCTTTCCTTCTGTCCTTCTGTTTAATACTTCTGCCAGGTTTTTGTCACAAATAGCAAAATCTTTGAGAAGAACCATAAATTAAACCTTAAAAGAATTAAATAAATAAGCAGGATTTGAAGTTTTGCATGGTGGAAAGACTACAACTGAGTGATACTTGCTGAGACACCATGTACATACTATTCTCTGGGATGGGCCGGTCAGGATACGGATTATAAAGGGTATAAGTGGTGTCTCCGTAAATATCACTAAGTTATACTTAAATAAATGCTTGGTACATGAATCTGCCTGCAGTCCGTGTACAATAGAACAGGGAAATATTTTCGGTTGTTAACAATAGATCACACCCTGATTTGGGCAGTATACTTGGTGTCCCCAAAACAAAACGCAACACTTGTGTCGAGAACTATTATATAAAAATTAAACTGTTTATCACTTCAAGATTCAGATATGTGATAAAGCTTCATCTTGGCTATTACCATGTTACATTTGAGCAACATTAGACTAAAATTGAGTGAAAAAACTAATACTGAATTACCCAACCTCAAAATCCGATGTTCATCTTTCTTCCATGCACATTATGTGTGTATTGACCACTATGCGTGTTATCCTTGCAAATTTGGTTTTAATGAGTACTCTTTCAATTGGTCATACTTTCGCCAATTTCACCCCGATTTGGCTTAAATTCTACATAGTGATCGCCAAGACATGGCTGTATGACATATCTGAATCTTGAAGTGATAAACAGTTTAATATTAACATAATGGGTCCCGACACAGTGTTGCGTTTTTTCTGGGACACCCTGTATAGTCTAGAGCGTGACTAAGCATGTCACAAGTCTTTACATAAAGTATGCTTTTTGCTTAAAATTTAAGCCTGATATTAATATTAAAACAAAATGGTTGGAAGGGAGGCTTCAAAATCCAACCACAGGCTACCCACCGGGTCCCGGCCGCGGGTTTGGCCGGGTTTTCAGTGATTTATCAATAAGAATGGGTTAGATTGAACTCATTAATATTGCTGTATACAAAAGATGATGTCTGGGTCTAGACGCAATGTTCCTGGAACCACCGGTAGGTGGCGCTGCACACGACTAGGGCTTTATCGGAACACTCTTAATTCCTTTCGTAGAAAAAAAAAACAGGTAATGACCAAAAATGCCCCAGATATGTATGTTGTAGCGAACATTTTGACATTGTATCTCATGGAACGCCTTAGAATTGTTTCAAGAGGGTTGGAAACGCTGAAAAAAAAAAATAGTATATATCTGAGCCAAAAAAATGAATGTTATTACTTTATTTAAATGACCTGTGACGTCACAACGAACGTCATCTTCGGCAGGTCTTCGGAAGCAACGTTTTCGGAAGCATTCGGATGCTCGGAAATGTGCAAATGCAAATGGCAAAGAATTCCAATGATTACCATTACGGAAACAGGATTACATGTTTTTATATCCTCCAAGAGTTAACTTATTGGATACAAATTATGATAAACCTCAATCTCAGGTGTGGAAAACTTGCGTAGAATATCTGAAAAGTAAGTTTTTCAGGGTTCTTTTACCTACAAACTGTAAAAAGCCAGTTTGCTCAAAACGCCCTCTGTTGGTTCTATAGAGTTGTGCACAAATTATGGTCATCAGTGGAATTCTTTCCAAAAGGTGCACTATAGGGCCTATTAGACTAAACAACGGTGCCACATACATGATCCAATTCCTATTATAAAATGTCACATTTTCTGATAGGAAATTGTGGCGTAACCTCAAGTTTAAAAAAGTGTGATCCTTAACTTAAGAGCTCTGTTAAAAATAGGGTTGTGAGAAAATGCATTATATAAAAACACAGAAAATTAATTTTTTTATATGAAACTGGTATATTCTGTTCATCAATATACCATCAAGGTCCAAATTATGGAGAGCTGCGTTGCCAATTTGAACTTGCATAAATTTCCTTGTCCAGAAGCCGAGGTATATGTGCCATGATTTCTGACACTCCATTGATTTATGCTACCCAGGCCCCCAGAATCGCTAAAAATATGCCAAAATAATTTTGTGGCTTGTGTATGTTCCATTTTAGATGAAATGCCGGCATCTCCCGAATTTACACTCCACTCCATTGACTGCCGTTCATTTCGTCAATGGCTGGAGTCTAATATCTACGCCATTGACTTTGTACACACTAGAGTCGTGCGCACGGGAGCACACGGACGGAATGGAGTCCAATTTCACGATATGGCTGAAATGGCCCGTTTTTATCAGGGCGTTGCCTTCAAAAACTCTGAAAATAAGTCCTGGATGTGTCCATGCACAAATTTTCTTTTTTGAGTTCTGAGCAGTCAAATGACACTTTTTTTGGAAAATAAATGGTGGCAACTTAAAAATTTGCCCACTGCATTGATGAGGTATTATTTTATTTTGCAAGGCATGTTTTGTTTTCAGCATTTGTTCATGTGTGTCCGAATCATGGACATGGTGTCCGAATCATGGCAAACATTAAGGTTATTTTCAAGTCAATTTCATTTCAAGGAAACAAAAAACTTTCATAAAATATCAACTTGGATATAATAACTACACTCTGTTGTTCATAAGTGAAAATAGTTGAGAGATACAAACATTAAGAAGGTCAAATAATCCCAAATTGCTTAAGTGTCCGAATCATGGCACATTTACCCTACGTGTTCATCTCGTACCAAATTCAGCAGCCTGTCATGCTTAGAGAAAATGTTGATTTATAACGCCATCAAAGTATACCCAAATATCGGGAAATTTCTGGTCATTAATTTACACCGTACAGTAAAAACGCATGCATCTGGTGCAGAATTCTGATGTTCACATTGCCCTTATAGGTACACTCTCCAGGGGAGTGTACCTATAAGGGCATCCCAATACTGCCACGACACTTCCCCCTATACTCCTCTCGAGAGGTTGTTCCCTTGCTCCCATACTTGCTTCACTTGTGAGTATTGACAAACATAATTATGTCAATGAAGCAATCGCCATTGCGAGGGGAGTATACTTCCTGCCGGATCATACATGTACTCCTCCACAAATGCTTCACGTTTGGACCCTCATTGATAAAAAAAATTATTATCTTAAATGCAGTATATACTTCGGATGTCAACAGACTTTTCCCAATTATAAATGTTACACTTATGTCAGGCCACTCAACACACGGTCCATGGTGTCATTGTCTTTGATTGGTCACTGGCGGGGAGGGATATCTTATCCACATTCTTACCATCCTGCATATCCTTCACCTCAAGAACACCATGTAAACGTTTGTTTTAAGCGCAATTCCAACACGTACAAAAAACCCCAAGGGCCCTAGGAAGTTATTTAGAATTTTCATTATTGTTGAGATATCCACGCATAATAGGATTTGCACATGTCTATACCCACCATGCTTCCAACACCCCCCCCCCCCCCCCCCCCACACCTTCCAGGATGCGCCACAACATCTATAAAATGTACAGGTAGCCCCTTTCATCTGGCCAGACGCAACACATAGCATCTATCTCTAGTTCCGAAAAACTCTGGGTACTCATTAAGTAGAGATCAAGTAAACCAGGATGGCCCTAGCAGTGAACAAAGGATTGCATCCAGGTAGTGTGACCACAGGATAGCATGTATTGTCAAGGAATTCTGGTTGTCTATTGTTGTACCTCCAGAGGGCCAGCCGGATTATGGAGGATAAATGAGCACTTAATTGGTTTCCTTGTTAGGTCAACCTCCTGCCAGGGGCTGGCAGTGGTCACGCATTTTTTTCTGTTGTAAATATTTATTTTGCTTTTACCAGAGTTCATAATGAGATCCGGACAAAACCTCCGGACAACCAGTGGTTAGTCGGTGGTTGGATTTTTACATTTACAAAGTATGTGTAAGGGCCTATACTTGTTAACACATTTACTGTATGGTCGTTAGCATCTGATAGTGAACATTCAGGAGACATCGGGGGTTTAGGGAGACATTTGGATATTCCCTAAGGTGTAAAGCTACCTTTTTAAGGGATATTCTAGTGTCCCTGTCTTAATAGAAGACAGTAAATGCCACAATATAAACATATGTCAATTTCAAGTTCATTGGTTTGGAGGATGTTTAGAAATAGGTAACAAGTTTGTGCACGACCCTATGGTAAAGTCCCCCTAAGTACCAATCCTCCCTTATAGCACAATGTCCACAGAAGTTCTCAAAACACTTCAAATAAGTGAATATCAAAAACAATACAAAACAGAGAATATTGCGCATCAAACAATATACAACATTACAAACTTCTTTATATGCTAAATAAAAAAGTGACTTTAGCTCACTTCACTTGCATTGTGAATGTCAGTAACGCGAAAACGTCATCGCATTGCGTCAGTGAGTGGTAACCAGTGTACTTTAATCAACAACTTACAGGTTAACGAACCCGATGGCATTTTCTAATAAACAAGTTTGACGCATTGCATAGATTCCCCTTCAATAACACTGCCGACACTTTTCCTGCAATAGTCTATTCTCTTGTCAATTTCACAAATATGAAAACTCTTCAAAACATCGCTTAGGCTTAAAAACCCAATGAGGTGCGATGTGAGGAAGAAGACATGTGCGGTACGTGTACTGACAGGTGAAGTGTGCGTATGTCAGAGCACTTTTCAGTTGAGCAAAATCTACAAGGTTTAGTATAGGCATCAGTGACTTCTCCCAATGTTTACAATACAATTCATGTGCGCAATGAACATGTGTTCCCCCGAAATGCAAGGTCCTGTCACGCACATGGCGCGGCGGTAGCAGGCGCATGTGCATGTGCACGCCTTGAGGAGCTTTCGAGTTCTAGTGGCGTTTACGAAACAGAGGCTCAGGCTCCGCCTCATCAGGCTCCGGCTCCATTTCCTGAATCCACTCTGAAATGAAGGGTATTTAAATATAGGCTTTTGGCTGCGGTTCTGATATTTTTTTAGTTTGAAAAGGGAAACAGAGCTTCATGCTATTTCCAGCATATTGATGTCAGAGCCGGAGCCGGAGTCTGAGCCTCCGTTTGTTAAACGTCCCAGGACTCATACCTGCTCATTGCTCACGTGTGTGGAGGGAGGGGCTTACTGGGAAGGTATGCGTAAGCTAGTCGTACTTATATGTGATACGTCGTTGTGATGTTTCAGAATTTTCCACATAACACGCTTCTTCCTATCATTTTCAGAAAGTGTTTATACGAATCTCAATCCTGGGTGTAAGTTTTCTGAGTTGGATTTCTAGCAACTGGTGGTTTATATGGACACATTCCCAGTAAAAGCGACTAACAATCCTGAACTCATAAACATGTACTATTAATATAGGCCTACTGCAGTCAAGTATAACCAAACGCGAATTCATCGGCTGGAGCTTACAACGTTTCAAGCGTAAGGTGCAAGTACATCTCTCCAATTTCCATCGATTAGTCTATTAACTTGCAAATATTGCGTTGTTTTCGCAATCAACAAGAAGCCACTTAGGTTGCGTTCTTTTCTTTGCGATAATGAGATAATGGTCAAGTGAAGGAAGTAAATAATACTCAATTTCTCAGATAGTCCGAATGAGAAAATGTACGAAAGAGAAAACTGCAGTGTTCGTCTATGCCTCCCAATCGTCCTTGTACTATTGATCGTAATCATCTTGGAGCAAGTAGCTACTACAGGTAATGTTGACATCATGAACATTTCAGTTAGCATTGATGAGGTGGATCATTATTTCAAATAAAATCTGTGCAAAAAAAAGTAATGCTATACCGCACCAAACATATCTTTAAGACTTCATTTTTGTGTGTTTTCTGAAGACGCCGTACCGGTAGATGTGCGTCTGGTGAATGGAAACGTCCCTCATGAAGGGACATTGGAAGTCTACTACAGGGGGGTCTGGGGAACAATATGCGGTAAAGATGACTGGACGTTGAGAGATGCCAACGTCATCTGTCGTCAGCTGGGCTACCCTTCAGCTTCACATGCCTGGGACGGAGCTCACTTCGGCGAAGGTTCAGGACCGATTCTTACCAGCAGAGTGGCATGCAATGGGGACGAGACCAGCCTGGACCAGTGTGATCACAGTGGATGGTTCAGTCACGCCTGCAAACATCGTAATGACGTTGGAGTGACTTGTGCTTTGGATGTCGCCTTGCGCCCACCAGGTAAGCCCTTATCACTAACTAGACATCACGCTCTGCTTTAATTTCAAATTGTTCCAGCACCCATGTCTTAAGTAGGCCGTTTCCAAAATCTCTGGCTGCTACCGGCGATTTCGGACGCCGCGGCCAAATCATCGTTTTCAACCAAAGGCGCCCTGGGTGGACAACATCAGAGCATGGTCAGGGTGTGATATCACCGAATTGAAAGCAGCAGCACTGGAAAGGCGGGCCGTGGTGGGAGCGGCACCAGTGATTCCATCAGTGTATAATTTGAGGAGGAGACCTCAAATTGTCTATTGATTGATTGAACCACTTTGTTTAGAAACATGAAAAATGTATAATTTCTGTGGATATCTTTATAAATGAAATCCAATTTTACCAAAAGAAATTATTTTGTTCCCCTTAAATATTTGTTTTCATTGGTGACGGTAAAAAGTTTTTCAGCAGAATCTCACTTTCAATCCCATTGCATCAACATCCAGGAAGAAAATGACCGACATAATTGTTTTGTTCTCTCTTTTTTTTTTTTTGCATTCAGCTTAATGTACTTTCACCACATCCTGCATCTTTTATATCATCTTTCATGCTGTGCTTTTTCAGTTAGGTTATTTAATTGCCTTGATACAGAGAAAAACTTACTGATATTGAATGGCAAGTCTTATTTTGGTTTCAAACTATAGCATTTTGTCTTCCTTTGAATGGGTTTGCAAAATGGGGGGGGGGGGGATTTTCATTCATGCTCATGTGGGGAGCCAACAACAAAAATACAATGAACAAAAAAATACATAAATGAACAAAAGAAACGATTTCGCAAATACATTTCACCACCAGTTGTGTGAAAGGAACATCCTTCGGCACAATAAAACCCATCGAGGGAGGTAAATGTTTGTCAGAACACTGTGGCGGTCGCGCCGACAGCAACCCAGAGTCGACCCTAGCCGACGCCAGCGAGCGGTCAATACTGACGAAGTGCAGTCCCATTTTGGGGCTGTCTACCGCCAGGCGAAGTGGGGGAACAGCCTTAACTTGCAGGAGGACAGGTTGGCATTGGGCTAGGAGGACCCTGTCGCGCAGCACACTCCAAGGGGAATAAACAGGGGGGATGGAGTACCTCTCAATCACACACAGGACTCGTCTTCTTCAGTGTCACTGATATTATTTATTCTCTGCACTAATCAACTATATACATGCCATAAAAATCCTGAAAGGCCCCACTAGGCGCCAACACCTTTCAAGGCGCTCTCCTCAACAGGTGCAATACTTTTGAAGGCCTCATAAGGTTCACACCTTCCCAGGTGTCCTAACACGTGGGCTCATGAATCACTTCCAACAGGGTCTGGCTATATAATTCCCCTTGATCAATTATAAATAATCCCCCGGATTATTCTGTTACAACATGCACTTTATTAACTAACAATAAATGGCTGTTACCTGCTGACTGTTCCACCGTATTAAACCGAGTTAAACTCAACACCAAGTTATCCGAACTACGAAGTGAGAACACGCACTGAACACATACTCTACTTTCAACTGTACTCTGACGACTATAAATTAACTGCCCACTGGACTCAACTACTAACGAACTGCCCAAGTTTCCCTGTCGCCACGCTTATATACAACCTGTATAATCAGTCTGGCGCCGTGGCGAGCCGCACATGTCAGCCCTGGCTGATGTTCAGGTTTATGACTATTAGTTAACTACGGTAGCTCCCCGCTACCATTGAATCAAACTGCACTTGCGCTACACAGCTGCGCCTTTAGTTTCGGTCAGCCCCTTGACCGATTTAACTTACACACAAAATAAAAAGCAATGCAATTTGAGCCTTGACAGGTGTGCTCAATAAAACTCACTGTGACACTGAAAATGTTATCAAAACTTATACAACTTGAAAACGTTTAGCAAAAACATAAACCTCTACACATTGGTCACATAACCTTTACACTCAAAACAACTAACAAAACTTCTTTCTTCCTCACACAAACAACGAGTTCTCTCAAAACTTCACACAGTTTACTAGGTGCTTGCACCTGAACAACAAAAATAACTTAGAAAACTGTCTTTCTTTAAACAAAAGAAAAGCGTCTATCAAAAATCTTTCAAAACTTTCTAGGTGCTGATAACTTATATACAGTGTTTCCCCCCAAAAAACAACGATACCCATTTTCAAAAAATTATGAGAAGAAGTTTTATGTTTTCAGCTATTTGATGTATAGCCTATTGCATTTTGGGCAAATTCTGACCAAATTTCAATGCAATCCATTCATGCATCACCAAGCAATTACTGATTGTCTTGAAAAGTCCATTTTGCTACATTACAAATGAGTGACAGTTATGGTCATCTTAGTGGTGATCTGTGTGTAGTGAATGTGGGCGGCCACGATGAGGGGAGATTTACTGATCACAACTAAGAATGTTAAGATGAACTACTAATGGTAGCAAAATGGACTTTTCCAGACAATCAGTAATTGCACAGTGATGCATGAATTGATCGCCTTGAAATTTCATCAGAACATGGCCTGGGAGATATTGAATGCGTTAGAGTAAAAATCAAATACCTTCAAACATACAATTTCTTTTAAGAATTTTTTGAAAATGGGTATCGTTTTTTGGGGGACACACTGTACAATGACTTAACAATAGAGCTTCTAATGGTCCCTATGAAGGCGCGATAACCCAATATCCTCCATAAGAGTTCATTTTGTCCATGGTCGACGTCATAAACGCGTGAAGTCTTGTCCTTGGAGATCTTCTTTTCTTCCTGGTACAGCACTGTCGACATGGTCTCAGTAATCTTGGTTACCTTCGCTGCTACGGCCTGCTCCAGGCCTTTCTCGGTGTATGGGGGTCCCAAGTGCTCCTCTCCAACATCAGAGCTCTGGATGATCCTACGGATCCTCGCCTCAGGCGCCGGTACTGTAGGCTTGGCTGGCACGGGTCGGAGGTAGACAACATCGAACTCCCGATGGGTCTCTCCCCGGAGGACCTTTGACTCCACCCGATACAGGTAAGTCTCCCTGACTTCCTTCACCCGAACGGCCCCTGCCCTGGCAAAATGTTGCTCAGCTTCAAAAGAGGATCCTACTTTCGGACCTCTCTCCTCTCCTCGCCGCCTTGGCTACTGGTCATCCTCATCATGTGGATGGAGTTCCCGCCTGTTGTTGGCCTAGGTTGGAGATCCTGCACAGGGTCGTCCTGTACCTCCCACGCAGACATAGGTGTAGGCGACAGCTCTATCTCAGCAATTACGTTCGGGTCTTCAGCGGTCAGCGGAAGTAGTACCTGCACCTCCGAAGTGGCAATCTTGACATGACTGTCAGTAGCTTCTCGCTCCCTCGGAGCTTATACAACTCCCTGAGTTGTTTAAGGCGCAGTCGATTCCCGCGGTGGTCTCTCCACCTGCCTAGGTGTTTCTCTGGCTGGAATCAGGTGCTCTGGACACTGTGCACGTGACTCCCTGCTGTTCTTCTTCTTAGAATCAACTGCTCTGCCGCAATCTTCCTTCATGCTGATCCCAGCAGATGATGATCTCGATGTCTCACCCATCGTTTGCTGCTCGCCTTGCTGTTTGCTGCTTTCTCCTTCCTAGGTGGACTTGGAATCCCCTTGCGCCGGTCCCTGCATGTCTCACCATGATGCAAAGACTTCGGTTACTCCTCGCAGCTTTCACCCTGGATGTCTGCCACCTCCCCTATCCTGTCGGGGTGGCAGTCTCGGTAGTGGTACCGAAGGTTGTCCAGGCGGTTATTCTTGTGGGCACACCTCAGGCACCTGTAGTAGACCACGGTCATGAGTCGGCTGAGACTTCGCTGATGGAAGAATCTCTCCCCACACTTCCGGCATTGACAGGTATTCTCCTTCTGTTTCTCTCCGTCGTCCTTCTCCATCATCTACCTGTCAAGATAAAACACATGGAACTCACTCTTAGTCTTGGGATTAATTGTCTCTCTGTTATCTGGGTTGACTGAAGGGTTCCCCTGTCCCTGCTTCTACAGAAATCGCTGCGGCCTTCTGCGCTGCCTTGTGGGATTTCGCCTAAACCCTGTCGCGGGGGTGGTTACTGCTTGCGCTGGCACATTGGTACACCGCTCGGCAACTACTCCAGGTGAGCCCTGCTCAGTAGGTGATGCGTCACTACGCCGGCTAGGAATATTGCCCTTGGACACCTCCTCAGGTGCTGACGGCACTTCCACCTCGGTCGACCCAGTCAAGCCATCTATCTCTCGCTCGCCAAACAACCCATCAGCCGCGCCTAGCGGCGGTCCCTCTGGTGAAACTTCTCCTGTTTCTTCCGTTCGCCTGGGACTCTGCGCTGCAGGCGTTCCGGCTCTGCTCCACACCTCTGGTGTTTCCCCTGTGTAAGGCTTCAGCCGGTCAAAGTGTATAACGTTCTTCTTCCCCTTCGGATTTTTCTGTATCCGATAGGTGACATCTGACAACTTGTCAACGATCATGTATGGTCCTTCCCAGCGCCTTTGTAGTTTAGGCGACAGGCCTTTTGTCTTAGCTTGATTATGGAGCCACACCAGTTGTCCAGCCTCCAGCATCGCTGTCATCGTCTTCTTATAGTAGGTTTTCCTCTGCCTTCTCGCACTCACTTGAAGGTGCTCTTTTGCCCGACCATGGGCTGCCCGCATTGCTCCCCGTAGGTGAAAA
Organism: Astropecten irregularis; assembly: GCA_963971285.1. NCBI lineage: Eukaryota > Metazoa > Echinodermata > Asteroidea > Paxillosida > Astropectinidae > Astropecten > Astropecten irregularis. The sequence goes on from OZ020259.1 coordinate 8,118,152, forward strand.
GCATTATCCTCACTCCCGTTCACCACACTATCCTCCATACCCACTCGCGTTGTCAGGTCAAGTGGTAGGAACACTTCTCTGCCAAGCATCAGCATATTCGGCGACTCCCTAGTGGACTCTTGAGGCGTTGCCCTATAACAAGAAGTCGCCAAAGCCAACTTTTCGTCCCAATCCCTCTGCCGCCCATGGGGGTCAATCATCAAGGAAACCATTCCTAACAAGGTCCGGTTAAACCTCTCAATTATCCCATCGGACTTGGGATTATACGGCGTCGTGCGAGTCTTCTGGATCCCCAGGATGTTACACATCTCAGTGAAGACTTTAGACTCAAAGTTGCCCCCTTGGTCCGAGTGCAACTCGATGGGGACACCAAACTTGCAGACAAACTCCGACACCAACGTCCTAGCCACCGTCTCTGCCTTTTCATCGGGTACTGGGTAGGCCTCCACCCACTTTGTAAAGTAATACCCCACAACTAACACGTTTTTATTCCCTCGAATGGTCTCTGGAAGGGGGCCCAGTATGTCCAATGCTACATGCTGCATAGGCGCACAGACAGCATACTGCTGAAGTGGAGTTTTTCCGAGCCTTGGCAGGTGACTTCTTCGATGCACATGCATCACATTGCCTGACATACGACCTCACGTCTGCTCCCATCCCATATCAATAAAACCTCTGGCGTCCCTTTGCCATAGTCTTTGTCTGGCCTAGGTGTCCTCCCGTAGGTCCTCCGTGTAGTTCCTAAACTACTTCCTTCCGAAAACCTCGGGGCACGATCGCCTGAAACGTCACCTGTCTTCCGTCATTGGATTCCCATCTCCTGCAAAGGAGCGTCTCCTTTACCTCCAGCTGGAAACATAACAACCAGTACTTCTTTACTGCTGGTCCAGTTGCTGTCACTGCTGCCCACTCTGGTCTGACGTTTCCGTGCACCTTTGCTGCCAAAACCCAACTCATCGTTTGGTCTGCCTCCTGCGCCCCTCTCAACGAGTCGCGTGCACCTGCAGTCTCCGGTGCAACAACCCTCACAGGAGTAGACTCAATCCCTACTGCTTTCGGCATTACCCTATCGCCCTTGTCGCCTGTGGAGGTGGTATGCGCATCGTCTTCCTCTTCTCGTCCACAATGTGGGCAAGGCCTCATGCTCAACCCGTCGGCGTTCCGATGCGACCTCCCAGGCCGGTGAATTATGGTCACGTCGTACTCACTAATTACATGCAACCAGCGGAACAGCTGCCCCTGCGGGTCCCTGAAATTTATCAGCCAGCGTAGCGCCCCATGGTCACTGCGAATAGTGATTCGGCGCCCATACAGGTACTGGCGAAACTTCTTCAGGAACACTACGATTGCCAGCAACTTTCTCCGAGTCACGCAGTAATTCCGTTCGGGCCTACTGAGCACTCTGCTCCCGTAAGCGATCACTCGCTCTTCACCATCGATCACCTGTGAGAGCACCGCTCTGGAAAGGCAAGAATAGGCGCTTCCTGCAACCGCTGCTTCAACTCCTGGAAGGCGGCTTCACACTCCTCGCTCCACTTAAACTCCTGCCCCTTCTTCGTCAAACGGTGTAACGGCCTTGCAACTTCAGAGAACGCCTTCACAAATCTCCTATGGTAACCCGCCAGGCCTAGGAAGCTCTGGACCTCGGTAACATTCTTTGGCGTCGGCCACTCCTTTACAACTCTCACCTTCTCCGGATCCGTTGCAATGCCATCACCCGATACCACATGCCCCAGGTATGTCACGCTTTTCCTTAAAAGGTGACCCTTCTTTGGTTTCAGCTTCAGTCCCGCCTATCTTAGGCGCTGTAGACCACTGTAAGGCGCTGTATCTCTTCCTGTACTGTCCCCTCAAAGACGATAATGTCGTCAAGATAGACCAGGACGGTCTCCCACTGCAGGCCAGCCAAAACTCGCTCCATCAGCCGCTCGAACGTCGATGGTACGTTGCACAAGCCAAAGGGCATGACGCGCCAGCAGTACAGACCACCTCTCACCACGAATGCGGACTTCTGTTTGGCTTCCTGGTCCAGCTCCACCTGCCAGTACCCTGACGACAGGTCCAACGTCGAGAACCATCTCGAGCCGGTCAAGGTGTCCTATGAATCATCGATCCTAGGAATCGGATACACGTCAACGCATTCAGGCTGCGGTAGTTCACGCAGAATCTCTTCGTCCCGTCCTTTTTTTTTCACCATCACGACGTTAGCTGCCCAGGGGCTGTCCGATGGCTCGATCCTACCGTCCCTCAACAGGTCTTGCACCTGTAGACTTATCTCCGTCTGCTCACTCTGTGGAAACCGTCTCGGCCTTTCCCTTATAGGTCTACCTTCTCCCGTATTAATGCTGTGCTTCACCCAATCCGTGCGCCCAATGTCGCTGTCATTCTGGGAAAACACGTCACTGTAGTCGCACAGTAATTTCCCTATTCGTTCATGATGTTCCGGCGGTACTTATTCCTTGCTTCGCCTACACAAGTCAGCAAGATGTGCAGGAACCTGTATCTGCTGCCCAGCCGATGAGAATGGCTGCCAGACTTCTTCAATGTCGCCGTCGCCTACACTGGTCACCTTCCCAGCCATAGTTAAATTGCGAACGACGCACACCCGCCTTCCCGGGTTGAAAACCCTGACTGGCACAACACTGTCATCAACCGGCCACTCCTTTACAACTCTCACCTTCTCCGGATCCGTTGCAATGCCATCACCCGATACCACATGCCCCAGGTATGTCACGCTTTTCCTTAACATGTGACCCTTCTTTGGTTTCAGCTTCAGTCCCGCCTATCTTAGGCGCTGTAGACCACTGTAAGGCGCTGTATCTCTTCCTGTACTGTCCCCTCAAAGACGATAATGTCGTCCAGATAGACCAGGACGGTCTCCCACTGCAGGCCCGCCAAAACTCGCTCCATCAGCCGCTCGAACGTCGATGGTATGTTGCACAAGCCAAAGGGCATGACGCGCCAGCAGTACAGACCACCTCTCACCACGAATGCGGACTTCTGTTTGGCTTCCTGGTCCAGCTCCACCTGCCAGTACCCTGACGACAGGTCCAACGTCGAGAACCATCTCGAGCCGGTCAAGGTGTCCTATGAATCATCGATCCTAGGAATCGGATACACGTCAACGCATTCAGGCGGCGGTAGTTCACGCAGAATCTCTTCGTCCCGTCCTTTTTTTTTCACCTTCACGACGTTAGCTGCCCAGGGGCTGTCCGATGGCTCGATCCTACCGTCCCTCAACAGGTCCTGCACCTGTCGACTTATCTCTGTCTGCTCACTCTGTGGAAACCGTCTCGGCCTTTCCCTTATAGGTCTACCTTCTCCCGTATTAATGCTGTGCTTCACCCAATCCATGCGCCCAATGTCGCTGTCATTCTGGGAAAACACGTCACTGTAGTCGCACAGTAATTTCCCTATTCGTTCATGATGTTCCGGCGGTACTTATTCCTTGCTTCGCCTACACAAGTCAGCAAGATGTGCAGGAACCTGTATCTGCTGCCCAGCCGATGAGAATGGCTGCCAGACTACTTCAATGTCGCCGTCGCCTACACTGGTCACCTTCCCAGCCATAGTTCCATTGCGAACGACGCACACCCGCCTTCCCGGGTTGAAAACCCTGACTGGCACAACACCGTCATCAACCTACACGAGTGTACAAGCTACCACAACACCATTGCTTGACACCTCACTCCTGTCAACTGGCTCGATGATTCCGAACCCCTTCATATGCGCCTTTCGCACCTTGTGTCCCGGCACAAGTGCGTCATGTCCTGGTGGTATTCTGGTCGTGCGGTCTACCACAACCCTGGGGCAGAATGTTTCGCCCTTGGTGTCAGTACAGTGTACTTTCTCCCCATGAATCACCAACTCCATCGCCTTGAAGTTCAGAGTTCCACCAGTAGCCAGTTAAAAATCCATCCCCAGGATGCCTTCTAAGGTGTTAAGCTTGCCAAACGTTGCTTCCACAGGATGAGTGGTTCTCCCCACTCGTACTTCAACCCATGCTCTACCGATGATCTCTAGCGGAGTCCCATCCGCACTCTTGAACCTCGGTCCCCTTGTGTGTACAGGTGGTCTATCCCCAGGCGCCATCTGGTAGTACAGGATGGTGGAGAGAAATGTATTACTCGCACCTGTATCCACCAACAAACTCGCCTTATAGCCCCCGATAGTCACTGGCACAAATAGTCCACTCGTCGCCTGCATCATACGAGTCACCCAAGGCCTTTCCCCGACACCTGCTCTACTGCTCGGGGTTCCCCGACCCCTTCACATCCTGACCATGATACCTATCTACCAGATCGTCCCCGGGCCGCGGGGTAAGCTGCGACACGTTTCCCGACCTCTTAGCTTTGTCTACGTACGGGCGCCTACAATCCAGTGCAAAATACCCAGGCTCCGAGCACCTAAAGCAGACATCACCTGACCTCCTTACCCGCTGGTAAGTTCCACGTGCGCCTATTGGCCGTTCCTGCTTCATCGTAGGTGCCTTCCCGGCACTTGCTATTTGTTCCTCCAGCGCCTTCATCGCCCTCTGGCTCTGACGGAAGGCCTCATCCATTTCCTTCTGTCTCTGGATGATGTCTGTCTGGAACTTCTGCCACTTCGTGGCATCGTACTCGTCGCCAAGTAGCCTCGCATACTTGACTTTCCTGCCAGCCCTCTGCTCCTCAACCTTGAGTAATCCCTCGGTGGAAATTGCCGCACGGATTGCTTCCTCCAAGGTGCCCGGCCTTGAACGGAAGATCTCTTCAGGGATCACCTGATCCTCCACAGCATCACAAAAATGGCCCCTGGCCAGCCTGTCTCTCCCTTCGTCCGTCATCTCAGGGTACGCTAGCCCCGACAGCTCCCGTATTGTCTGTCCTAGCTCCTGCAGTGACTCTGTTGCACCCTGCCGCCTGTGCCTCAATTCCACAAGGTGATTCTCTTCCAACTGTCCCGGCCCAAAACGCTCCTCTAGAAGGCGCACGAGTTGGTTGTAACGCACGTCCCTGCCTCCAGCCTTCAAACTCCCAAGCACCTTCACTGCAACGCCCTGCAGACTTGCAGCAAGAAAAATCTTTGCCTGCCCATCAGACCAGCTTACCGTTGGCCAGCTTACACGCCTCGAAGTGAAATCACGCCATGGTGTTTTCCCGTTGAAGCGGTCCGGTGGGACTTTTGGTCGCTTCGTCTTCACCTTGGCAGGTGCGTGGTTGTCACCTTCCATCTCTTCCGTGATGGCCTCGACTGTTTGCCCAGAACCACAATCGGACAATTCACATGTCTGTCTTTCTCGAACTCGTGCTGAAGTCGACTGCCAGCTGTTGGACTCAACAGTGGATGAGTTGTCCATTGTTGATCTTGTCTCCGGAGTGTTTACTGGTGCCTGTGGTGTTGTGTAAAATCTCGTCCGAGGTCTAGGTGTTGGTCTTCTCAATCTCAATCACACACAGGACGCGTCTTCTTCAGTGTCACTGATATTATTTATTCTCTGCACTTATCAACTATATACATGCCATAAAAATCCTGAAAGGCCCCACTAGGCGCCAACACCTTCCCAGGCGCTCTCCTCAACAGGTGCAATACTCTCTAAGGCCTCATAATGTGCTGACACCTTCCCAGGTGTCCTAACACGTGGGCTCATAAATCACTTCCAACAGGGTCTGGCTATATAATTTCCCTTGATCAATTATAAATAATCCCCCGGATTATTCTGTTACAACATGCACTTTATTAACTAACAATAAATGGCTGTTACCTGCTGACTGTTCCACGGTAACTCAACACCAAGTTATCCGAACTACGAAGTGCGAATACGCACTGAACACGAACTCTACTTTCAACTGTACTCTGACTGACGACTATAAATTAACTGCCCACTGGACTCAACTACTAACGAACTGCCCACGTTTCCCTGTCGTCACGCTTATATACACCCTGTATAATCAGTCTGGCGCCGTGGTACGCCGCACATGTCAGCCCTGGTTAGTTAACTACGGTAGCTCCCCGCTACCATTGAATCAAACTGCACTTGCGCTACAATACCTAAAAAACATCCCTAACGTTGTGTGCAAAAAATCAATTGGGTTACTGCTCTTAGTTACCCAGATGAAATCACAGTTTTGTTCATGAATATGGAATTATTTTAAGAATACAAAGCATAAAACCTGATATTAACCAAGTGGGAAAAATCACAGGTCCCATATAACAGTTGTTTTTGGCACATGTTCAAGCCATATTGCAGATACCCTTTATTTTACAATTCTACCTCTACACTGTTCATCCCTATATTCCCATCACCCTGTATATTTCTTTTTCCCTCTGTTAGACACTTTCTTTGATCTTGCCTACTATTAAACGACCCATTTCCCTTTCCCCTGACCACAATTGGCCACCCTTATACCCCATGGTTACTCTGCCACCTCTGTTGTTCTGATTCTCTCATCCAGTTTTACTTAAATATACTTGTCGTCTTGTCGATCATCTTGCCTTCGATAACAATCCCGCTTTAAGATCGGATAGACGAAAGTCCATGAATTTCATATTTTATTTGGTCGTGAGTGTGCAACAAGGAAATTGTACTGTTGGAATTAGGGAGAAATATTTCCCAGGTATTTATTTTGCTTGATTAGAGTTTTCTATGGCTATACTCCACTCGAAATAAGTAATAATAATAATTATATAATATTGACTGGCCTTAAGGGAGATACAACATATATTTCCCAAACTAGTATCATATTGCCCCGAGTCGAAGACGAGGCAATATGGGTCTAGTGAGGGAAATATATGTGGTATCTCCCAAAAAGGCCTGTCAATATTATTACTATTACCTGTTTAACTCTTTCTGGTGCAGGAACAAGCTATTTTAATACAGGTTTACTTTGAGTAGCAGTTTATAGTTACGTTACAATTGTTAAGAACAAATGGGCTTTGTGCATTTTGCACCTCCATTCTGTGAGATGTTGTTGTTGTGCTGCGCGAGATATGTCCACAAGCTACAGTGTTATCGACTGCAGCTGGTGCTAGAATACCAGTATTGCCCGTCTCTCGAGAGTGAGAGTGATGGACTTCCTCAATCACTTCTTGGGAGCTACTTGAAAATGTTAAGTCGAATCCCAAATCAAAGTTAATTTATGGCAAGTGAAGATCAAGAATACTACTAGTCGGCGATGTGATTGTTGCCGGCAGATCTACTGGTACATGTAGACCAAGATCTAGATCTTCTAATTCAAGGTTAGCATCTGAAGTAGGCTGAAGATCAACATTACTTGGCGGTGCTACGCTGATTGTTGTTGGTGCTGATGATATTGGTACCGTTGGTGTTGTTGAAAGCTAGGGGTTGGAATTTTTCCGAATGCGTGTGACAGAGCATTTGATATGTCCTGCACCTGTCCGGTGTAGCTCGCGATGCTCCCTTCGTTCTGATAACCTGAGACTTGACACATTTCCCTTGCGGCAAATCCTGTCCTATCCAGGATAAAGATGCATGTAGCCCGATGGTGTAGACTTTTGACAAGTCTGCAATCTTTGACATCTGACACATGAAATTACCAATGGTATTCTTCCCCACATGACTCTTCTTATACCATTGTCCGGATTCTGGTGTAACTGATTTCGGCGTCTGGAAGAATGCTTCACATCCGGGATTTAACAGTGCAATGTACTTCTTGAATGATTTTACAGGACAACTTTGTGCATTTCTTGTCTCGTACATTCTCCCAGCATCTATTCTTGAAGACATATTGTCCTCACGAACTTTCTTGGTTAGTTCATCAACTGCTTGAGATACGAACTGACGGCCGTCAGAATCAGCCTTCACGACGAAGTGGCCCTTCTTCAAATCTTTGAGGTTTTCTCTACCACTCCTACAAATGTAGATCATGAGTTCGAACCACACCTTTCGTTGGAGTCCTCTTGGGCTATCCTGGTCAAAGACATTAGAGGCATACAATCTAGCAATGTCATTTTCATCAATTGGTGGATGATGAACCACATTTCCCTTACTCGAACACACAATCTGTAGATTGACCACAAGAATTTGAGTTAAACACAACAGACCACTAGGCCAAAGCACTCGTATCCCGTTCGAATATCTTAATGTAGACCACCAAGTTTCAGTCCAGTGATTTTTTGAACACCCAAATTCCCCTACGTTCCTTTTTGTTTCATCATATTTGTCACTCACCACGCCAAAGGCAACGCATGCTTGTTCTGTTTTTAAACGACATCATAAACAATACATTCCCATTCGCTTGTTGAAGTGCGTCTTGCTGATGGTAACACCCCCAATGAAGGCCGTGTGGAGATATACATCCCATGCATGTGGGGTACAGTGTGTGGCGAAGGCTGGAGCATTGAAGATGCCAACGTCATCTGTCGACAGCTTGGCTACCCTGCAGCATCCCATGCCTGGACCGAGGCCCACTTCGGTCGTGGATCGGGACCTGTGCTCCTGGAAAACGTCAACTGCGACGGCGATGAATCCAGTATTGAGCAGTGCGATCGTGGCCTGTGGTTCAGTCACAATTGTGGTCATTATGAAGATGCTGGAGTCACTTGTGAGGAGGGGAACATATTGCAAGGTCAGTGTTATCAAAATCAGATCGCCTCCCCCCAAAAATGTAACAATATACAGTATGGGCCTTTACGAAGTGAGGCTTGAGGCTAGGCTTGACATTTGTTTTTCTACTGTTATTGTGTGTCCTAAATGAAATGAAGGGCTTGAGATACATGGCGAAGCTGGAGCCTATCCCCAGCTTGACCATGTGGCCCAACTAAATTGAACTAAATTCTCGTTTGAAAAATGGCAATTTTCGTCCTTTAAGCATGGGTTAAAGAATGGTGACTATAATAAACAGGGACACTGTAAAAAATCGTGGCCCAACTTGATGAAATGTCCCTATTTATTTTGGTTTGTATATATATTGTGTAGTTATCAGCGGACGTAAGGTTGTGTGACCAATTTTATATTTCCCAGTACGCCTCGCGTACGAGTATAATCCGTACAAAGGTAGAGTTGAGGTGTTCTACCAGGAAGAATGGGGTACAGTCTGTGCTGATGGTTGGAGCATTGAAGATGCTAACGTCATCTGTCGACAGCTGGGCTATCCTGCAGCATCCCAGGCATGGAGTAGTGCTCACTTTGGTCAAGGACCAAGGCTGATTCTCCTGGGCAATGTTGCCTGCATCGGGAATGAATCAAGTATCGACCAATGTCCTGGTAGTAGCAGTGGATGGTTAAACAAAACATGTGCAGACAAAAACGCTGCAGTGACGTGTGGTGAAGAACATGATATTACACATTCGCCATCAGGTACAATTTTATATTGATCAAATTATTGTAATGGCTGGTTTTATGCAGGTAGCTATACTGCTTGAACTTTTTAAGTACAGTGAATGAAATTAGCGTCAAATTCCTAACCGTTTTTACAGTGCGCTTATCTGACGGCAACTACCCAAATGAGGGAATGGTCGAAGTGTTCCACTCCTGCTTCTGGGGAACAATTTGTAGCCATACCTGGAGCATCAAAGATGCCAACGTCGTCTGTAGACAGCTTGGTTACCCTTCAGCATCCCTGCCCTGGACCACTGGTCACTTTGGGCAAGGATCAGGACCGATTGTCCTGAAACAAGTTTCATGTGACGGGGAAGAATCCGGCATTGAAGAGTGCCGACACACAGGGTGGTTTGGCACAGGCTGCTCTGATCGACAAGAAGTCGGAGTTACATGCAACTCTTACCAGCCACCTGGTAAGTGGTTTAAATACTTCCCCCGTTCTTCAAATGGCATCCTGCTTAAACACCCCCCCTCCAAAGATGCTCCCCACCCTTGGCGATAGAGCCTTCTCAAGAGCAGCTCCCAAACTCTGGAACCAATTACCCGCATCACTACGTAACCAGCGATCCTTTAACATATTCAGACAAGAACTTAAATCACTCCTTTCCTCTTCGTAAATTAAATTAAAAGTAAATTAAAGCTAATTGTATCTTGTCATAAGTATTATGTATTATTTTTATGTTAAGTTTTATGCTCTATGTATTACGTAGTGTTACAAGTATTGTACTAATGTTAAGTAGCTTCTTAATATGTAATCAGCGCATTTGAGCATTATTTTCATTACACGTATACTTCATTCACAACTAAAGACAAATACACACATTCAAGTGTATTTATACAAACGACGGCAATCGATAATGCCGATATTCCTCTTTTGTTTGGACAAACCATTGATTTCATTTGTTTGGTTCTCTGTGGTGCCTCGGCTTGCCCTCGGTCGACCCAAGGAGCGGCTGAAGCAAAGGCCTGGGGAGCAGGTCAATTCGGTGGCAGTCTACCGCCAGGCGTACCCAGCTTCTGTGTTGCACAGCGCTAACGGCATGTGTAGTTGGCAGGGAGTATGGGAAGGGGTTGGATTTGAGATCCTTTTTTTTTTTCACACCAACAATATGTTAACACACTTAATATTGAACTAACATTCATGAACCGAACTAAACCGAAATGAGGTGAACCGGAAATAACAGAACCGAATGGACCCTAGGGATCCGAACAGATTATTTGGTGGAATCAAATTAATTCGGACTTGAATTTCACCCTTAAGTTGCAGTGAGACTGTCTGATGGAAATAGTCCCAACGAAGGCCGAGTGGAAGTATTTTACAACTGCACATGGGGTACAGTTTGTGATTACCACTGGACGACTGAGGATGCAAACGTCGTTTGCAGACAGCTTGGGTATCCATCTGCATCCCAATCTGGAATCACAACTCGCTTTGGCCCGGGATCAGGACCAGTCCTCCTACACAATGTCGCCTGTAACGGAAATGAGTCAAGTATCGACCAATGCGACCATGCGGGGTGGTTTGGAAAGGACTGCTGGCACCACCAAGACGTAGGGGTCACATGTATCGGCGCATCCAATGCAATTGGTTAGTTGAAATTGCTAAGCTGGGATTGCGTGCTTGTTAAAAAAATCATGATCATTTATGTATCGAATAATTATTTATCCCACGTTGAAAATAAGCTTTTTGCTTTTTGCACCCTACTCCATTCAATCAGTTTCAGTAAGACTTGTTGACGGCAACACTACGTACGAAGGTAGAGTGGAGGTTTACTACAAAGGCCAATGGGGTACGGTTTGTGATGATGGCTGGAGCATTGGAGATGCAAACGTCATATGTAGACAGCTGGGCTACCCCTCGGCATCCCAGGCCTGGACAGGAGCTCACTTCGGTCCTGGGTCGGGACCGAATCTTGTGGAATCGGTCACATGTAACGGTAGCGAATCGAGCGTTCAACATTGTGAATACATCGATATCCTCACACCTCTTTGTAGTCACCACAACAATGTCGGGGTAACATGTCAAGCTGACATGATACTTCATGGTAAGTTCAGCTCGGGTTTTGCATGGAATGATTTCCTCAACCCAATCAGGATAAAGGTTCGTACTGTTGTAGTTCTACTAATATAGTTTCGTTTATTTATTTTTCTTGTTTGCCAGTTGCTGAAGTCCGTCTTGTAGGCACAAACAACCCAAATGAAGGAACGGTAGAAATTAAGTACAAGTGTCACTGGGGAACAGTCTGCGATAAGGACTGGGGCATTCGGGACGCTAACGTCATCTGTCGACAGCTGGGATACCCCTTTGCGTCTCATGCTTGGACCAGGGCTCACTTTGGCCAAGGATCAGGACCGGTCCTACTGAGCAATGTTGGTTGCACTGGGGATGAATCAAACATCGTCCAGTGTGAACACAGTGGATGGTTTAATCACACATGTTATCACATCTTTGATGCTGGAGTTACTTGCTCCCTTTCAAACCCTTTTACTGACGGTGAGTTGAGACACAATTTGTCTAAACAAGCCTCTAAAAAAAGCAGAACATACTTGGAGTAAGGAGGGCCTTACGGTTTGACCTTAGCAGACAAGATTCATATACTGGATGAGAGGATCATGCCAATCGGTGGGCATATAGTGACAAGGAAACACGGAATAATGTGGGGTAAAACACAAAAAGAGGATAGAGATAGGCAAATATGGTCAGGGAAGAAAGGATCTGTATGCTGGTTACGACCTCAATTATTGTCAATTTACAATGAATAATAAATCATTACCACATTGTGCTTCAATAATATAGTTTACTGCTTGCAAACGACTGACTTGTTGCTTTCAAATTTCAGTTGGAGTTCGCCTCGTAGATGGAAGCACTCCGAACGAGGGGACAGTTGAGGTTAATTATAACGGGGTGTGGGGCACAGTCTGTAGTCAAAGCCATACCTGGAAGATCAGGGAGGCCAATGTGATCTGTAAACAGCTTGGCTACCCATCCGCCTTGCAGACATGGAGCGATGCCAACTTCGGTAGGCGATCGGGAATAGTTCTCCTGGAAGTAATTGGATGTCGTGGCAGCGAATCCAGCATTGTTCAATGCGAACACATGGGCTGGTTCCATCATAACTGCAACCATAATTCAGATGTTAGTGTAGTCTGTAATATCATCCCGCTTCTACCAGGTGCGTAATCCTGATTAATACCTGCAACATTAATAATAAATCATTGGATAAAATTTCAGATTTAGAATAAAATAAAAGTACAGGACTAAAATGCACATTTCTGTGATTTTTTGTAATGCAAAGTGGAACTTTCTGGTTTGTATTTAATTGGCATTGCTATCTATTCCTCTTTAGTCCCAGTACGTCTTGCTGGAGGAGGAAGCCCCTTTGAAGGTAGAGTGGAACTGTACTACCAATGTACCTGGGGTACAGTCAATGGTCTTTCAGACTTTGGGACATACTGGAGCATACAAGAAGCCAACGTCATTTGTCAACATCTAGGCTACCCTTCAGCATCCCACGCTTGGACGAACGAGGGGTCGGACGCAGGCTTAAAACCGATTCTTCTGAGTAATGTGGATTGCAATGGAGATGAATCGAGCATTGAACAATGTAACCACAGTGGATGGCTTCAGTATATGCATCGGTGCAGTGTCAATGTTCGCTCCGTTGTTGGTGTAAGCTGTACTCGTCCAGCTCTTCCCACAGGTAGGTATCTTTGTAAATAATTATGTCAATCACTTGGTTTGCTTGAACTAACCGAGATGCTTCTTGACTGAGAAGGCAATTGGACTGAGACAAAATCGCTACACTTTTACCACACGTGGACATTCGCTAATTCGCTGTTTTACCTTGACGTTGCTGTCGGACATTTCTTGGAGTGTAGGACATGCAACGTAGCTTTATACTTTCAAACACTAACGCAATGTATCTTGGAACATGATGACATTGAACGTGAAGGAGTGGAAATATTCTTCAACCGATTGTCTTCATGTTAGCGTTTCTTACGTTGCCAGATGATACTGACCGGTCTTATTCCTTTCAAGCACATACCATCATACAATGATATAGTTTGTCAACTTTCGACACCGAGGGAATATAGAATCGACTGTCCACCCGAAATAAACCATGTAATATGTGTTTTACTCTACCTCATAAATATTTGTTTGTGCACAACTTCGTCGAGAGAAGTGCAGCAAAATGTTCGTTTTCGTGAACTTCATGTAGGGCGAAGTTCAAGCACGCGCATTGCAAATAAGGACAGATGCGCAGTGGGATGTAACGTGTGCAACAGTTCCTTCGGAGGTTCTCCGGCCTACTCGCTGGTGATCATCAAATATATCAACTTACACGTGATAGTGAATTGACCAATTTGGCTCTAGGTCATTATTATTTATGTGTTATAGTAAAGTGGGATATCACCTTGGGTGCCTCACTCTGTACACATCCGCATTGAAATCGAGGCTCTATGTACTGAACTTTGGCCGCAGCGCCACTGTCGCTTGACACAGTACGGTCAGCATGCGTTACACATTCATCACATTTCCATCAGCTCAGGTAAGGGTTGGCGTGCATTGCTCTTGCAGACCGCTAGAGTTTGCTGTGTATGTACAAGCACCTGTTTGTTTGAGAAGCGTGCACAGGTAGCCTCGTTTTCGAGCGCGAAAGTGCGCAGACCGATTCTAAACGCGCTTCATTTGGGAACACTCTGCACGATAGGGGGGCTCGTTACAAAACCGTACAAACGCCTCCTAGCTTTCGAAAGATTATCATCGCACATTTCTGTGTCATGCGAATGGTTCGGCTTTCGTTTAACATAATATAGTGGTCGAGCTTACTTTACCTGCCCCCCAGGACCAAGTCATTTACCCATGTCCCTATAATTGTGAAATACATTTATTTCAAGCAGGGTGGGATTTTAACCGGATTGGAAGTTTTCGAAATACAGCAATTAATATTAATCATTTTTGTTTTCTTAAAATCAAATGGGGTTTATTGCTGTACATTCTGCTGGTAGATTCCTTAGCCATTTTCATTTTTATCTCACTGCCCATTTCAAATTAAATCCCGGTAAATGATCTCAGTATGTTGTATCATTTCTCTTTTATAATCAGTGTTGATACGTCTTGTGGATGGAAGCACTCCGTATTCAGGTAGAGTGGAAGTATACAACCATGACCAATGGGGTACAGTATGTGATGATGGCTGGAGCATTGAAGAAGCCAATGTCATCTGTCGACAGCTGGGCTACCCTGCAGCATCCCAGGCCTTGACCAATGCTCACTTTGGTCAAGGATCAGGACCAGTACTCCTAAGCAATCTTGGGTGCACTGGAAATGAATCGAGCATCGATCAATGTCCCCACAACAAATATTTAAATCACAGCTGCAGGCACGAGGACGTTGGAGTTGTTTGTGGAAAAGAGCAAAATCTTACGAGCTCTCTAACAGGTACAAACTCTGTCAAGCAGATAACACTCAGTAACTGTCTCCTGTCATTTACGGCATGCGTACCTGGACTGGCATACAGAATGCTATTTAGGGAAGTAAAATCCTTTACCTGGATGTTGACAAATGTTACGATAACAGTCACTTTAATACCAATATACTGATAATGTCGTTGTTGCGGCCTTCACCACATAACTCACCCTATCTGTGAGTTGTGTGGTGAAGTGTCCACCTATGAACTAGCAATAACTACCACTACCACAAGTGTGTGGTTTCATGGCTTCAGACTGTAATTGACTATGATGGATACCACCAACGTAAGGCTGGATAGCTCAGTTGGTAGAACGCATGTACTGTACTTCTTTGTTCACCTTAAGTTTCCCTTGAGGTTATTTGATGATTTTAAAAACTATTCAGAGTTGTCGCATAGTGCACTGGTCTCACATTTCTGATGAGTATTGAAGAATGCCAGTGTTTACTTTTATAAATAAATAATTCAAATATTTACAAACCTAATCACACGAACAAACTGTTTGATAACCAGAACAAAATGTCATAATGATATAATTATGAAGACAATACCGATTTACTTTTTTATCATTTGAAACAGCTTTAGTTAATAGTATTTTGTTCTGCCTTTAAATTCAGTTCGTTTGGCTGCTGGAAGCTCAGAGTACGCTGGAAGGGTGGAAGTATTCAACAAATGTTTATGGGGCTCTGTCTCCAGCAATGGATGGAGCTTACATGAGGCCCAAGTGGTATGTCGACAGCTAGGCTACCCTTCTGCCTACAGTGCCTGGTCCACGAATGATCATTTGTACAAGAAACTGAATACGTTTGCAAATGTTACCTGCAAAGGAGATGAACAAGGCATTGGCCAATGTAAATACAATCGCACGTTTAAACACCCGGGTCACTTTTATAGTGATTACAACGCTGGAGTGACATGCAGTCGTGTTTTGCACAAACCAGGTAAGCTAACTGCAAACACAAAAATAATAATAATATTCTGATATCAGGTTGGTCGAAAAGGCGAGAGTGGGGAAGCGTTGTATTATGAACAAGAAGCGTGTAGGACTAATAGTTCAATTGTCCGAATTCTGGGCCCCGATGAAGCTGGATAGAATTTTAATTTGTCCCCTTGGTATCCACTGGAATACGACGGCTTGCATTTCTGAATCATGCTGTGTAAATCACGTGCATCCCCTAATGGAAATTTGGCATTAATGGGTTATTAGTTGCCAAGTAGGCATTTCAGAATGACAATTTCACTATATTGATTTGGGATATAACTTTAACAGTTGTAAACAATAATGACGGTGTGTGCGTGGTTTCATGGCTTATGACTGCCAAACGAACAAATATGGTTGAGTATTGGGGTCACCACCAGCGTAGGGCTGCATGGCTCAGTTGGTAGAGCGCCTGTACGGTATTCAGGAGGTCGCCGTTTCGAATCCCACGCCAGCATTTTTTTGGGACACTTTTTAATGATGTTAGATTTTACCATTTCTCGATTTAACACAAATAAATTAACATCAGAAACGGTGTGCCTGATCACTGGTTAAAGGGATGGTACAGAATTGTTTTTTTTTTGCGACAAAACCGTTGCTGACAGTGAAAGCACATTATGTAATCCATCATTCACCTTAACTGATAAACATGTAGAAGTTTGAGGTCAATCAGCCATCTGGGTCACGAGAAAAGATAAAACAAATTCAACGATATTATGCGTTCATAATAAAACGCTTCGAAGCGATTTATTCCAATAGGAAAATAGTTTTATTTATTTCTCAACGAATATGACATTTCAAACAAAAACATTTCATGGGATGTTTTCTCCTATAATCACCATTATTATACTGTGTAAGTTTTATATGAATCTGTGACCTTGAAGTGTATTTTGTCTTAACAATTCTGTCCCATCCCTTTAAGTGTTCTGAATTATTTACTTTCGAAAGGCTGTGGCCACAGTTGTGCCAGTTAATCTGATACCAAGGCCGAATTCGACTTGGCTTACTGCTGTTGGAAAGCAACTTTCTAATCATAACTAACACTTCGATGCAGACACCGGCAATGTTACCATTAGTAACAATTGCAGTTCCGATAATGATAATAATACTAAAATCAAAGCATTTATAATGCTATATGGAAAGTATGTGGAAAGTTCCATTCAAAGGCGCTGATTATTGACTTTTTCGCACTTTCGAGTGCGAAAAAGTTATTCTTTTTGTTCTGATTTTTTTTTTCCTTTTCCTCCTCTTCTTCTTCTTCTCCAATGAGCCTATTCAATTTGTACACGTTTTTTCTGACCACGACTTAAGTGCTTTATACCAATGAAGGACCCTAATTTGATTTTTTATAGATTTTTGAATATTTATTTTGTCCCATTCACTTTGTACACGATTTCAAAGAATAAATGTTAAATTTGTCAGTACACATTTTGGTCATTAAACAATCTTTGATTTTGATGAAACTTCACAGAGTCATAGATCCTATGACAGAGTATCACCTTGAAGAATGACGTCATCGTGACGTCATCAGGTGCCATATTACAAGCAATCAAAAATTGATAGGTTTTTATCTTCAAAAATCGATATAAATTCAACCGTACTTTCCCTTGTCTTACTATTTTTGAAAATGTGTCAAGTAACCCTAGATCTTAATTTTATCTCGTGTGCGTGAAGTCACGTGACCCTTACTTCCGGTCGAAAACGTCAAAACAGGAAATGTCTCATAATTTAAAATTGGAGAAAGATATTAACTTGGTGTCAACGATGTCAGTATCTGGCAGTGATGAGGTGTTTACCAATTTGATTGATGACGTCATCAAACTTTCGAGCGCCCTCTAGCGACAAGTTGAAAAAAATTAAAAGTGTCTTTTTAGTTAATGTCTGTGGCGAAGTTTGAGGTAATTGCTCCAAAATATATATTTAAGATGAGCTTCAACCAGACAACAACGGTGCCAAGATTTAGATTGATGACGTCATCAGTCCGGAAGTTACATTGAAAAAAACATTTTTTTCTTTAAAAAAAGCTGAAAAATCAACCATAAGAGATACAATTTTGATTTTCCTAGAAATAGCAGGATAAAGGTAGTTATGTGGTATATTTATGTTTCTATGTGATCAGTGAGCTTGGACATGCCCTGCGATAGGCTTGAAATTGTATTTGGACACCCCGAATTAACTGTGCCTCGAACGCCGCGCGGCGAATTAAACAACACAACTCACATTGTACACGTGTACTTGTACAAACCACGTGCGTCAACCTGTGCAATGTACATAATTATTTTGTGCATTGCACAACCCGTGCGTTGTCTCAAAGTTCGTTCACCCCAGCCCTGTGTGTACAGTTTTAAACCTTAACAGCCCATTCAATTTGTATACGTTTATTCCCTTACACAACTTTATTGCTTTTTCAAGTTTGGATCATCATCAAATTGTAACAATGAAAAACCTTTGTGCAGGGGCGACCCAAGAACATGATGACGTCAACAAGAAATATTTTTAACAGAAGTTCAAATATTCAATCGTATTTGACTTTCTTGTTTTTAAAAATGTGTCAAGCAACCTTAAAATATTTTTCTCGTGTGCGTGAAGTTTCGTGACACGTGATCAAAAACAGTCAAAACTGGAAGGGTAAAATTTAAAATTGGAGCAAGATACGAACTTGGTTTCAACGATGTCAGTTTCTGGCAGTAATGTGGTTATTAAAAATTTGACCTATGACCTCATCAAACTTTTGATTGAAATCTGTGGCAAAGTTTTAGGTATTAAATTGCTTCACAATAATCCTTTTAGCGGACAATACATAGTGAAACGAAATAAAACATTGATGCTTAAAAATCACAATGGGAATTTAACATGCTGTTTTCAGGTTTTATACTTCCTTGAATGCGCGTTCTTTGAACAAAAAAATTCGAATTGAGAAAAGGCGAAAAAGTCATTTGCTCTGTCAGTTGACAGACAAACTTCTAGTTATTATTCCCCGGCTACTCTAAGCGCACCAAAACCAATCAAGCACACAAACTCTACCCTCACAGGTACACATTTACACCTCGGTGGAGAGGAGCAATATAGGATGCAAGTACCACTAACCCATGGCCGGACTCGAACCCACAATTTTGACCACAATATCTTAAGTTGGACACGCCAGATTATACTAGGCCACGGCACCAGACGGCAACCCTAGGGTGGGGTTTATCACTGAATGAACAAAGCAATTATAACAATTATTCAAGTATGATTACTCCCTTATTTCGCTTTAGTTTTAATTCGCCTTGCTGATGGTAACGCACCCAATGAAGGTAGAGTAGAGATATTTCTCGACTGCGTCTGGGGTACAGTTTGTGATGATTACTGGTCCATTGAGGATGCCAACGTCATCTGTCGACAGCTGGGATATCCTGCAGCAGCCCAAGCCTGGTCCAGCGCTCACTTTGGTCAAGGATCAGGACCGGTACTTCTTGACAATATCATGTGCGATGGCGAGGAATCCAGTATTGAGCAATGTACACACAGTGGCTGGTTCATCCATAACTGTGGACATAATGAGGACGCTGGTGTCACTTGTGTAGAAGAAGACGGGCATCCTTTATCCGGTAAACATTCCTACGCCCTTATTTTGAAAGCAAGGCTGCTCAGTGAGCTCAAAAATGTTCAGCAACCCAAGTTTGAGGGATGATATTGTTTTTCTTACTGATCTATGATGTGACATCTGTTGTTATTATGTAATCATGAAATGTGCGTTTCTCCTGAATAAATGGCAGGGTCGGAAGTGAATTATTGCTAAATGCAAATGATGTGGACTTTCACGTATCAGTGCTTCAGCACAGTGCAAACATAGTCCATACTCGAATGGATTCGGAATTCACAACCGAAAACGAATTTTGCTACATTTCATTTTTGAAATCGTTGCATATTCATCGGGACGGCACATTCCATGATTACATTAACATAACAAATGACACACCATTGTATAGAAGAGTGATCACGCTTTCCAATGATACCATTATGATGATGGAGCAATAAGAAATGAATCATCCCTCAAACAAGCTGCTGAACTTTTTGGAGAAATCCATTTTGAATGTAGAAAAAAGTAAATGTACAGGGTGTCCCTGAACTTTGAAGTGATAAACAGTTTAATTTGAACATAATATTGGTCCCAACATAGTGTTGCGTTTTTTTTCTGGGACACCCTAGCTAGTCCTCCCGATTTGCATAATTATGTTAACTGGTTTTATTTAATCATAAATAATAAAATATCGGACGTAATCCCATTCGACAAAGAAGATTTACATTTGGAAAAATACTTTCGAATTTCCCTTTTATTTTTCTAAATAAATGGAAATTGTTTTAAGTCTCGGGTAGTCATCGTTTATGCATGTATGGTACGTATGTTGTAAGGATATTAACAAATGAAGTTGTAAATGCATTACTGTATTGAGCAGCTTTGGTGCGTCTTGTGAATGGAAGCAACCCGTATGAAGGTAGAGTGGAGGTGTACTACCAAGGCCAATGGGGTACGGTCTGTGATGATGGCTGGGGCATTGAAGATGCCAACGTCATCTGTCGACAGCTGGGCTACCCTACAGCATCCCATGCTTGGAACGGTTCTCACTTTGGTCATGGATCAGGGCTGATTCTTATTGATAATGTGACATGCCACGGGGATGAATTGAGCCTCTGCCGCTGTACTCACAGCGGATGGTTCAACGACGGTTGCATTCATGGGGAGAATGCTGGAGTGACTTGTGGCGAAAACATCCCTTCCGCTGTCTCCTCACCATGTAAGTTGTTTGATCCATTGTTAAGCAGAGTGTACACTGTCAAAATTGTCGGTGAAATTGTCGGTTTTATGGTTCCCATGGGCAACACACCCGGGCAACATGGCCCTGTGTACACTAGCAATATTTAGCCAACATGTTACCGAGATGTTGCTGAAATGTTGTTGAAGCATTGAGCAGGAATGGGCATTTGGATGGTAAATGTTTGCAGCATTCGTTTTGGTTTGACACCCCACAGAGGAGTAAATGCTACCCACAACTGGATTACCATTTTCCCATTGTCTTTAGACCACTCATAGTAGTTGCCATTTTGTCCAAATCGAATGATCACACTAGGTCAACTGACCTACTCCTGATTGGTTAATGTGGGCAACATGTCGGCAAAATATATGCATTTCAGTTGTTTCGTCAATAACTGAGCAACAGTTGGGCGACATGTTACCCAACTCGCTTTGCTCTGTGTACAATGAAATCATTTCAACATGTCAACATGTTACCTCAGTTTAAGGCAGAGTGTAAAATGTTTTCCGTAAAAATCTCAGTAACACGTTGCCCAGGTACGTTGAAAATGTTGTCAGTATACGCAGAGCAAAATGAGTTGGATAACATGTCACAGTAAGATAGCAGGAACATGTTGGCCAAATGTTATTAGTGTACACTTGGCCCAAGGTCGTGTTGCTCAGGTGTGTTGCCCTAACTGGGCAACATGTTACCGAAAATGTTACCGAATTTGCTGATACGTTGCTTAATTCTCCAGTATTGGTAGAATCACTACTATCCTCAATTTAAAAAAAATCCACACGACCCACTCCTAGGTAGCGTCTTAAGCGGATTTAGAATGAATACAATTGCATGATTATAAATTTATAGCAATTGGATCATTGACTGGTTTGATGTGATTTCAACATCTTTCATCGGTGAACCTTCTAATTCTTTGTTGTATTTGATGTCAATGGCAACCTTGAAAATGTTTGCATTGATACGTTAGTTTCAGTTCGTCTTGTGGATGGGACCAGCCCTCATGAAGGAAGAGTAGAGGTGCACTTCCTTTGCATATGGGGTACAATATGTGATAAAAACAATGAATGGACCCTGAAAGATGCAAACGTGGTCTGTCGACAACTGGGCTACCCATCTGCCATCCAGGCCTGGACCCAAGCTCACTTCGGCCGAGGATCCGGACCTACCATGCTCAAAGATGTCAAATGTAAAGGAGACGAGTCCAGCATCGACCAGTGTGAACACATTGAACTGGGCAAATTCAGATGCTTACATCAATGGGATGTCGGGGTGACTTGTGACACAAGATCCAGTGTAAACACAACCCTAGTAGGTGAGGCAATTAACCACAAATGATTTATTGATTCATGCTGCCAGTTGTCTACCGATCTCATATTTCACCATTGTAGCGTGTTATGGGTCGAGTAAAAAAATTAAGCTGAAAACTTCACCGTTTAACCGTTGAATGCTGTAGGGTTGTTAAATCGATGCCAATACCTCAAATTCGATTCAGGGAAACATATCCCTCTGAAATGCAACTGATTACTGCAATGCAAATGAACACGTACACCAATTACTAAGATGACTTTTTCCAGGGTAACTGTATTAATAACATTTCGAAGAAAAAAAATCATAATGGGAGACTTTTGGAGAGTCGGTCCTGAGTCAACAGCGCTCGCGCACGCACGTGCAATACAAAGCGCGCATGCTCACAATTGCGCAAGCATTGTTTGCGCGTGCGCTGTTGACTCAAGACCGACCCTCCAAAAGTCTCTCATTGAAAGAACGCTCTCTTAAAAAATGGTTAATGATATGGATTTAAGTTTCCTTTTTTGTGTTGCTGCTCAAATCGGCATGATTTTTTTATTCTGTCTATATGAACATGGGTTTTTGAATGGCACCCTTTTTCGATAAAAAATGAAAGAAACCACGGTTGTGTTTTCTGATGTACGTGCACTCCGATTCATTACGTGGCGATCATTAATTTACTCTTCAGAGAACTTACAAAAAAAATCGGCATGGATTTTCCCGCCGGTCTCTTGCTCATGATCAGCCTTTCGGCTCCCAGATTTCATTTTTAAAGGGCTGCCGCAGTGCTTTTTTAGTCAGGTTATCCTATTGCCTTCATACAGAGAATATACTGACATATAATGAATAGCAAGTCTTATTTTGGTTTCAAACAAACATTTGGTTTTAATTTTAATGGCTTTGCAAAATGGGTGATTTTCACGCATGCTCATGTGAGGAACCAACAGCAAAGGTATAGTGGAATGTTTGTGTTTGTTTATGAGGAGACTTGACCCACAGAAATTGTTTGGATAAAACATTACACCACCAGGCAGTGTTGTAGTCAAGTCCTGAAATCCGAGTACAGAGTACTCCGAGTACTTCAGGGTCCGAGTACTGGGCCGAGTCCGAGTACATTGCTGTCGAGTCCAAGTCCTAAGTATCGAGTCCGATTACATTCAAGGTCGAGTACAGGGCCGAGTACATGCACAGAACCAATGCACAGTACCAAAACATGCTGTCATGGCAGTCGTGTTTAATACATTACACAATTCATTTCACAACAAAGTCAGCAGGTAAAGGAAACAAAAACAAATGCCCTTTATGTTTAAGCATAATAAATATTTCATACGGAGCACACTGATACAACAAGTCTGAATTCGGTTACTCGACAAAATAGTCAAAATGCATTGTATTGTGCTTTTTATTAAAGTTACAGGGTATAAAGATGGCGATGGTACAAATATTATGGTAAAACCTTTTCTGCCTAAAATGTTTTTTTTTTAAGGAAAGAAAAAATAATAGTTCACAAGCCAAAAACACTTTGGATCTCAGGGTGAGATCAGGCTATGTTTTCAATATTTGCCCATAAATCTGTACTTCTTCGACAAAAACAAAGTGCATATAGAGTAAACACAATTATGTACCGATTGAGAATATACCATGGACTGTACATGTATAATAATTATATCGCGCATCATTTTGACCCAACCATAATTTGGCATTGGGCCCGACATCCCAATGGGAGACTTTTGGAGAGGGCTGTCGATAGAGGGCAGCAAACAACCAGGTTCCTTAAAACTTTTTTTACACGCTGTAAGTACAGCGGTTGTCCAGAAACTCTCCGAAAGACGCAGGAAAATACTGTGAACATTAAATTCAGGCCATTTACAATTAATTTTTTTATTCACAACAGCCTCCCGCCACGATTTCAATGCCCGAAAACACAAAGTTAGGTGAAATTCTGATGTTTTGCGAGGAATAATGTGATAGGCTTCGTTTGCAAAGTAAAAACTCTGTGCACAAAACTGAATGCTGTTTGCCGTGGGCCACCGTGATCATTTGAAATTCGCCCTTTTAGTGGCCAATCTCCACAAATTCTGCACTTGTTTGCTCTTGGGGAACTTATGTCCTCCCCTGTCACCACACCCGCACACTGCACAGTATTTACCAGGCATTTTTATTGCGATTATTTACGCCTGTTGTGTTTACGATGAACATTCGTGCACAAAAGCAATGACAACAAAATCAAGACACTTTTCCCGAGCCTGGTGAAGCGCGCCCTCTTGTGATTAACGATGGTTAGTCAAAAGTCTCCCATTCGGGCCGCGCTAACCGTTAACTCGGTCCACTACATGTATCTCCGCGCTCCTTGCACGTACACGAACGCACACCGTACCCAGGGCAAGGAAAGTCTTCTACACGTTTTTAATTATGAATATCATGCTACCGCGCTTACGAGGTTGAGCAATGTCATCGACGAAAAGGTGAATTTATTCAATGTTTGTTTTATCGGAAATTGTCGAGTACTGGGATCGAGTACCGAGTACTTAACGTCGAGTACGTCCAAAATTCAAGTACATCAGATCGAGTACGGGCCAAGTACATTTTGTTTTCGAGTACTTTTAATCGAGTACGGGCCAAGTACTTTAGTGGACTCGTTTACTCGAGTACGATTACGAGTACTACAACACTGCCACCATGGGGTGAGTAAAAAGAACATATTCGGCACAAAAAAACCCACTGAGAAGGAAAAGGTCTGTCAGAAAACCTATAAAACAACCCCAGTTTTTCGTGCACAAATCAATTGGGCTTCTGGTCTCAGTTACCCATATGACATCAGAATTTGCTCAGGAATATGAAAATATTAATTAGCATACACCTTACAAAAAAACCTGCTGTTAACCCAGAATCAGTGTGACAAAGTGTGTAAAATCAAAGGCCCAATGAAACAGTTGCTTTTCGGCACATGTTCGAGCAATAATACTCCTATTGCAGAGACCTTGATTTTGCAGTTGGCAAAAATAGTGTCGCTATCTGCTTGCCGCCACCACACCAAGCGTCTTTTGGTTATATCTGGATTACTGTGTACTATACCTCACGTAATTATAATGTAGTTAAACAGCATTTATTAAAATCCCTCCTCTCACATCTTGTCTTTTACGACAGATAACGTGCCTCCTATTATTGTATGTCCGGCTAGTCAAGTCATTCCTACCGACTCCGGTGAGAACTTTACAACATTTTCGCTACCTGATGCAGCTTTTGTGTTCGACACATATAATGGCTCGGTTACCATCACTGTGGACCTGCATGGATCAAAATACTTCGTCGATGACGTCATCACTTTGTATCTGACGAGTTCCTCTTACGTGTTACAGTACACTGCTGCAGATAGCTCCGATAACAGGGAAACGTGTGACATGCTGGTTACTGTTGTAGGTAAGATACTTTCTTTACTAGGCATTCCTTAAATGTTTCCCTCCTTGATCAATTTTGAACGTCATTTAAAGGCCTTTTCACACGACGCCAAAAAAACTCCCAACCATTGAGAAATTCTCTCATGGTTGCGAAATCTTACAAAACTGTCATCGTGTGAAAGGACACCAATGCTTGAGAGTGACCGACGTCCCTCGTGAATCCTTGAGAGATTTTGACCGAGGTCCAGACCTACGACAAAATCTTCCGCTAGCGGAAGATTTCTCAAGGAACCCTTGAGATCTGTCGTGTGAATAAAGAACAGCCCTAGTTTGTACGACGTCCCTTGCGAAGTACTTTCCAATGCGCATGCTTGGCACACCGGTTGCATGGCCTTTGCATACCACGTGCTTTACCCTCACCCTCATCGTCACCTTGGTATTAGCAGCGTTTACATTCATAAAATGCATAGTCTATCGATTACCCGCGTTTCGTCTCAAGGGAGGTTTGCGAAATGTTACACTGTGCCGTGTGAAAGGACGCAAAAGCAGCCAGCGTAAAACCGTTTTGTAAGATTTCGCAACCTTGAGGAAATGTCTCAATGGTTGAAATTTTTTGGGCGTCGTGTGAAAAGGACTTAAGACTCCGACGATATCTCTCTGTTCAACTAGATACCGAGCCCCCTACATTCACTGGATGCCCTGGTGACGTCACTGTACCTGTTACCTCGTTGTCCAATCAGGCGTCGCACAGCTGGATCCCTCCAATCATCTCTGATAACTCAGGCTCTGCTCACGTCACATTTAGTTGCTTGGCAACTAGCAACTGCGTTCAAAATGGTACTGGGACATTTTCAGTTGGGGTGTCTAAAGTGACGTACTATGCCACGGACGATTCTTGGAATGGAAATACTTGTGATTTCATTGTGACAGTAACAGGTTTGTGTGAAATATTTCCCTCCAGCGTTTTTGAACAAGTAGTCCGTTATGTTATCTTTGATGAATGAATAGAGAAAACGTCGTTCTACTTCTGTAATATCTGAAACTTAACTTCTTTATGTTGCTGTAGTTGTGAATATCGTCTGTCCAGCAAACATTACAGACTCAACTAGTCCAGATTCAATTGGAACCAGAGTGAACTGGCTGGAACCGGTTCTAACCGGCTGGGATCGTCCATCAAATGTCACCGCCAGTTCAAGTCCCGGAGCCATGTTTCGGATCGGAACTCATCAAGTTAGCTACCAGCAGTGGTTCCCTGTGAATGACCTAATTTTACGTTGCTCATTCTATGTGACGGTTGAAGGTGAATTCTCAACTCATCTATAACATTTATTTTTGAAAATGTCGGTTATTACAATATTCGCTGTCTATTTCGTAAGTGTGCTTGGTTTGAGACATAAGGCGTGACATTATTTGAGGGCTCAGGTTTTGACATAGCTGATCTTCCATCTCCAGTCTGTCTAGATTGGGCTTCTAGTCATTATGTGATTCCATGGGGCTTTACCAAGAATTGCACTGGGGTTGTCCTCTCACTTATAAAACTGTACCTTCTCATCATCATTGAATATATGGGCGTGTACGAACCGGAGGCTCAGGCTCAGGCTTCAGCTCTAACATCCATGTGCTGAAAATATGCATGTTGTTTCTGTGAACTCTTGAACTCTGTTTTCCTTTTCAAACCAGAGAATCTACTTCAGAACCGCAGGAAAAAGCCTCTATTTTTCACACCAGCTATTTCAGAATGGATTCACGAAATGGAACCGGAGCCTGAGACGGAGCCTGAGACGGAGCCCGAGCCTCCGTTTGGTAAGCGCCATAGGTTTCACCAGGCTTTCGGGCTATGCGGTGCCTACCTAGGGGGGCTTTTGCGAGAATCAATGGTTGCAATACCAGAAATAAACAATGATAATGATTATTATTTGTTGCTTTGCAGGATTTTGCCAATCTGATACGAGTACTGACGGTTTAACCTGGCCCGTGACCCCCGGGGGGTCACTTGCGTTATCTATCAAGCGGTGCCCGCTGATGACCGAAAACGGTATGTATTTTGTACTTATTGTTATTGCTGATGTTGCATTTGTTCACAATCAAAGGGAAAGGACTACATACTTATACCTTTTATGAATGATTGATACCCGCAGCTGGCCGGCCTTTCGCATACAGGAACTGCTTAATCGTAGACGTTCCTGGTTCTGTACAATGGGAAGATTACATTGAGATTCACAGTTGTGGTTCACATCGGGATAAGGTCTCCCTGGAAGAGGTTTTAAAGGTAACTTTTAAAGGTAACTTTACGGTGTATTAGTGATCTTTTACTAACACTAGTATGGAACGTGACCGGCATCGTGCTTGAAAATAGGAGATGTGAACGTAATTTGTTTTGGTTTGTTTTCGTCAGTGGAAGTTTCTTAGGGTCCAATGAAGTGATTTATTGGAGAATTGCCTTCTAAACTGCATTTATTAGCAGGGTACATCTCACGAATCGAAGTCCACATATTAACTAGCATCTCTAATGCGTCAATGCGATGGCTTACAGCCTCGGCATGGTTGGATTCTATCTGTACCATTGAAATACAATTTGGAATTTACACTTGCTTCTAGATCGAGGTGACTCAAGGAAATGTCCTGGAGGTTGCAGCTTTCCTGGCTAATCGCACGTCTAGGTCATCAGATGGGGAAGGTGTTGGCGTAGCTTCTGGCGTCTTGATGAACATCGTCAATACCAGAACGGGAGACATAAACGTATGGCTTAAATTCTTGATCGTCACAAATTAATACCTTTATTATTTGTATGCGGTTATAAAACCAATGATTGCTTATATGCACACGAGGAACTTAAGCTCGCGAAAGCATGAAGATTGTTTTTGTTTTACAAAAGATGATGGAAATAATCACATAACGCCCTCCTTTTGTAATGGGGTGTGCTGGAAACTTTGGAAGTAGACAACTGGATCATTCTGGGAGTGTATTTATATAAATATCTGGATATACCTTCATATTTTGGATGCAGAATCTAAGCATAGGATTGCGTAGCGGAATTTATCAGTTATGCTTTTAAATTTGTATTATAACATGTACTTGTTTTCAAAACGATGTCTGTCATTATTGTGTGTGATAGGCGGCATTTATTCATACATACTTTTTCTTCCTTGCTTACATTGGATACTCCTTTGTTAAATTAAATCCTCAACTCCACTTGTTGTTCCAACCAATGTACAAGTCACGACTATGTACAAATATTCCTTCACTAGACCCAGACATTTGGATTTGTCCCCTTTCTTTTACTTATTAAAATAGGGAGCGAAGGGTGCACCAGTTTTACAAATGGAGACCGTTAAAACATCCCACAGTGAAACGTTTAGTGTGTATTTTGTTGCTCCGGTGGTCTCCAAAATACACCGGAGACATTTCACAGCTAGTAGAGTGACTTATACCGTGACACCTACATGTGGCTTGATAAATGAAATAAATCATCTGCCTTGTTCATGTAATGAAGTACTTCAGTATAGTTTTACCAATTTGGTCAATCTGCTAATCCTTACAATCCACTATTGTGATCATAGGGTATACATTTTTATGGATTGTTCGCATGAAGGCATAACACAGGGATGTCGTGGGTTCGAATCACACCTGTGCCAGCACAAGGTTTCCTTTTTTCATGTAAACTCACAATTACTATTAGTATGAAGTGCTCACCCACATCGTTGAAGGGCAAGCCTAATGGGCATCATACTTTCCCTGTCACATTTTCCCGCTGTAGGTTACCGAGTTAGTTATTGAAACTGTCAACAATGTCATCACAAAGATTTTTACGAAACCAGACGTTTCCATTGATAGAAGTGCAAGCTTGTCGGCCATCATCCGATCCGTAGAGGCTCAGGTCACCTTCAGTCTCCAGCAGGAAGGTCAGGTCAGCATACGTCAGGACACCATCTATGTTGAGGCGATCAGTCTTGACTGGATGCTTGCAGTAAATGGTGTCACCTTTGTGTCTGTACAACATCATTTACCCAACAAACGACCCGAAAAGGTCCTTCTATCTGAGACTGAGGTCAAGATCTTCATGAATACCAGTGAGATACCAAAGAATGTGATAGCATCCATCACATTACCAGCTAACATTGATGACTTGTTCCCGTCTGACTGTGGTAAGTTTTAATATCTTGTTTTTTCTTTTATACGTTTGTTCTTGTTTGCCCTCCTCTGGGCTCAGAAGATCCATGGCCCATTGAAAGACTCTCAACCGTCTAAGGACATGAACAGATCAGAATCTGCCATGTCCAGTGAACAGGAATTTGCATTGAACAATACAAATGACTGTATAAAGAGGTGAGAGGCTACCCTGTTGTCGACAGCTTCAGAGACTCGAAAAGAAAATAAATTAGTTTTTGTCTCCGAATCATATGAAATTTGAAGCTGTGCAATTACTGTCTTCGGTGGTAATGTCATATTCCACGCTTGTATTGGTTTCTTTAGATAACAGCTGCGCTCCATTGAGAGCTAGTTTCATCGTCTATGCTGATGACACCTTGTACCAGTCACAGAAGATCAGAGGATCAAAAGGAGAGAATAGTCACAGTCTTCGTATCGCAGGATCTGTGGTCTCATTGACAGTGGAGGATATCGAGTTGGTCAATCTGACAGAACCGGTGGTTGTTATGTTCAGGGTATTGTTATTCCATAGAGCTTTTTTTTTCAGTGCATGTTTTATAATTTAACGTCTCTGATTCAGGCTCCTATTTACAGTGTGCAGTTGTTTCGTCAGTTTGCATAATGATATCTATACTAACTTAATATGCTGTATACCTAAAGCAAATCATTATCTTGCCCGTCTCTTTAAAAGGCACCACACATAATGAAAATTGAGGCAAATAGAAGCAGCATCCATTGTGTCTTCTGGGACTTTGATCTGAATGACGGCGTCGGGGACTGGTCAACAATGGGATGTGAGCTTGTAGAACGGACAGATCGCTCAGTAGTTTGTAGATGCAGACATGTAGCCAACTTTGCCATCCTCGTGGTACGTATTATTAGATGGTTTCTATGATATGTCGTATATACACTGCATGCAGCCACGCGGTCTCCTTAAAGTGATTGAACAGAATTCGTAAGACAAAATTAACTTGAGGATCACAGATTCACTTACTCAGTATAATGGTGATGATAGGAGAACACATCCCATAAAATGTTTTTGTCCGAAATGCCATAGTCGTTGAGAAATAAATGAAACTATTTTCCGATTGGAATAAATCGCTTCGAAGCGTTTTATTCAATCGTTGCAATGTATAAACGGGTTTTCGCTATTTCCTCGTTACCCACATGGCTGATTGACCTCAACCTTCTACATGTTTGTCAGTTAAGGTATAATTATGATGGATTACGTAATGTGATTTCACTGTCAGCAACGGTTTTGTCGCAAAACCCAGTTCTGTACCATCCCTTTAAAGGTACAGTGCAGGATACCCAAACAGATATTATCACAGATCTACGTATAACTTTCAGGGTATGAATATAATGCTAGTAGAAACATACATGTACCGTTGAAATATTTCTCAAAATTCATCTAGAAAAAAAAAAAATGACCGAAAACAGTTTTTCTCTTGTGGGTAAAATCAAAACCATTCGTCACGATTTATAAAAAGAGATGAGTTGATTTTTGGCCTTTTATATCGTGACTCGGATGTCCGATTGAGCTCAAATGTTCATAGGTGCGTAAGTGTATGTATATGTTGGATGAGGCGAAGTGTGAGTGCTCTAATGTGACCTTTACCAATCGTGTATTTTACCTTTAAACTAATGACTTTCGTTTCATTGGTTTTAATTTGTAGGATGTAATTGGCCAGGAACCTGATACAGTTGTTTCTACCCGTGAACGGAGTATAACTAAAATCAGCCTGGTTGGCTCTTTACTTTCCATCATATTTCTGGCTATAACAATCTGTGTATACATTGCTATTAGGTGAGACAATAATCGTATACTTCGCTATACCTATAGCACCTATCTTCGTGCCCTATAATATTTATTTTGTCGAAGCTGTCATCAAGTAATGTCAAGGCGTTCTTTGAAGACTTCGAGTCATAATTGGGCCGACCTTGCATTGAATCACATAATACATAGAGCATTAATAACAGATACTTGGTACTTTAGGGAAATATTCCCATACGGTAATACACAAGTCTTACTTACCTAATGTAAACAATGTATTGCCCTTCAACCACGTAGATTAGCATTTCATTAAAGTGTATTTTGAGCACACATGAAAAAAAATCATGCGCTGGCTCAGGTGGGATTCGAACCCACGACCTTCTAGTGCAGATGCCATACCTGCTAGGCCACCGAGCTACCTTGGACAAGGTTTGTGACTCGAATCCCTTATCGGCGGGAGCCGTATTTAATCAGTTATAATTGATTTATTCGTGGAGGAGATATAATAATGCAACAACTTCCACCATCTTTACTTACCTGTTTCTAAACATCCTCCAGCAGACTGACGAACTTGAGATTGGCGTAAATTCATGTTGCGTGCGTTATATATCTTCACTAAAAATGTCGACGATAAAATAAAATGTGTAGCTTATACCGTAATGAGACCAAAGGTCTCCCTAGTTTTCGGCGTGTCATAATTGATCAAGTTCGGGTGCTACCGTTGCGCAACCTTTTTACGTACATGACTTACGTTCAAGACGGCATTACGTAGTTGTACCTGGCCAACAGATCGCACGTACGTGTACTTGTCAACATCAGGTATCTGTTGTTATAGCTCCATGGCAATAACGGTTGCGGCTGAGTTTCAAACGACCGTCATTACGCGATATGCACCGGTATATCACGCCATACCACGTGCGTGGATTGGACGCTGACCAAAACAGCTTATTGCACCCCGTTGTTGACCGCAATGAATATGCAATTTTTACCCACAGAGGTCACGCTCAGTCTTCGTCACGTGACACCAGAGTAAACCAACAAGACGTTGAATTTTCGTACGGCGGTGGAATGGTCACTTTGTTCACGTGGGTCGGGTTATTGTTTGGAGGGACTAGCGCATAATCAACGTCTGGACAAGACTAGTACATGACCTGTTGCCATCTGTTCGCAATAGACTGATCAATTAGACTCCGCCCATTTCTAACCAATAAAAGCCAAGTCCAACAAACGAATGGAACTTCGAATTTGAAATTGGGGAGGAATGCGTGCTCTTAGCCCACGTTTGCAGTGGGAGGGGCTCAATACATCGGTCTAAATAAGAGACCTTTGAGACGTTTGCAGCAGCAGACTCTTTTTGCTAGCTCTGACCATGCGCACACAATTGTGTGCGTGCGCGCGTTGTTATGCGCTTGCGCTATTAAGTTGTAGACCCAGCTCAAAAGTCTCCCATTGCTCTCACTTGCAGGAATGTATGGATAAGCAGATCCCGACAGATTATCCTCAGCTTCTGCGTGTCCTTGTTAATGTTGCACGCCGTATTCCGTGCAGGATTCGACCATGCCAGGGTGAGTGACTTGGTTCAGTGGAGTATCGGCAGAATGCAGAAAATCCTGGGGCCGATTTTACGAATAATTATGACTGAACTTAAGTGTGAGATCAATGTTAATTGCTGGCAATGTCACAAATCGCTCCAGTGATACTGACAACTCATCTTAATGTCAATCTTAGTG
This sequence comes from Astropecten irregularis, assembly GCA_963971285.1. Classification (NCBI taxonomy): domain Eukaryota; kingdom Metazoa; phylum Echinodermata; class Asteroidea; order Paxillosida; family Astropectinidae; genus Astropecten; species Astropecten irregularis. The sequence goes on from OZ020259.1 coordinate 8,151,058, forward strand.
TTTCGTGATATCCAGCCCTGGATACCGTACGGTGCCATTCGTTCTATTGTACATGGAATTTAAAAAATTTAAATATTAATACATTGGGGACATTTCGGTAGATTTCTATATGGAACATCTGCGGCATCTACATTACCGTACTTATTTAAGATAACTTCTTGTGAAGTGATAACTTTCTTTATTGAAAAAGTAATTGCCAACTCTAGCATAAAATGTACTTGTACCTGTTCCCTATACGGAAATTTAGGCGCCGTCCATTAAGTACGTAGTCACGAAATTCCGCTGTTTTAGACACCACTCCCCTACCCTATAAGTATGGCGTACGCAGTGGTCCCCTCCCCTGTACGCATACGCATTCCACATTATGTTTTTCACTTCTCGCGGTATCTTGCTTTAGCATCACTAACATATCAGAGTAATTGGTGCCGTTACCGTAATCGGGACGTCACTTCCAAATTCTTTAATGATTGACTAAAGTTATAACAGATTTTTATACAAGTATAGACGGATTGTACTTTTCCCCCTCTATTTTCGCGCGATTTGATTATACAATTTAACCGTTTGCCTACGGTACGCATTAGCCTACATTACAACCCCCCCCCCCCTCCCCCCCCCCCCCTCTCTCTATCTCTCCCTTCGCGGGTACGTACTGTATGGACGGCCGCGAGTACATTTTCAGACAGGTTTTAGCTTGATTGATTGAGAAAGTGACATGGTCAACTCTGTTCCCGTGAAGTCATAGTTAAACCTTTATCAGCTAAGTATATATTAATTTACAGTTTTGTTTCTTGAATACCGAAGGGATTCGGAGTTGGTTGTATGATTGTTGCTGGTTTACTCCACTTCTTGGTTCTGACTACCGTGATTTGGTTGGCAGTTGAATTCAGAAACATCCACTCCTGCATGATGAATCGCGGCGAGTCATCTTCTTATATGCTGAAGACTAGCCTCGTTGCATGGGGTAAGGAATCAATTACAAAATACCTAATTAAATAAAAAGTGACAAGCTTGATTCGAACCCGGACCTCAAAATACCTTCGTTCTAATAACTGAGCTGTATTCTGCTGCATATGCTTGCCAAATCCTAATTTGTCAGTTAACTTTGTTAAAAATTAGCAGCATATTTCAACCAACACAAAGAACATTGCAAGCAAGTGATTTATCTAATGGTTTTTAGTAAATTTAAGAAAACGCATTTACTTCTTATAATTTAAATGTGCCCACAAAAAATTACGATATTATGTTGATGTCCATTTTGCATTTCATTTATTCGTAGGGTCGCCAATCGTTGTTATTGCGGGTTCACTGGTAACTGCTGTAGATCATTACAACAACAAGTATTGGTAAGTGGGATAGTTTGGATATATTGTATTACACTTTTTGATATCATTGGTGGTTGTCGTGTAACCGAACACTCAGGTTTTATGTACTACCTCTGGTAATATCATTTTGCACATCAAATGCATATTTATTGCCGAAAATATAAGAGAAGAATATGGTAACATTCATCTGTGGAGTCCATAAGGTTGCTACTTTTTGAGATAACAGTGGAAACGCCCGTGGTATTTAAAACAGATATCTTCGCCCTTATTTTGTATTTTCTAAAGATCGAACATGTTTTTAGTCATTGGTTTACCTCATTTCTGGATGAACACGGCATTTCATACAATAACGGTATGTTTCTACTATTACCACATTTATACCGTGTAAGTTATAGGTAAATTGTTTGAACATTTTGTTTGTTTTGGTATGCTACCAAAGTATGACAATATCTTTAAGATGTCCTCAACATCTTGAGTATATTTTTGTATTTTGTGTTAAGTTGTTTCCTGCGGACTGATATGGTGATGTACATTGGTCTCTTTGCTCCCATTGGTATCACCATTCTCCACAACTTCGTCACCTTTGTCTTGGTCGTGCGTCGTCTACTCAATCTCCAAGAGGTATCCCGCTCTCAGCACATCTCCAAACGACTCCAGAATGCTGTCGCCATCTCCGTCCTCCTGGGACTGACTTGGGCTTTCGGATTCCTGGCGACTACGGATATCGGTATCCGATTCGTCTTCTATCTGTTCAACCTCTTGCAGGTAACCAAGGCGACATATCCTGAATAAAGGCACATTATCTCATAACGTCGCCAACACTACGAACTGACACCCATCTTACAATAAAATGTATCAAGATTTGATAATAGGTCTTAAAACGTTTGAAGTTCACGACTTTTGAAAACAGAAATAAAACGTAACAAGCTTTTTTGCTTCCTCTAAAGAAATATGTTATTTCATTCTACTAGCAGGAGCGGTATTAGAGCCATTCTGTGTGTGTGTGTGTGTGGGGGGGGGGGGGGGGTCTAAAAGAGCCATTATGTTTTGGTGGGCTAGAGGACCAAACATTTTGGGTTCTTCTAACATTCGCTTCTGCTATGTCTTATGAGGGGTCAAAAAACATGCACCTATAAGCCACACAACGCGTTTTTTATGCAATCGGCGCAAAATAACTGAAAAGATCCAGTATTTTCATTAGTTGGTTCGATTGCATTTTAAAATTTTATTCACGATATCTGTTTCAGATTACGTGTCTTAAACCTCGACGGTAATTTGTTAATGATATTTGTTAGCTTTCTATACATATATTTCGTTTAAGCTTGTATGTTGTATGTTTTCTTCTTTTTTTTTTTGGATTGCATTTGTTGCTCAGCGAAAACAAAGCAATGGAAAGTACGAAACGTTTTTTTTTAAATTATTTATGTTATCGTTTTTCCCCCACAGGGTTTTATTATTTTCATTCTGCTTTGTGTTTGGCGGGATGAGGTGCGTACAATCATCGGCCCGTATCCAAGTCGCGTCTGCTGCATCCTTCTCGGTCGATGGCCACGCCCACGTGAAGCAAGGAAGAAAGATGATATCTCCATGGTATCCAAATCCGTGCCCTGCCCAGCAAAAAGCGGTGGTTATACACCCGACGTTGATATCCCCATTTCTGCAAGCCACTAATGGTGTACCAGGTTTGTTGTTACCCACTGAGAGAAGATATAACCATCATGAAAACCTGGAGGTTTTTTCTCGTTTCCCGTTTTGTATGGTTTGGTTGTTTTCTGTCATCTGTACTGTCCGTAAGCATGGGTTAGACGTAAAGTTCCTGCTCTCGGAATTTATCGGCTTGTCGACCTTTCTGCCTAAAAGTTAAAATTCATTAACATTAATGTTTGAAGTACATATTACTCGTCAGTCTTGTGAGTGTTGATGTATCTGTGATGTGGTTTATTTTCAACAAACAACCACACAGGTAACTGACTAAATTTCAAATCATTCAAAAGATGCAGAAAGATAAAGTGACTGGAGTGGGATTCGAACCCGCGCCTTTTGAATAAAGTACAGACGTTTTACCAACTGTGCTATCCAGCAAAACCACCAACGTTTATTTTCACACTTAACATTAAAATAAATAATAAAACAATTTCATATCATTGAGGAATGTCGAGAAAAATGATGGGAAGTAGTTTTATTATTTTGTTTAGCATAACAAAAATGAAAAAATGGTATTATATTAGTTGTTTTAGTAATTTTAATGCTCATGAATATTAAAATATTAAATGTGAATGTTTAAATTATTTATGGTAATATGTTTTATCAAGTGTCTTTACTTTTATGGTAAGCTTTACAGAGCACGATTTAAAACAAAACAAAACATAATCTTAAACAGAAGTAATTATCACAAAAGTATCATAAGCTTAACATTATTGAGTTTTGTTTTACTCATAATATTAATTCCATTACTCTATTCTGGAATTGTGTACTGGTATGGGGAATTGTGGTAAGTCGTAGAGTATACATGGTCAGGGATACCACTGTCGAGGGCAAGTTTGAGTGCTTTTTGTCAAATATGTAAAGTTTTTAAAAGCTACACTGCTGAATAAATTGTTTCTCTCTGAAATATTGTCATGAAAATACACTAGGAGGTATTAACAATAATGCGCCTTGAAAAAAAAATGGAAGGCGTTTTCCAATAACAATACACGGGTTTACACCATGGCAGCCATCTTAGATTTTCATCGCAACTTCAAAACGAGGCACTACCACTCATGCGCACTTTCCGAAGTGTAAGCCCGTCCATTGTCGAAGACAATACACGGGTTTACACTTCGGCGGTTTTGATCGCGACTTCGAAACGAGGCACTACCACGCATGCGCTTTTTTAGAAGTGTAAACCCGTGTATGCCCGGAATCAGTCAACCATTTCCCCGTGCATCTCGGGTCGATATGTCACGTCATTTTGACTGGCAAACACCTTGCAAACTCTAGGAGGCGCATTAATGCGAATCGGAGGGAGCCCCTTAGGGGGCGGGTAAAAAAAAAAATTGATCCTTTTTAATGGGAGACTTTTGGAGCGGGCTGTCGATAGAGGGCAGCAAACTGCCGTCCTCCTGAAAACCTTTGTACACGTTTTTTTTGTAAAAAAGTCTTTTTCCAAAAGTTTGAGGAAAATGCTGTGAACATTACATTCAGGTCATTTACAAATAACGTTTAGCCAATCACAACAGATTCTGCATTTGTTTATTTACATGGATATGTACACAATATGTGCAAAGCATTTTCATGGGATTTTTTGACGCCGGGTGTGTTTACGACGGAATTTTTTTCACAAAGGCAATGACAACAAAACGGACGCACTTTTCCAAAGATTTGTGAAGCACGCCCTCTTGCGATTTACAATGGTTATTCAAAAGTCTCCCATTGTTTTTCACTGTTCGAGTAAAGATATGATTTTGTGAAAGTAGACTTCTGATAAAGGCTGCATGTATGCATGAAAACCGACACGTCTTATACCCTTATCAACACTGTGTCCGTAATTATACAAGCGTGTAGGGAATTACGTAATTGTGATATATAATGTATAAAATATAAAATATAAAAATTAATTATAAAATTAATGTATACAACGTCAACAGTATCATTAAGTGTTTCGATATATAATGTGTTTGTTGTAAACTGTACTTTTAGCCAGTTCAGAGAAGACTGAATTGATGCATAAAAACCGACAGATCTTACTCTAATATTTACTTATTTATCCAGATTGTGTATGCATTTATGATAATGTATAGGTAATTATGTAATTGCGAAATATGTGCGTTGTAAAATATGTGACTTTTTTTAATAACAAAGATCAACAAAATAAGCACTTTTTAGCCATCCTCAGTGTAGATGAATTAACTACGTGTATTTCCAGTGAAAACCTGAAGAAATGCTAACATTTAATGCGAATTTGCATTTACTTTTGCAGAGATCGTGACTAATGCTTACTTTCACCTAACTAATTATTTAGAACATAAGTGTACATGTGAAAATAATTTTGTGCGACCCACCGTAGTTGCAGACAGATATAAAGCATTTACTTAATATTATTACCAGCTACGAAAGTATGGAGCTATGATCTGATATCCAGTCATATGATGAATTAATTACCACTGATTGCAGATATAAGTATTGTTTTTAACCTACTTATATTTATGTGGTAATACCCCTGTCTTAAACAGTGCGTTAATTGGCATCTTGCAAATATTAATTACAGAAATATTCACAACTGAGCACAAAAAACCCACTTTGTCCACTATCATTATTTGCAACGAATGGTAGTTTAAAATAGATTGTGTGTATAATGTTAACTAATGTGTTCTGATAAGGGGGGGGGGGCTTCGTTTACAAAAAGTAAAGCACTACAATGAGTGCAAAGAATCGACTTCATTCACCTTTAAATCATAAAACTAGCTTCAGCAAAAATGTTTAATACAGATTTTAAATTTTAATAAAACTCTTTGCAATTAATGATTTTGGTTGTTACTTTTATGTAACAGTGTGTAGATAATAATGTACGAAATTTTCTAAAATATTGAAACAACTGGATTGCTGATGTATTCATAACGTTGACCGTGCATACCACTGATTAAATAATAATAATAATAATAATAATAACATTAAGCATTTATATAGCGCCATCTATCTAGAAAACTATTCCGAGGTGCTGGAGAGGGAAAATATTTGATACAAAGAAATGATACAAACAATTGATACAAATAATTATTTATACAGAGATAAGGATCAGGGGAGTACCTGATTTAAATGTGATTGAAACAAATGGGTCTTAAGTTGCAATTTGAAATTGTCTAAGGATGAGAATGTGTGAATGCCTATCGGTAGAGTATTCCAGAGAGCTGGTACTGCTGATGAAAATGCCCTATTCCCATAAGTAGTGTGTGTCATAGGTGTCACGAGAAGACACTTATTAGATGATCGGACACTACGTTGATAAATGTATGGTGTAATAAGTTCATGGAGATAACTTGGAGCTAAACCATTGACTGTTTTCCAAGCTAAAAGTAAAATTTTGAATTGAATTCTCTCACGTACTGGCAACCAATGAAGTTTCTGTAAAACAGGTAAAATGTGATCATATTTGGAGGTCTTAGAGAGGACTCTGGCTGCAGCTGCATTCAGGGCATGTTGCAGTTCATGTAGATTCTGTTTAGAAATATTGAACAAAAGAACATTATCAATATTCTAACGAGATAAAACAAATGCATGCACCAAGATCGCAGCTGATTTGTCATCCAGAATTCTCCTAAAACTGTTAATGTTACGGATATTATAATACACAGACTGACAAATTTAATTTACATGTGTATCACATATTTATATCAAAGACAACACCAAGATTTCGTACAGATGCAGCGGGAGTAATCTGTGCACTACCAATATTTACATGTTGTATTTTTATCAGACGCTGTTGATACTTAGATGAAATAATGAGCAGTTCTGATAACGATTCATTTAGCTTTAGCTTGTTCACAAGCATCCATGATCTCATATCTGCAATGCAGTTTTCCAAGCGATGTTTTGCAGACAATTCGCTGGCTGGGTCGGATGGATCGAAAGGTATATAAAGTTGTGTGTCGTCAGCGTAGTGATGAATCATTATACCGTGCCTTCGGGCGATGCTTGCAAGAGGAGAATAATACATGATGAAAAACAATGGTCCGAGGATTGATCCTTGGGGGACTCCATATTTCAACTCAGCAGGAGATGATATTGAATCACAGATCTTAACCACCTGCGATCTGTCCTTCAGGTATGATGTAATCCATTTAAGGACAACTCCTCCGACTCCAAATGATCTGAGACGTTTAATTAACAATGTGTGGTCTACAGTATCAAAGGCGGATGATATAACACAAGAAAGACTGCCTGCTTGTTGTCCAATGCACAAAGAATGTCATTAGAGACGTGGACGAGGGCGGTCTCTATATTATTGTTAATAAATCTATATTATTGTTAAGTATCATAATTACCCATTGATCAATTTAGAAACACTTTGTTTTCTCAGTGCACAGATACTTGAAAACTGATATGTTGTTGTGATGACTGTCAATGTATTTGTATTTTAGTTTATGATGTGTATAGATACACACAGTTAATGTTATTGTTTGTATATTCACTGAAAATGTTTATGAAAATGTTTGTAAAATGTTATGCCCGGTATTCCACGGTAAATAAAAAAAATTCAAATCCACAATGTATTTTGAACGGTGTCTGATTTCTTCTTTCCTATGTTATGCTCTGATTATTTCTTTTGTTATCCATTTTGTCGTTTTCAACTCCCTCCATTTCTTTTTGATTATTATTAAATATTTATGTACTAAGAAGAGTAAATGCACAAATTTGCCTTGAAGGTAGTAACATACTTTGGTATAAGAAGCCAAAACAGAAATGTTCACAGATTTACGTATAACTTACAGGGTATGAAGGTGGTGGTGGTAGAAACATACATACATTTGATTCAACAAATCATTCCGCCTGAAATGTTGCATTTATGTACTATGTACTTTGAGCTGACGATTGTCATGCTTGATTGTAAGGTGGAACACTGTGTTACTGTAAGATCGGCGTGGCCGAATCTCTAGTCCCCACATTTTCAGGTAGTCTGCAATCTTTGTGATGTCCATTGAGATGGCTTAAAACCTTCACCCAGTATACATTTTTTTATTCAAAATTGCTGCCATTGTATCAGGTCTATCGCCATTTCTAAATGTCAATGTAAGTTACTTGTATTATAATTATTAAAGTAACGTGAAGTACAATTTCACATTATTCACTTTATTTCACCACAATGTGATGCCGTTGCTTGGATGCAGCAGATGAGATCGACCACTTATAATTATTGTGATTTACTTGTCAAGTTCATCATCATCTGAGGATTGTTCTTAGTCCATATTTTCACAAACATCCCATACAGGACAAACCAATATCAAACTTTGAAGCATGAGCGAATTACACGAATTCACAATCATGATTTTTTTTTCACATTCTGACATGACGTATACATTCTTTGAATGCAATGAGACGGAAGTTTGTAGTAAGGGGAAAGCGTCATGTAAAATCCAATATGGCCGCCATGTCAGAGCTTGAATATGACAATTTTAATACATTACCTTTAAGATAACCATCCTGAATAATATTTGTGTCAGTGAAAGTAACTACAATAAATCATGGATAAAAATCTCACTCTTAAAAAATTGTGAATTATTTGTAACATAAGCGATTTGAACATTTTGCTCGATACAGAATTTTTGGTGGGTATTTTGATGACGACATAGCTAGACATTTTGCTAGTTGGATTTATCTCGATTTTTTTTATATTTTGTTTGCCCAACCTCATTCTACACGAAAAGGTCAATAAACATTTTTTTTTTGGAGGGGGGGGGGGGGGGTTAGTGTACATGTTGTCCCTACGTTGGAAACTAAATTAGAAAACACCCCAAGTGGCGCTATACGGTCAAAGAGCAAAGTAATCAACACAACTCAACACAACTCGTAACTTACATTTGGAAATCGTTTTCATCAACATCAGAGGTGAACTTTACTTTACACATAACTATATTGAATGCTCTGAGAGACTTTTATACACAATGAATACAGTATTTACTGAAAGAGAACCAAGTTATACAAATAACTAAATTATGCACAGATAAAAGCATGGCTTTCACCTTCCTCAATTACTGAGTAACTCGCACGCAGTACGCTGTTTGAAAACTGACTTATATGTTGAAAACAAAACGTTCACGTGACATTTTTGTCGGAGTCCATTAACTCTCCCACGTGGCTAGAAGTTATGAAGCAAAACAAGAATCGCCGTTATTGAAGGCACGGGCCCTTTTTACAATCATATTCGTAACGCAGCAGAATGAATTGTGTCTGGAACAAAGACCCACTTAGCCAATAAATTAAGGGAACGGCGGTTATACGCACATTGTGTTTCCATTACTGTAATATGATGTATTTGATTTCAGTTTCCCTTGAGGCACTGTCACAGATCCTATGGTTATACAAGAATCATCCATAGTCCCTTAATGGTCCCTGGTGCCGTTGCAATTGTTAGCAGTCTATGACTTTACATGGTGACAATGGCTTAGATACAAAAGGCGTACTGTAAAAGGGCAATATCAAACACTGTTTAGCCATGTGCCTGCATCTTAATATGTTGTAAATTGCAAACGAGCCTCAAATTCTATTTTGAGATTTTGTAAAGCTTCTCTTTTTACATGTATTATCATACTTTGGTTTTTATAAAAAAAAAAAACAGATTTATGGGCAAAAATATCAAGAAGGATACAGTTTAACAGTCATCTGTCAAAATTACAGTCCCATACGGTACCAAATTTTGAGAAAACAGTGAAACAAAAACCACAATATTCCTTTTAATAGTCTTTTCTCTTTTATTTTTGATCTTTTAAAAGATCAAACAGATTTTCGGTCGTTGTTTCACCACTTTCTGGATAAATACATCATTTCAGGCGGAAAATGTTAACGGTATGTTTCTACCGGCACCTTCATACCCTTCAAGTTATAGCCTACGTAGATCTGTGAACATTGCTGTTTTGGTTTCTTACCAATTTATGATACTAACTTTAAGGGTGATGGCACTAGGTATAATCGTAGATAAATTAATTCATACCAGGGGAAAATTTATCACGAAAATTCACTTTTTAGGAAAGCGTAACCAATTTATTTTAGTGCAATATTAAAATCTACGGCATCACTTCGAAATGAACATAATTTAGCAGAAGTAGACGTAGATATTACGTTAAGTCATTGGAAAATGAACATGGAACATGACTGGAGTGGAATCATTCGAACCAGCGACCACCAGGATATCGTGCCGGCGCTCTACCAACTATGTTATCCATCAATGCGTTGGCAGTGTCCCTAAACGTCAAAATTATCGTTTGTTTAATAGCAGTCAGAAGCCGTGAAAGCACTGACACACCACTATATCCCAGGAATAATTTGTAATACTCCCAGCATTAGCATTTTCACAAGCCTGCAAACTGAGAAAAGGTTTCATTGGGGTATCATTTAAAGGGGGTGCGGCTTTTAAATATATTACGTTGATAGCAGGGTACTTTAAGAGTAAAAAAATGCTTCTCACCTTTGCCGATATGATTTATCTTAATATCTGGATTTGTATATTATTTGGAAATGAGCACAATGAATCTACCTGATTATATTACAAATAAGAAGAGACTTAGGCAGTAGTTAGTAATGTATAATATTCATTATATATCTCTTTATAGAAAGTCTTCACCGCAGGCTTTTATTATGAAATAAAAATTAATAGGCATTGTATGTCCGTGCATCTGACTGGATGTGCGCATGCATTGGTGACGCGACACCACTGCATCTGTAGAAAGCACGGCGATCGACGTGCTTACTGCAAGCTGTACTGGCCGTGCTGGTTGCTATAAGTACGGTATCCTTTCCTGCCAGTGGAGCAGTGTATTCCGTGCTTCATGTTATTTTTATTCACCGATGCAAACGTCAGCCATCAAGATGGAGACCATGATCAAGTTGGGAATGTTGCTGTGGATCGTCTGTTTCATCCTGGCTGCCGTGCCGGTCGACTGCCAGTCCAACACTACCAAGCTCCACTTCATCGGCTTGATTCCCACAGCCGGACCTTACAACTCTAACATGACCCTTGTTCCTGCGACTGAGATGGCCATACATGACATCAACGCCAACCCAGATATCCTACCGGGTTATGAACTGGACATCACGTTCAAGAATTCAGCGGTAAGATCTTGTGACTTTTTTACACCAGAAATCCCATTACTAGCAGACACTTTTCGGGCTTTAGATTCAAAACATATTTCCAAGTCTACAAGGTTGTCATTTTGTTTTAGTCAATCAAGTTTTAGGCAATCCGTGAACAATCCTACGATTTTAGAGACATACCAACAACTGACTGTTGTGAATCCCAAATGAATGCAAACATCTTTGCCGCATATTTATTAAAGGTAGTATCATACTTTGGTTTTTGTCAAAGAAATACAGATTTATGGGCAAACATATCAAGGAAGATACAGTAAAAGTAATCTGTGAAAATTTTATTCTCATACGGTGCCAACCTTTTTGAGAAAACAATGAAAAACGGCTACAGTATTTCTTAAGTCTTTTTGCTTTTATTTGTGATCTTTTAAAAGATCAAAAAGTTTTTAAGTCGTTGTTTTATTAATTTCTGGATAAGTGCACAATTTCAGGCGGAAATATTTTAACGCTAGGTTTCTACCAGAATCATCTTCATACCCTGAAAGTTATATGTAAATTTGTGAACATTTCTGTTTTGGTCTCTTACCAAAGTATGATACAACCTTTAAATTAGTACGGTCAGTTTCCCCTGTGGTTATTTATTAATTTAATAGCCTCATTACCTTGAGTTAAATGATCCTTTGGATACATGGCACGTGTGTGTTTCCTTGGCTTCTGACTTCTAAATGAATATACAACACAGACGTACGTAGGGCTTGATGGCTCAATTGTTATAATGCGCCGGAAAGGTCGTTGGTTTGAATCCCGCCCACTTGAATTAGTTTTGTAAATTACGTTAATGTTAACATGTCAAATATGAACGTTATTTAGCTGTAATTGGACAGGAAAGACCATAGTAGGCTACGTAAACTAAATTGCGACGAAAGAATTTCGGAGAAATCAATACTAGCAGGTTACTGCTCGTGAACTTCTTCTTTTTTTTGGGGGGGGGGGGCTGACAATCATGACTTAATTCCTCCAAAAATACCAATACCATTAGATAGGCCTATAATTCGGGGTTTAGATTAAAAAAAAAATTCCAACTCTACAAGGTTAACATTTAGACATAGCTTTAGGCAATCTGTGAACAATCCTAAGGTTTTACAGACCAACAACTGACTGTTTTGAACCCCTAATGAATGCAAACATCTTTGCCGCATAATAAATTATATTACATTAATCAAGTCAGTTTACCATGCGGTTAATCATTCATTTATCAGCCTCATTCACCTTGAGAGAAACCCCCGGACGGTTCCTCAGGTTGCCGCATTGCTAACGATGCACCATACCTAAATGATCCTTTGGATGCACGGTACATGTGTGGTTCCATGGCTTCTGACTGCCAAACGAATGGTACACCACAGACGTATGGCTGTATGGCTCAGTTGTTATAATGCGCCGGGATGGTATTCCGAAGGTCGTCGGTTTGAATCTCGCCCAAGTCAATTAGAAATGTTCAATTTTAAATGACGTTAACGATAAATTGTTTTCCAGGCCGATTTGGCATTTTCTCCACCCAAATGTGGTAAACATTCATTCTATTTCGTGTGTGATTCAACGACAGTGTAACCGTAATGGTTGATGTTGCTATCTGCTCAAAGGAATACAAAATGAATATCGTACAAACATTATTCCTATTAGTTTTCAAATTATACAATTACCACTTTCGTTTTGCCCTCAATTTGTTAATATTTAAACACGAATGGTGAGTGTGAAAACAGGAAACGCTGCCTGAATTTGATTACAATTACTGTCCAGGAGTGAAGTAAAGGCATGAAGTGCAATGATGAGGTTATGTGTATCTATGTATGTATTTATTTATCAAGGAAGACGAATTCTGTTTCATTTAATCGCGGATAACTTGATTTATCCATGTCTCATCTAAATCGAACATTATTTTAAAGTGCCAAATAGAAAATAAACCAAAAAAGAAAAGCAAGCTTAATCAAAGGCATGGCTATTAATTTGGTTGCCCTAATCAACCTTTTTTTCCTCCTTTTTTTAACGTAAACCATTTATTTCATGACCAAAAAAGAAACGTTTGTACAGGGAAATAAAACAAGCAAACATGTATATGTAATTAACAAAGATTTTTAGTAACAAGGAAAACTGTTTTGAAAATCAATACATAACATAATCGGTTATACAACAAAAATGAGTTACAAAATCCACGTTATAAGTTCCTCGTTTTTGATTTCAAAGAGAATATTTTCAGCGTTCCATTTGGGAGAGAAGGAAGTGATTTATTTTTGTGATGATAATATGCGTACTCCATTATAATTTTGCTCATACCACGATAGATCCATGTTACTTTGCGATATTGGAAATTCTTCTGTCGATTTCAAACACGATCGTCAAAACACAGAAGATATGAAGCATGAAATATGAAGTTAAATACATCTGTACTGTTATAAAATTCAACATATAATTTCCATTGTTTCTGTTACACTGTTATTTCTGACATTCGCGACAGTACACTCGAATGTCACTGAATGGTTTGGAATCTTTCAAAATGTATCAAAATTGAGATGTTTAATCGACACTTAGAACTGCTATACATTCCCTTCCTTTTGTTGCTGTACGTTGTTAGATAACAAAAAAACACGTTTCATTTATAGGTTCCCTGTACAATCTACATATACCCTTATTTGGCTACATTCAATAATGATTCCTCGAAATTAACACTCGCATGCTTAAACACGCGTTTGAATTTCAAACTACACGCTAAACTCTACCCCCAGCCGTTTTCAATGTAAAACGACATGACATTGCTGGCCTTGGATGGAAATAGAATCAGGTGCTCCGTTTATAGAAACGCTTTATTGTGAAAGTAAATTGAATGAATGTCTGGTATAATTAAATCTATCCGTTTCAAAGTAGAAATGAACGTATCACCGCTAATTCAATTTAGTGCCAATATGAATGACCAGACCGTCGATTTAAAGGTAGAATCATACGTCGGTACACTTGATAGAAGACCAGCGGTCTGTTTATGAAATTAATAAAAAAAAAAAACATGTGGAATGTTCAGCTCAATTGATAATTGGGAACAGTTAAAAATAACGAAAATCGTTACATTTGTTATTCGAATTTGTAAGGTAATACTAATTGTGAGGTATTGATCTCGGAGATCAAAACTATTTTCGTTCTTTTGTTTTACTAATTTATTGGTAAATACATTATTGCAGACGATAGAAAAGTAACATTTTTATTTGTACCAGGTTCATCTTTATATACCCTGTAATTAATTTATACGTCACTCTGTGGGGGTTTCTGTTTGGGATTCTTACCAAAATATGATAAAACCTTAAAACGAGAAAAACATTGTGAATTGTCGTTGTCAGTCGGCCGTCTTATCATGTTACCAGAATGAATAATGCACCCCAGCCTTCCAGAAGATTCCCCGACAGCCCATCCGATGACCAACGTGAAAAGCTGTCAGACCATTCCCATCCGATGATTGCATATCGGATGTTTGTATTCGACACTTTCGTACAATATACTGATCCTACAGGGAAAGGAAGAGCGGTATATCCGATGTCAACAGATAAATGCATGTTAAAGTGGAAGTTTCTCCTCGAAATAGGTCCCGTTTGTTAAACATGCATGTTTATCATATTTTTCTTAATATTTCGAAAGTGCGTCATGGCTGCTACATCTATGTTTTTCCCAAACGGAAAAAAAACCGAGGAGCACGATTTCACTCCGATAACTCAGGATCCGATTAAAGTCCAATGAAGTTTTACATTTAACGAATCAAAACATAAAGACATTTTAATGGAATTGGTAAACCTCGTTCCTATCTCGTCTTTTGCATGTTAAGAGATCAATTATTTTTTTTTACCAAAAAAGATAAATATCTTAAATGTTTGAACTGCTTCCGAATGTGAACCAACGTTTGATTCACCGTTGGATCCAACCGGTGAAGATTCGAGCATCGTCCTTTCATTCTAGTGAGCCTGTTTCCTGGTAAATATGGAGGCATTGCCATCAATGACATGGGTAATTCACACACTCGAGTGCACTCACTGCCCTCCATGTTCTTAAAGAATTGTATAGGCCTGATCGTTTGTCGTTCGAAATGTTTGAACAAACATGAATCATACTGATAAAAAGCTTCTTAAGCTTTTAATCGTGCAGTCCAGTTTATCCATGTTTGCCCGTACTTAAGTAAAACAAGCGTAACCAAGATGTATGTCCATGATGGGTATTGAGTATTTCCTATTGATTTCTTTTCGACGGCAACATGTATATGGTTTAGGTTTTCCCAATAGACAAAACGGTGTACCACTACTATTTTACCGGGTGTTTCTTCGCGAGGACCTTTCACACTGCGTTTTTGTTTTTTTTCCAAAAAAAAAAATACCCTTGATTTACTGATGGTCTATCCGAATCTCCTTTCACACTGAGAAATTTACCTGGTGCACCCGGTTGTACCAGGTGACCTCAAGTTTGTCATTATCACCAAACGCAATGGCATAACGGGAATATCATTATCATCATTCCAGATTGGTATGGATACATGCATATGTATATAATTGAATTAACCTTAGTCCGTTTTCTGAGCTTTTTCAAGTACGATTTGGCGATAGGCATTTATTTACTTCTCTTGTATGTTTAATTCAGTGTCATGGTGGCATGGCGGTGGATGGGATGTACGAGGAGCTTTGCGATACCAGCACAACCAAGATCGTGATCATCGGGCCACGCTGCTCGCTCAGCACTGAACCGACGGCCCAAGCATCGCATCTCTGGAATATTATACAGGTTTGAGCAATAGATAGTTGGAATCTCTTCAAATACGTCGTATACAAAATCCCATAGGCCGGCTATCCGTGCATGCCAATGTTAAACAGTCGGGTGATCAAAAGCGTAAACCCTATAATAGCATTTATTACTGTACTGGCTGTGTTAAATTGTGAACAGCCTGATCAATCAAGCGAAATTTCATGCCTAGTATTTGTAACTGATATTATTAACCTTTTATCCCCTCTCTAAATCAAGCACTCATGCAAACTATTTGCTAAAAAGAAATAAGTAGATTATAATGTTCAATGTGTTTTCTTTATGCTGGCTTAGTCTGGGAGATTTTAGATTATTTGTAACAAAAAGGTGTATTAAGTCGCGCACTGGTAAAACACGCAGTGGTTTGTTCAATGTTTGATGTAGGAATGTTGAAACAAATTATTTTTACGGTTGTTTGTATTGTTGGCTTAAAACTAATGATATAACCTTACGTTTCAGAATCAAGAATTCTGAATGTTTGCATAAACTAATCAAGCTCATAGGACAGACATACTTTCAGGCAAGTGCCTTGGTAACCAAACTGTCCCTGTTTCCCAAATTGTTATTGACTGCAGATATCGCCTACAGCGTCCTCTCCGAATCTTTCCAATCGCGATCTTTTCCCGCTCTTTTTCCGTCTGATACCGAGCGAGTCCATGCTGAATGTAGGCAGACTGGTTTTCTGCAAAGAGTTCAACTGGAAGAAGGTGGCTACGCTTCAAGAATCTGCTCCCATATTTTCATTGGTAAGTTGACATCAGTCGGTCATCAACATTCGAACTGTTTCCATATTTCGGGATTAGTTTTTAGAATACAGAAATAAGACGGAATAACCAGAATTAATTAGATACGCCAAATGTCTAAGCTGCGGGTAATTATTTTAATATTTGTGAAATAACCTTATCGAATACACACTAATTGTTGTACCAGCGCCAATGTTATAATTATTGTGTAACTTCAAATCCTGAAGGAGGTATCTCGCCCGGCTTAAAACTAGATCGCGACTAGTTCGCGTCTCCAGATTTTTCAAGTTGCAGAGACGTCTCGGTGACGTCTCCGAGATGTGTCCAGAAAAGTATGGAGTCTCCGAAGAGTCGCAAGACGTTTTAACATGTTTGATTAGTTTGAAGACGTCGCGGAGACTAATGATTTCCGCGACTGGTGAGACGTCTCCGGTCTCCGGAGACCAGACCTTCCTGAGACCAAAAAAAGACGTCTCAGTGACTATTTGGAGATTTTTGCAGCAACGTTACCGCGACAGTTGTCGGGCAATGTGTTTGTCACCTGGCCTGGAGATGTCGCGGAGACGTCTACCGTTGGTGAAAGCCTAAGCCAATTTTATGTTGGAGACGTCTCCGCGGCTGCAGCGACTGATAAATTGCAGATACGGCCTTAAGATAGACGTGGGTGGACCAGCGAGCCCCTTCAAGACCTCCACCTCAGCCCCAAATGGTCCAGCTAAAACCTCCCGAATATTTGTAATGCTCCAGAAGGACTTTACTTCAAATTATAACTTTTACAACGTGATATATTCCACTTAACACCTTTCTTGATTCCTCATCAAATGTTTTGTCAGCGTCTTGTCATAACAATAATTTTCCACTACGATCTTTCTTTCTTTCCGTGCTTCTTCCTGCGTATGCTCCTGTACAATACTGAAGAAACATACTCTTCGATTGTTGGTATAGCGGATAGGTTTATTGCAACAACAACGATGATACAGTCCTATAAATGTATAGCAAAACAAAATTATAACGTGTGAAACTGTGAACCAGTCCAATGACTAACCAATGGCAATATGATAACAAGTACTAAACAAAGAAAGTTAGGACTTACAAACTAAGTGGAACTGGTATGGCAAAACAAAGTGACAACTAAGAAACCAACCACAACTAAAAAGGGTATGCACGCTTAAGACTATGGGCGCTGGCGTTACTACCACGTTTTAGAATAAAATAGCGCCCCCTCTGCATATACTTATTGTTGACATCTCAACATTATGTTAGAATGTCCTTTACTATTATAGTTGATCTGTTTTAGAAAAGCGTCAAGGCATTCTTGTTCTCATTACATTAACTTGTAACGTTATATTAACCGCTTTAGCTGTTATCCTGTTTCGATTCATCTGCATTGGCATTTATTGTAGTTGTTTATACACGTATATGTATTGATTCTTTGTATTTGTATTTTGAGCTTCGTGTAAAAGAGCGACTTGAGCATTTCATTTAAGGCAATTGGCGCTTTTAACCTATCCATTATTTTTTCTTGTTATAGGCTATGGCTGATCTTTCCAGGGATGCTAAGCTTGCTGGGATTGAGGTCCTGGCAGCAGAGAGCTTCATAGATGATCCTACAACGCAGGTTGAAAATATCAAGGTAATTAAATGTGGCATTGCAAATGAATCTTTGTTGCCCCAGTATACACATTACCTATACCCTATTGGTAATCTGGCACCACGCGTTGCTTAAACACAATATGAATAAAGTTACACAATTTGAAGGATTTGGTTTTGTGACAACCATTCCAATGAAAAAGATACTTTGTATCTATGAATTATATGTAGCCTACGTTTTGTGTTTATTGATCTCTGTTACATTTTTGTTTGTTCCTTGCTCCAGAATGTGGGAGCTCGCATCATAATCGGCGCCTTCTACAGAGAGAAAGCAATCAAGGTATTCTGTGCCGCATATCATCTCGGGATGTTTGGCGCCAAGTACGTTTGGATCTTGCCAGGTGGGGTAATTATAAATAGCAAAGTCCAAATATTATGTGTTCAGAGGGCCTGAGGTTTGGACCGTTGCCATGTCTTTTTCAGAGGCTAAACCTTTCCTCGGAGAAAGATTATCCTATGATCGACACGTCAGATAGTCTGAATATCGCTCATTCTTCTCCGTGTCACTACGTACGAACGCCTGATACATGCGTGCACATTTTATGTAGTGCGGCACATTAGCCAATCGGGTCTGTTTTGAGTTCATTTCCGTCAGGATCGTGACGGATGATGTTGATTGGTCAATTTCGCGCGTCCTTCATAGACGCGCTCGCAAATCGGTATGATAGTACATGCCCCCTGATTGGTCAAAACTTAGAAAGGTTAGTGCTCGGTTGGCTTGCAACATTAATCAGGAAATATGCACCCATGTGATGGACACTTGCTCGGTGTACGGTGAGTGCGTCAATCACATAGACTAAACGTCAGGCGCTCCTTACTCCACACATTCATTTTATCTATGTCGGGGCTGTTGAACTGTTTGCAGCAGTTTATTCCTTGTCTTTGTTCAAAAAATTATTATGTTTGAAGCCGTCCTCGCACTTCCTTGATTTGCCAATAACATGCCTGACATTTTGATGGTTTAGGCTGGCTGCAGTGGAACTGGTGGCTGCACCCAGATAATTCAATCGACTGTACACCGGAACAAATGACGGAGGCAGTGACGAGCTCCTTTGGAGTACTGGCCGATTCACTTCCCTTCGACACCAAGAGGCCTACCCCATTATCAGGAACGGTAAGACATCCGGGAAAAGATGGGAGATTTTGGAGCTGTGTCTACAACTTGATAGCGCAAGCGCACAACAACGCGCGCAAGCTCTCAATTGCGCGCGCAAGCTCAGAGCTAGTAAAAAGAGAGACTTCGTTCTGCTGCCGCCAACGTCTCAACAAAATTCCTTGAGCCCGGTTCACCATTAAACTATTGAATCACTTGAAAAGCAGCCAAGCTGTAAATGTAAGCAATAATATAAACATAATATGGAATACAGCTGCCTCGATTGTGTATGCTTAGCAAATCATGCCTGTTTGTAGCTTATC
This sequence comes from Astropecten irregularis, assembly GCA_963971285.1. Classification (NCBI taxonomy): domain Eukaryota; kingdom Metazoa; phylum Echinodermata; class Asteroidea; order Paxillosida; family Astropectinidae; genus Astropecten; species Astropecten irregularis. The sequence continues at coordinate 8,170,790 of OZ020259.1, forward strand.
TGCTCCATGTAAAATGTGTCAAAAGTCCAAAGAATGAAAAAACAAATGAACACAGTTTACTGGACCTTTACTGGTACTGGAACTTGCTCGTCAATAATAACTTATTCCTTTAAATAACAGACGCCTTTTGATTTGGTGGAACGACTGAAACAACTTTCACCAGGAACGGAGGATTTCATGACGCTTGAAGCTTCTTTGTATGTAGGCCTGTTTTATGACTCAGCATGGACGGCGGGACTAGCTCTGCATGAGGCAGAGAAGCAACTGGCCCAACTAGGTAACAAGCATGAAACTCTTGAAGCGAAATTTAATTCATCAGCCCTACATTGTCTTTCTCAAAAGATCACACTGGTGTTTTACTAAATAGTAGTTACGTGTATTTAAACATAGAGCGAGTATCATACCAACAAAGCGCCAAGTACATACCCGCATTGAGCTGCCAACCATCATAAGTCATCCACAACATTGGCATCCATAAATTTCAAGTCATCATTAGTGCTTTGTGATGATTAAAAAATAAACAAGCACTTTGAATTGTCCAGATTCTGAAAACAACAATGGTGGCATAGCTGGTTAATTGCAAGACGACTGCCTCAGTAAACATGTTTCAGCCTCAAGTTTCAAGTCCTATGGCGAATTTCATAAAGCTGCTTAAGCGCAAAATTTGCTTAAGCATGAAAAGTCATCCTTGATAAAACAGGATTACCAACCCTATTTTACATGTAATGTATTCTGCTTTTGACTTGTTTTCGGCCATTGTTTGATGGGCATAACATTCATATGGAATTTTGGATGAAATACAGGTTTGTTTACAAGGCTTTTTGGTGCATAAGCAAATGATGGTGCTTAAAGGAAACAAGCTGCTTGAAATGGGCGTATCGCATTTTATTTCATAAATTAATTCATTTACATATATTAAATGTGAATTAAAAGCCAAACTGGTGCAAGCGAACTTTTCATTTGATTTTTTGCAACCCAAAAAGTTGCCGCGACTCAAATTGAGGGCGCTGTTCGTGACGCAGATCGAGGCGCGGAAATTTATCGAAGGTCTAGAAAACATCTTAACTTTGCACGGTCACAGACCCCCGGCAAGCTGCTGTGGTGATCCGTCTCGCACACAGACCAACGTAAAACCGTCAGTCAGCACTACGACATGCGGTGTGTTATAAATCGTAAAAGCCTTTTTTTCTCGAAAAGTATTTTTGACGATTTTAGGCTTCGTGGACATGCATGTATACAATGTGACCTGCCGGTGAATGGGGCGCCGGCTCGCGCGCGCGCGGCTGCAGCTGCCTCGATTTACGTCACACATTTGGGAAGAATTATGTTAATGAGCTCAAGGGGCGTAGTAGCTTGGACAAACATTTTCAATTTTTTTTTGTCTCATATTTAATCCAGGAAATAATTAGCTCTAGACACAAAATATCATTGTAGATATAGTACTTTTTTATTTTAAGCAGGAATAATGCAATTTAAATCCTATAGCGTGGTCCCTTTAAGCAGCTCTATAAAATTGATCCCAGGTCTTGGGAAATTCGTATTATGCATGCTTTGCATGAATCTCCTAAGGGTCATGAACAACGAGACCAATTTAGGCGGCAAGGACACACTTTGAGAATGAACGATGTTTTTCATTTTTTTTTATCATAAACATTTAAAAGTGCATACCAATAATCAAAAATGAATCAACGAGTCATTAATTTGAAAAATTTAAAAGAAAGTAACACCAATGAATAGCTTCGACTTTATAGATATCGTTTAATGAATTGCAGATCCTCCGAGGACCCTGGCTGATTTTGATTACGACGCGGTGACAGTAGAAATTCTCTTCGACATCATAAGTAACTTGGCATTTGAGGGCGTGACGGTAGGTTGGAAGTGAACATCCCGTGCTGCCTTTTCTAATAAATTGCTGTGAAAAAAATGTTTGTGGCTCCGATAGGGCCTCTACGGTTGGTAGTTGGTTATTACTGTCTTTGATATTACTGCAGTTGGTGTTTGTTGATTTTTTCATATTCAGAATACCTTATTGTTATACCATTTCTTTGATTGTGCATTATTGCAATGAAATCTGGCGATACAAATTCATTGTTCGACATTAATAACTTGTATATGACAATATTAAGTTTTTTGTCAGATTTTATTAACAATACGTCTTTTATTATAGGGCCCAGTGCAATTCACTTCCACGGGTGACAGAGAGGGGCTGATACTTCTGAGGCAAATGCAAGGTAAATATTAGCAAAAAATAATTTTGTTTCGTGAATCAACTGACGTTGCATTCATATCTTTGTTAAATCAGTTGCAAATGTACGATTAATTCATCGATTTATTAATCTTATATAGATGGTAATATTGTTAATGTTGGAGTACTGGACACCACGGTTGGTTCTGGGATGGATGTAACGTGGGAGGGATACACACCAATCCACTGGCAAGGTAAATTGTTTAACACCAATATTTATTTAAATCTTAAAGTATATTTAATAATCAGACAAGTCAATGCGAATACACTCCACTCCGATTGTGCTTATTTGAAATTGGTGTAAAGATCGGCTGCAATATTGTTTGACTATTATTCATCTTCATCTGGTAAAATTGTTTATATCATCTTTCTAATTGGTTTATTTGAATAGGTGGATCACCACCAATTGATTTCATAATTGAGAGACAGGACCGACAGACGATACAGCCAGCAATATTCATAACTGGTGTAATCTTTGCTGTAGCTGGGATGATGTTAGCTGTTAGCTTCTTGATATTCAACATTCACTTTAGGAAAGTACGGTAGGTTGATGTTATGTTATTATGTAGATGGTTTGTAGGACTCTTGATAATGACCTAAAACATCAATCTTTCGTTTCCGTTTGGCAGTTCATATTTTATGAAAGTCAAACACAGCCAATATTTCTGTGGTATATTCCTCGCGGCGATGTTGCCCTAACCACGAATACCTTATTGCAGGTGAAATTTGAGGTCGCACCGACCGAAATTATATTCAACAGGAACGTTCAAAATTCACTTAGAAAACCAACACAGAAACAGCATATTTTGCTTGGTAATAAGTGAACATTAGATATTTGAATGAGCAATCAAGAAACAGTCTGTTCACGTACACCAATTTGAATGAAAATTATCCCGTTATCAATTTCATATTTGTTTTTAGTTGGATGGCCGATAAGTATTATAGGAATTGGACAACGCGTGTCGGTAAAACAAACAAATTATAAATGCGTGCACAGTTTAAAAATCATCCTTAAAATACGATCATATGCAAACACTACTTCGTGAAACACTTTCTTTTTTTTGCAGTCAATACGGGAGTTTCAAAAAAGAGCGCCACCATGAGTTTGCACCGCGTTCGCCAATTTGTCGACAAACTGCGCATGTTGTCGACTCAATTAATCCCGCGCCCTTCGCTTGGCCAACACGTTGCAATTTTATGGTTGCGCACTGTTGTGGATCACCCGTATTAACCTTAATTCAGTCTTCGTTGGATTTTGCCTTGATGTTCACAGAGTCATAAAGATGTCGAGCCCGAACATAAACAACATGATACTAATCGGCGGAATTCTGTCCTACTTATCCATTATATTCCTCGGTTTGGACACAGCCCTGGTATCTACAAATACTTTTGTGTCGATGTGTAAGGTAAGTCATACAGTTATTGTATACAGTTATTAATTCTGGGAATTAAGTAACGATTATACTGATTATAACCATTATAAAACGCCTCACACACGATGTTAAAAAAAAACTCACACTCATTGAGAAATTCATGGGTCTGGACCTCAGTCAACATTTCTCAAGGATTCACCAGGGACGTCAGTCACTCTCAAGCATTGGTGTCCATTCACACGATGACACTTTTGTAAGATTTCGCAACCATAAAATAATTTCTAAATTGTTTGGATTTTTTTTTTTTTTTTTGGGGGGGGGTTTTTTTGCGTCGGGTGAAAAGGCTTTTTTGGGCGCTTAGGGTATGAAAATAAAAAAAAACGAAATTAAAAGAAGAAAAATAAATATAGTAAGAAACACCTTGTTTCCATATACTCATCAATTTAAGACCAGTCTTCGTTTCTTCCTGCAGGCCAGGACCTGGTGTCTGTCCATCGGGTTCTCCCTGGCCTTCGGTTCCATGTTCAGCAAGACCTGGAGAGTGCACAAGATATTCACCAACAAAACTGCCATGAAAATGGTAAGAGAATAGAAATTCCATGGAAAACATTATCAATATCATTAGATTTATATAACCCTTAAAAGGGCTAGTTCCCGATAATACACCCATGTCGATGCTTCTTTGATATTGATTGAACAGTTTGAATTTTTTTTTTTTAGAAGCATGAATCAGCAAAGGCCTCTTTAGTAATAAAACATCTTATCGGAGTGAAGACGGCGCTTTTTTTTAACCCCAACTTGATTATATTATATACAAATAAAGCAATGTTTTTAGGAAGTGACTCTACATCTAAAGCTTATTGCAATCCATTCGAACATTTCAAATTACAAGATTGCGAAACACCGTCGTCATAGTCAAGGGTTAACCTAATACCGATTTACTAACGGTTTGCGATCACAGATCTCTACTTTGCGTAGCAGTTTTCCGAATAGCCATGGATTTGGGCCGTAGCTATGATTGCGAAGCACTAAGTGAAAACTGGCCTTGATATCATAATATGGCTAGACTAAGTGAAGGAGAGAGCAGTGTAATAGGTCAGGAAGATGAACACAGAATGACCAATTATATACAGTGCCCGTATATTCTAGTAGGCTGAGTATCACCCATTCTACTCCGTGCCAATACGTATTAACGTCTGATACATGCGTGCATGCAAATTTTATGCAATGCGTTTCATCGGCCAATCAGATCTGTTTTGAGAACATTTCCGTCAGGATCGTGACGGGGGATGTTGATTGGTCAAATTCTCGCGTCGGCGTGGCAGCAGCTATCTACGTGATAGACGCGCTCGCCAAACGGTACGATAGTAGATGCCCCTTGATTATTCCAAACCTAGAGAGGTTAGTGCTGGCGTTGGTTTTTCTAAATTAATCACGAAATCTGCACACTGTACGGCGAGTGCGTATATCACATAGAGTTACATTGTAGAGGATAGAGTGAAGAACTCTTATGAGTAACATTATGACAACCCATTTTGCATCCAAATTCCTCATAAAGCCCCCTCACTTGAAGATATAAGATCAAAATATTATAAATACATTTTTTTTCTTAAAGGCGGTGAAGGATCATCGGTTGCTGAGCTTCGTGGCAGTCCTTGTTCTTGCCGATGTTTTCATTCTCATCTTTTGGGAAATATTCGACCCTGTCGCTGCAGCAGAACGCATTGGCGTAAAAGTGGTGAGGCACATTTCTCGTTTCACTTTACATTCTTAGTATCGTAGGACAGTATATACAGTTGCACAGAGTTGGTTCGCTCTTTCCGAATTCACTTAATGATATTAAAGGTACAGACCAAAACAGAAACGTTCACGGATTTATGTATAACATCCAGGGTACGAAATTAGTAAAAAAAAAAAAAAAAAAAAGGAAAACAGTTTTGATCCCGGATCAATAACATTATGCATGTTTTACAAAAAAATGTTGATTCGAATGTTCGCTATTTTCTCGTGACTCTGATGTCCGATTAAGATAAAATGTTCACAGGTTATCATTTCATGTACACGTTCAATCAAACAAAGAGCGAGTGCTGTTCTGTGACCTTTACCAATCATGTATCATACATATAACACAATGATACAGAGGGCTGAATAATAATAAGCATACAACAAAACTCGTTTAATTGCCAAACGTCTATGCTATGATTGTATAATAGTACCACGGATACTGCATCAATTCAAGGAAAAAAGTAACGCCAGTTTAGTTTTCTTCGTAACAATTATGTCAAATACATGTAAACAATTAAATGACGATTATAGGTATCTTTATGATGTCTAAAACACAACCATAAACTACCAAAACACATTTATTTATATTTAAATGGCAGACTGATCCTGAAAACGATGACATCGTTTACACACCGATCCGCATGATGTGTGAGTCAGGGAACCAGACATACTGGATTGGTGCCTTCTACGTCATCGACGGTCTACTGCTTATATTCGGTGCGTTCTTGGCGTGGGAGACAAGGAAGGTGACCATCCCGGCACTTAATGATTCCAAATTCATCGGTAAGACCATCTATATCTGGTCAAGATTTCATAATATGAAATCGCGCAGTAATGTTGGGGACGAAACAGGAATGAGAGACTTTGGAGAACTGGTCTTCAAGTCAACAGCGCACGCGCACGCAATTATGAGCATGCGCGAACTACGTCCCAAGCCTTGAGACAACTTGTCAAGTGTCAAACTCCGGAAAGTCTCCAAATATGAACATCTAGACCAAGAATGTGTTCAGCATTGGACGGCCAATTCATGGCAGTACATGGGCAGAGGAAAAACTCAGATCTTTCAGGCTAAAGGTCACACAATATTTTTGTTCACCTATGTATCTAATTCCCATACCATCAGCTCCAAATCACTCTTTTTGACAACACAAATGTGGCACAGCCCGGATGATACCAATACAACATCAATTAATTATTGTTACTATTAATTTCTTCATCCCAGGTGTGTGCGTCTACAATGTGCTGATTTTGTCTTTCGTCGGTGCCCCAGTGACCTTCGTTCTGGAGGAACGTAACTCCCACTACATACTGGTATCCGCACTGGTCTGGCTGGCTACCACTCTCACGCTCTGTGTTGTATTCATTCCCAAGGTAACATATATAAAAATGGCTGCTATAGACAATTCACGTTTTGTTATCGGTATAGTGGGCAAGAATTGTGTGGATTTAAATAGACGTGATTGGTAAAGCATTCAAAGAAGAACTGATAACATATTTTCCTGTAGCTTTTAAAATACATTCTAGACTGAAATAAACTTACAATATAAGCCTTCTGTTGGCTGTTAAAAGGTATGTATACAATTATTTATTTATTAATTGTTGTAGATACGAATGAGAAATGACACCCAGCCAGCCCAGAATACTACAGTAACCCAAATGACAGTAGCTGGCAAAACTGTGCCATCTTCCGACTCGGCACAGAATGAGATAGAGTCACTTCGTCAGGAGATTGCACGGATGAAGACAGCCTGCAATTGCGGGGTAATTTCAATCAAGAATTTGAATTTGAATGATTAAGGAAAAAGGAAACTTAAATGATGCCACCATTTCACTACCACACACACAATGCAGTATCCGCTGATTTTATAACTGGACACTATTGTTCAAAACCAACCTAACACATAAAGGCGACACGGTATAAAGCTATCACTGCGTTGGTATTTTCCTTCACTCTCATCCCCAGGGACTACAGGAGGAAGGAGCAAACTGATCGCAGAGTACGAACCCAATGCCACAGCTCGACGATTTCAGTCTTTTGTCCTTTATTACCATCTATATTTCACCTACAATGAATCTTATGATCATTACAAATTAGAAAATTATTAAATTATCAGTCATAACTGCCTTACCAGTTGCCAAACGTGCAGTTGATATAAGAAGCACATTAAGGAAAAGAAAACAGAAAAAAAACGTATTTTAAGCACAGTAGTTTGAATTTATTATAATGCCAACAAGGAGGCAGCAATTGAAGTTTCCTAACATTTTATTTAGGAAACATAGCTCGGGAAACTTTACTTTATTTCTCTTCCCGAAAAGGGCTCGTTTATCTATTCCAATGAAAATATATATTAGTTTTGTTTTCTTTGGTTGTAGTTAACAGATTCACACCTAAATCGCAGTGAATCAGATTTTCAATTAAATCTCTTTGTGCCATTCACTAAAAATGAACAGAATCGCAATGTTAAGTAACCTGTAAATAAAACGCTCAACCACACACCAACGCAGCTGTGAATTGAAGTAGTCTTCCCAATACAGCTGTGGGAATTGCTGTAGTGTGTGTATAAATTCGTCAGTAAAACCAAACGTATTACTCTTCACCGCTATTAGTTATTTACTTTAGAGTTGTCTGCTATTCTAATCAAATTTAACTCCTGTTAACGTAATTAATGTGATGAATCGTTAACATGTATAATTATTTAGAAATACATTTTAAAAGACTCTACTAAAATGGCACCTCCTCACATGCTTGTCCCGCTTCGTTGTTGAAACAAACTCCTCTATTATTGGTAGCGTATAGACTATATTGTAACAAATATGATGACAGAGTCCTATAGCAAAACAAACAACAAACAATTATAGATGTGTGAACAAGCCTTAGGAATAGCCATCAACAATTATTTGCTCCTGTATAGGAAAAACTACGAAAAGTTGGAACTTACGGAACTAAGTGAAACCGGGCAGGAACTAATAAACCAAGCACCACTAATTGTCGTCACGTACAATCTGAGCGCTGACTTTACTTCCGCATTTTACTTGAGTGTAGTAGCGCCCTCTGGCGGTAAAAATGTAGCGACCTCTAGTGATGGGAACTCTTCATTTACTAATGTCGTTAACCTAATTATCTTGAGGTCACGGGGCAGCTCGCTGGAATGACAACAGTGCAGTTGTCCTATTTAAACATTGTTTTTGATCTTCCTTGGAGAATATTCGTTTCGAGCACGTGTCTGCGAAGAGGCCACTACATGTTTGTTGTTTTTTCGCGGTACCTTGATTTTGTATTAAATAGCACTGAAAAAATGTCACATTTTCTGCTTGTTTCTAAACGGATGTGTGCTTGAAACACAAACACGCAGGTCCATTCAATCTCTCAAATCACACCAGAGCCCAAGGCCCTACCTATAAAGAATAGATAGGCTGAACTGGCAATTTGCCAGGGCCAGCCAGTACCCAGACAATGCATCATGAATCGTTACAAGAAGTGAGTCTTTGACCTGATCTACATTTAAAAGAAGGGGGAATTTATCAAGAGGGAAAGGTTAACATTGAAGCACAGGTACAGAGATATGCTGTGTGCAAAGTTTATAAATAACGTTATTTGTTTTGTGTAAAAGGTCTATGTCAATTGTTTCGTACTCAACCTTAGACCGTGAATACATGGATGATTCCAACATTGAGCCATCTTTAAAAGTAACTTCAGGAGTATATAGCAGAAGTCTCGAGAAGTCAATTATGTAAAGATCAAAACGCGTGATTCCTTGCCCATTTGGGACAAAGTCCCTCGCCGCAGTGTTAAGCATCTGCCAGAATGTGTGTAGCTATTACTATTGTTGGAATTGACATTTAGCACAAATATTGTCTAGCTTTGAATGTAAACTGCCGGTTATGTTATGAATAATGACAGAAGTAATATTTTGTATGAATAAGTCATGCACGTGTAGAATTCAGCAACATTGGGACCGATGAGTCACCATCGAATTACTTGTCATACTTTCAAATCTATATTTATTCATATGTTTTGTTTGTTGTTTTTTCGCGGTACCTTGATTTTGTATTAAATAGCACTGAAAAAATGTCACATTTTCTGCTTGTTTCTAAACGGATGTGTGCTTGAAACACAAACACGCAGGTCCATTCAATCCCTCAAATCACACCAGAGCCCAAGGCCCTACCTATAAAGAATAGATAGGCTGAACTGGCAATTTGCCAGGGCCAGCCAGTACCCAGACAATGCATCATGAATCGTTACAAGAAGTGAGTCTTTGACCTGATCTACATTTAAAAGAAGGGGGAATTTATCAAGAGGGAAAGGTTAACATTGAAGCACAGGTACAGAGATATGCTGTGTGCAAAGTCTATAAATAACGTTATTTGTTTTGTGTAAAAGGTCTATGTCAATTGTTTCGTACTCAATCGATCAACCTTAGACCGTGACTACATGGATGATTCCAACATTGAAACCATCTTTAAAAGTAACTTCAGGAGTATATAGCCGAAGTCTCGAGAAGTTAATTATGTAAAGATCCAAACGAGTGATTCCTTGCCCATTTGGGACAAAGTCCCTCGCCGCAGTGTTAAGCATCTGCCACAATGTGTGTAGCTATTACTATTGTTGGAATTGACATTCATCACAAATATTGTCTAGCTTTGAATGTAAACTGCCGGTTATGTTATGAATAATGACAGAAGTAATATTTAGTATGAATAAGTCATGCACGTGTAGAATTCAGCAACATTGGGACCGATGAGTCGCCATCGAATTACTTGTCATACTTTCAAATCTATATTTATTCATATGTTTTATTGCGACAATTAATTGTATTGGTAGTTAAACAGTTTACAACGAGGTTGCATACGATAAAAAAATGCTCCGATGCCACGAATTCATTTAGACGGTCACCAAAGTGTATTAGATATGAACGACTCTAGTTTTTGTCGTTTAATGTATCATCGGGATCCCCTTTATGTTATCGTGCTGAGTTGTAATCAGATCAAATTATTTAAATCATGAGTGGAAATTGACTAAACATTTATATGATTGAATATTAGTTATAGAGCCACGATAAACGGTTGCTATTGGCCGATTGAGGGCGGTATTGTTCACAGCACTCTCCTTTATCCGCGGTCATGTTGTGCCGCCAGCACCCCCTTCATTGAAGGATAAATAAACACGTTATTGGTCTTTGCTTAGTTAAGTATGGATGTTTTGGCAAAAGTTTTCAATAGCACTCGCTCCCATAACTGAAGAGAAATACACTTGACAATTACCAAACACACACAAACTAATTGTTTGACAGCAAACCGTTCGACCGAACATACTATGAAGTCAACATATGCATGTTGCATAGGACATCATCAATCTTAGTGCTAAATAAAACATGGTAAAATGTACACCTAGTTTAAAGTCCATCTAACGTTTTGCGGAGGACTTCTCTTTGGAAAACGTAGTTATTTAGTTACTTTATAACGGTCTCTTTTGGTAAATGTATTACAACACTCACTACAATAAAGATGTTCAATTGTTCGTGTTTAAAACATATTAGTTTTATCTTATAAATTGTTTTCGTCTGTTACCACGTTCGCTGTATGCACACCCAAGCCAAAATCGTCGTCAGATCGCTCAGAAGAGTCAGGTAATGCGTCCTCCTTTCGTGTTTCTCATCGAAGTCCAAGCTTCTTCATCCACATTCCAAGGACTCGCTTGTTGAGACAGAAGGAGATGAAGATGAAGACACATTGTAGGTAAACGAGGATGATGTAGATGTAGATGTAGATGTAGATGTAGATGTAGATGTAGATGTAGATGTAGATGTAGGAGAAGACGACAATGCTAGTCACTGACTTAGAGATCATGCCGGACGCCGTGGTCAAGACCACAAAGGTAGACACCTGTGGTAGAGAACTCAAATCAATCCACATTCCATAGTGGAAATAATGGAACGAACTCACCGCATGTGTAACTCTCAAACTGGGTGCATTCGTTTAGATCCCCCGGGTCAGCCTTTTCTTGGAATGGTCGTTTTTTACTGCACAAAACAAGCGAGAGAATGGAGACGAGGTTGACTGGTGTCGACCCGGGGGAGCTAAACGAATGCACCCATTGTAACTATCGGGTTGACAGCCTTTTCTTTATTATTCATGTAGTTCGTGTCGTTCACATGGCAGTACAAGGTACTAGGTATAAAAAAATAACAAGGCCAAAGAAAGTAATTCATTTTTTTTTTTTTATTTATTTCTGATATTTATCCAGGGTACTTATTCACCAAAGGGTGGTCTTCCATAAGGCCCTGACATAGCTTAAAAATAAAAACAGATTACATACAGACATTTACAAGAAAACCAATAAAAATAACAATTAAACCAATTAAAAGGGAAATAGTAAAAGATAAAACAGTCACGTAAAAATAAAAAGTGCAAATAGGAGAAATTATAGGTAAAACACGTTACGCAATCAGCACTACACAAAAATTAATAAATGTATTAAGATAATTATAAAACAGGGAAAAACTACGGTAAAAGCAAAACAGTGATATAAAGCTGCAGTACAAACATTGCATCATACAAATAAAACAACATAATAGACATTAACAAGAAAGTAATACAAATTTCAATTAAACTAATTAATTAAAAGGAGAAGTATTAAAAAACAAAACAGTCACTAAAATTTATAACGCGCAACAAAAAGCATATGGAAGTAACATACAATTAAACCATCATAAAAGTTAATATTAAGAAATAATTACTTACAGGGAAAAAACTATTCTAAAATCAAAACATTGAAATAAGACAGCAATATTCCAAAAATAATTTCCAAATGATGTTTAACATTCTGTTTGATAACAAAAGACGTGTTTTAAATTATAAAGTCATGGTTGTACAACATCATAGTAAAACATTAAAATAAACAAAAGCATTATGGAATGAATAGCTTTGGTGGCCGTTTGGTGAAGCCGGGGCTTATAGGAAACAACAGGACATACAGACAGGACATAAATACAACACATACGCACAAGACAACGGAGGGGCATAGGTTCAAAGAAATGCGAAGCAAATGCAATTATCATAAAGCAATGAGAACCCAAGAATGTCATATAAGATAGCACAATAAATTTAAAGTGATATGTTAAAGAGCAATCTTCGCTTCACAATGGGATATGGGAACCTTTTTTGTATGATCTTTTGAAGCAAACCAAAAATGGCTGATCTTTTACTAGATTTATAATGGTGATTACGTTGCGATCTGGTACTTAAAGGTGATGTAGATGTAGGAGAAGTGCCAGTCTGAGACTGAGGAATGAAACAAAACACTAGGTCACATCCACTACGGTAGACACCTAGGCGGTATTATGCACATGTACTGTACGTTTAATACCAATGTACAGTAAAACCTCGATAAGTCAAACCTCAAGGGAATGAATGTAGACTTCGACTCATCCGAGCTTCGACTCACGCGTGGAGTGAATTTTCAAGTCGCTACATGTAGGTGTGTGCACATGCACTGCAGGGGGATCGAATCATAATGGAAGTGCCATGTTTTGTAGCCCAAGTTACACGAACACGTACTTAATTATCAATTACACTGTGTATAAATGTACATGTATTATGTATGATCAATGATAAATCAGAAATTGTATAAGTTTTGATACATTTCTCACCTGAAAGATGATAATCTGCCGATTATTTATCACGTGTTAATTCTTTTGGGCGCCGTAATATTACGCATTTTATCAGCGCCATTTTTGGAATGTATGATCGTTTCAAACGATTGAGGGCGCTTCATTTTCGAAGAGTTGAGCTTGGATTCTTTGGGAAACATTCTGTATAATTTTGTTTTCTTTATTTTTTATAAATTAAAATGTGATACATTTCTCATGTGAAAGTTGTTAATCTGCTGATTTTGTCGCCATTTATTATTTTGGGCGATGTAAAAATACGTTTTTTACAAGAGCCATTTAGGGAATAAGATCTTTTCAAACGATTGAGGGGGCTTTATTTTCGAAGAGTTGAGATTGGATTTTTGTTTGAGAAACATTTGTATAAATTGTTGGCTTTTATCTTTCTTAAAATAAAAATGTGGGTGTGTCTCCTTTTTTGTTTTGTTGATTTATTTTTTGTGTCTTTGTCTCTTTCCTTTTAATAAATTGTTGGGTGAGATTTGGCTACGCAACGAGCGTGAAAGCTCTGCGCATTTCCAGCACCGCGACGGGGACGCATCTCACATGGTACCATGTGGTCTTGAAAAAGACCGTTTGGGTTTCGTGGGGTTTTCAGTTCTCAGTTCTCAGTTGAAAAAGTCAGTTATCCGCTTCTGCTGTGCTTTATTCTTCTTGACGTGGTTGACAGCTTGTTCAATATCGATAATCAGGTCAAACACGTGGGACATGTTTTCATTCTGAAGTGCAAAGTCACGCAAGCTGTCCAGTGAAAGCATCGCTTGAGAAATGGAGACAGCCTTGGGAGGGGGTTAGCTTTCTTCGCTGGCTTCCTCTTCCTCCTCAACTTCAACTGGGCTTGAGATCGCGGCCACAATGGCGTCGTCGGTGAGCTCAATCGTGCAACGGACATCGTCGTCGACAGCAGCGTAGGATTCTAGGGTTGTACCTTGTGGAACATCGACCCCAGCTTGTCGGAGCTGATCAAAGAGGCCTTCATCTTCAGGGATGTTGTCGTTCTCAGGCCCGTCCAGTTCTTCCTCATCTGCGTCCTGGGTCGTGGCTTCCACCTTAAAACCGGCATGCTGAAAGCAGTTGGCGATTGTGGTGTCCTTCACCTTCTTCCAAGATCTCTTGAGAAGGATCATTGCATCCAGCACCGTAGGGTTGTACTGCTCCTTTTTGTCCAATGCTTCGAGGAGAGCCGTGATCATGTGGTGACGGTAGTGGGTCTTCAAGTTTTGAATGACGCCTTGGTCCATGGGTTGGAGCTTAGCTGTCGTGTTCGGCGGAAGGAAGACAAGTTTGACATTCTTCAAACCAGTGATGTGGGGATGTGCGGGACAGTTGTCGATGACAATGGCGATCTTGCGCTTTTTCTTGCGGTACATCTTGTTGACGTTGCGAACCCATTCTTCAAAAATGACAGATGTCATCCAAGCCGTCTTGTTCGCCTCGTACTGAGTTGGCAGTGACTTCACATTGGCGAAACACCGAGGTTTCTTTGACTTGCCGATGACAAGTAGGGGCAGCTTTTCACTTCCATCCATGTTGGCGCAAACCATGGCAATGTATGTACATTTATAAGCAATGGCCGTGTCCCACAGGAAACTTTTAGAGGTAACAGTTTCACCGCAAAGAAATGAAATATTGTAGTAGCATAACAATCCTTTCTTCTTTTACAATGAAATTATTGATTAAGATGGGAATTCTCACAACACACACTAATCACATTAATCACAAGACGAGTTGGAAATATAACCCTTGTGACTATCATTGTGGCATTACACTTTACATCGGAATTGATATTTAATAAGTAAGGCCAATATTAATGCTTTCTGAAATATACCTTATGTCACTCGAAATGTTTTGAGTGTCTGCCATTGGACATGTCTGGTCCTTCAGAAAACTGCCCATGGCAAAAAATGATGTTGAAGCTGACACTACAAAGACATTGCACCATCGGCAATGCAAAGGAGACGTTGCGATTGGTGGCATCGGTGTTCCAGTACATGTTTGCCTCGACGCATATCACCGGGGTACCGATACAAAACTGGGGGATTATCCAGACGATAACTATACCGAGAGGAACACCTCAGGTGAGGCAGGAATACATGACCAGGGCGCGGCTAACACCAGCTGATCGCTCGCTCCTCGGCACCATGGAGGTCAGCGTAATGACCAGCTCATTGCCCACAAGCTCGAAACTGACTGGTTAAAGGGTGGCTGCAAAGATATTTAATCAAATCCATCGAAATATTTTAATTAACTTAAAAAAAAATATTAAATTTGGTTTTTTTTCCCGCATCCGGTGATGCTAGTCTGGTTTCCTGCCCAAATATTCCCTGCCGATTGTTATCAAAAATGCCATAATGATGACATTGTTGAGATAAATATTGAGACGAGACGACTTGTACCACTCCGAAAGTCGACTTGGCGAGATAAATTATCTGGATAATTGGAATGAGACCCGTGGAGCTCCGTAGATATGCTTATTACATGACGTTTTTTTCTAAATGCTTGATGGAAATTAACTCCACATGAGAGTCACATATCGTGGTTATGGCTCAAAGATTTAAATTCAGGGTTTGGCATTGCTTACAGTAACTATCTCCCTCTCGACCGATTATCCCGGCCAGCTGAGCAACCAGCTCGATCCTGTGACGTTGCCAAACCACGCATAGCCCGTCCAGCCGGCCCAGGCCAAGTATTGGCCGCAGGCGAAGGGGTGCCCGAGCCGTCGGCTTATTTGGTATATACGGCGTAGCTAAAGACTGGGCGGAAACAAACGGCGTTTCCTGAGTCAGCAAGCAAACACAGACTATGTTATACACATAATTATATTATGCTCTAAAAAACATGAACCTTCTAATATATATATAACTATATTAGGCAATTATACACAGAGGACTTTAACTATGCTTGGTAACATTCATGCAGTCCTATGTTTTGCAAATTGACTTGTATGTTGAAAACGACCACTCCAAAATGTTCCTTCGGCATTTCGGTCGAATCCCATTAAATATCCCTCGTGGCTAGAAATTATAAAATTAAAAAGAGAACGTCAGCATTTATATGATTAGGATCCTTCTTAATACCATTCGTATAACACAGAAGGAATTGTGGCGTGAGAGAAGAGACAGACTTATTAATTAACTTTGGCGGTGAACGGTTGAATGGAGAGACAGTTTCACGCATATTGTGTTTCCAGTAATGAAATACGATGTCATTGTTTCCATTGTCAATGATGGCGAACGGGACGCAAAGCAGTTTCCCCTGATGCACTACCTGAGATCCCAGCCTAAAAATGATTTAAAAGATGAATCAGTTTGTCTGTGCTTTTATTTTCAATGGTTCCTGGTGTCCTTGAAATTGACTATACGACTTTGCAAGGTAAACATGACTCGGGTTTAAAAGGTGCGCTGTAAATGACGCTGTTGACAAATCAAACACTGCCTAACCATATGCGTATTCATATAAATATGTTGTAGCCAAAACAGCAAGCGAGCTTCAAATTCTATTTTTAAGATTCGACAAAACCCCTCTTTTTTATGGAGGTGGTACTAGTTTTAATTAATACTGTTTCAACAAATAAAGACATAAGTACCAACCTGAAGACAATTCTTTATAACGAATACTCGTTTTTTAGGTAAAGTTTAAATATTAAATGTCTTTCCTGCATATTCATACAAAAGTCAGTCGATACAGCCGAAATAATACATCGATTTTTGTATAGATTTTAAACTCAGTTGTTATCTATTCTTCCTTACAAGTAGCAGTTAAAATAATGTTTTTAGACGATCACTTTATTACCAGGGAACATTCAGAATAAAACTATATTGTTGTTCATGCTTTCCATAAAGTTCAACTTTGCTATTTTGATTCTGCTTCAACGTTTGTTGAATCCCTCTGCATTCGAGTGCAGTTTGAACATCAGCAAAGCTTCGATATGATTTTTTTCTGGGGAATTTTTAAAAGTGTCCTAATATTTCCAATACCAATTTAATTTATTTCAAGCTCTGATGTTATCCAATCTTATAAATGAACGGTATTCACGTTATATTTTATCCGGAGAGAACATACCTTTTTGATTATTTTCTTTCTTCAAAATGGAAAGTCATGAATGACAAAATGTCATTGATTTGGTTATTGATCCGCATAACAGAAAAATGAACTCCAAAGCAATTTGAATTATTGCTTTTGAGATTTCTTGATCGTGTTCTTTTTGAAGAATATTTGAACTTACTCAACGCAATTGTTATTTATCTTTAATCATAATAACATAAACGCACAAAATGTAAAACATCGTTGGCCCAAGTTAGTTCTTAATAAATTATTAATCTTTGTTTTCTTTAAAGAAAGTTTTTTACCGTAAACATATTTTCATATGAATCATAAGGTTGCTCAATCAAACCTTTCCTTCATTATGCCCAACGATACCACCCAGGTTTTTTTTTTTTCAATTGGTTCCCCTTTTCGTCTCATTAGTAATTGGATCTGGTTTAATTATTGTCGCAGTGGGTCAAAATACATTCATTGTATTCATAAAAAGGAAAATGCATATTGTTTTGAATTATATAAATTATACCTTTGTTTTAATTGAACATCGGTTTAAAAAAAATAACATCACGCTAAATGCGATTGATAAATGCGTTTATGTATAAACATTTATTTTATAGGGCTAGAAAAGTTAAGTTGGTAGAGCGGCTGTACATTATTAAGTCGACGCTGGTTCGAATCCCGCTCCAATATTTTTTTTTTCTGTGTTGACCTTTCAATGACTTAAAATTGAATCCCTTTCCCTTGCGGTTATTTGATGATTAGTATTCTTTTATTATACAGTTGCCTTTTGATGTTTACATTTCCAGAAAATCGATGACCACCTCCACATGAACAGTTCTAGATACCAATTATGGACAAAATGTTCAAGTGTTATTGGGGATCACGACAAAGCCTTGACTGGGTAGAATGGCAGAAGGTCCCTTTGTTCGGCTTAATTAAAGACAAACGTGCGCAGGGACAGAAAAACACGAAGAAGATACACTGCCTGTCAATGCAGCTGATTGGATGTGCGCATTGAGTTACGCGACACCACCACATCTGAAGAAAGCACGGCGATCGAGATACTTAGTGCATCGGACTGGCCGGGCAAGAAGCTATAAATACGGTGCCCTTCCCTGCCAGTGGAGCGGCCTATTTCGTGGGAAGGTATTTTCCATCAATCGACGCAAACGTCAGTCATTAAGAAGGAGACCATGATCAAGTTGGGAATGTTGCTGTGTATCGTCTGTTTCATCATGGGTGTGGTGCCGGCCGACTGCCAGTCCAACACCACCAAGCTCTACCTCATCGGCTTGATTCCCTTGACTGGATCGTACAGCGATAACAGGACTCTTGGGCCGGCCTTTGAGATGGCTATCGAAGACATCAATGTCAACCTTGATATCCTACCGGGTTATGAACTGGTTATCACATTGAAGGATGCACCGGTAAGTCCTCACAAATTATTTTCTTAAGAAATATTGTCACTATTAGATACATTTTATGGTGTAGATTCCAATCTTTGCATAACAAGATCATGCTATTGACATAGCATTTGGCAATTTGTGAACAATACAACATTTCAGAGACATAACAACAACCGACTGTTTTGTTACTCCGATGCATTAGACATATTTTCCACAAATTGTATGCTTAAAGGTATATTACATGCCTGGTTAAGGTCACATAACAGAACTCAAACTTTGTATGAGCCATAATGCATTGTGCATGAAATGATAAACCTGTGAAAATGTTTAGCTCAACTGGAAACCTGAGTCACGACGAAATAGCGTAAAAGCATCTCAATTTTTCTTCTGAAACACAAATAATGGTTTGGATCTTACCTCGAGATCAAAACTGTTCCATTATTTGTTTTACTGATTTTTTAATGAATACATCATTTGAGGCGGAAGTATTTAAACAGTATGTTTCTACCATCATCATCTTCATACCCTTAAAGTTATACTTAAATCTGTTACCATTTCTGTTGGGATATGTTACCGATATTGTATAGTAACTTGAAACTTTTCACTTAGAGTATTGTTACATGCCCTTGAAATGACACTATTGCAATTCAGGAAAATTCGGTTCAACGAACCTTAGATAATGGCATTATAAAAACGCATTTCTTTGGCTGTCATAGTTTTAAGTTCCCTGTGTTTGTGTTAAAATCATTTTATTATAAACTCGGAGGTTGGAACGTCGTGACGTCATCTCGGTAGCTGAATTCGGTAGCTGGTTCACAAGCCATCAAGTAATGCTAAGCTGGTTTCCGCGTCACTGACGGCAATCAAAATCCCGTACTAGAGTGTTAGGCGTGGACACAAAATGAAAATTGGTGCGGTTTTCTTCGAGAAAAAAAAAACATGCGGGAGGAAAACAAAAACTGTTATCAAATTTAATATATTTTTAAAAATTAAATTAAATTGTTTCGGTAAATTTTATTAAATATCATTGCAGCCACCTTTTAAATGCTCTACAATAATCCAAGTGTAAAGAAGCTAACTAAGTGTAGCAGGAATGTACATACAGACTTCAAGACAAGTGTGACATGCATGTAGCAAAACTGATTTTCGTAGACATTCTGTGGGATAAAGTGGTGGCCCAAATGCATTTTACGGCACAGAGTTGAAAACCACCAGAAACATCCAAGGATCCAGAACAATCCTACGACATTTGAAAAGCTGTTAACATTATTTTGTTATACGATCCACACCAGTCGACATATCATCGCACCAAGTACAGTTGACCGTTTGCAAAACAGATACGAATACCACAATACAGTAAAAATGGGAAGAATTCTTAAATCAGAATTTGGGTATTGAACTCATTTGGTGTTACCGTTTCGTTGAAATCCTCCTTAAAATAGTTTTCCGGAGAAAGGGCAATCGGCATCAAGTGAATTTGTTTTTTGTGGGGACTTAGGAATAATTTCTGAACTGTTCAAATGATGTACCAAAATGCATAAGGGATAAGGGCTAGCACTAGCCCACATACTGAATTAATTATGTTTTTAAACCAAGTTATGTAGTGTAAACATAACCTTTAACCTTACGCAACTTCATCATCAAAAGTAAATCTGTTATGTTTGATTGATTCATCCAGGGAGGATATGAAAACAATGTATTGCCCTTCAGCGACGTAAATAAGCACTTCACAAAGTGTCTATTGCGCATACCACACAAAAATCATGCGCTGTATTAGATTGGCTTTCAGCCTATGACCTCCTGCTTACTATTGCAGATGCCATCCGCCAGTCCACTGATCTTATTGGGGTCAGTGGAGTGAATCAAATCCCTCATCGGCGGGCGCCGAAAGTATATAAGAATTGTCGAATTATTGAATATCACATAATAATTCAACTGGACGCTAAACATTATTAAGTGTCACGTTCAATAGATATGCATATATTATAACGATCGATAAGGTTGTTTCTAAGTGTACTATTAGTCTACAAATCACTGGCATATACTGTTTATAACGCAGATTTTCTGATTTTAATCGGAAATGGTATTGCTAGTGTTTTTTTTCTTTGTTGGTTTTTTCCGTGTTCAACGGAAAAGGTATTATTTTTGTTCTTTCTGTTTTTGTGTTCCTCTTCTTGACGTTTAAGTTACTATAGACTTTTTGTCGGAGCCGTGAAACCATCCATATACCACAAAATATATTTCAGGGATTATTTGCAGGTTTACTTTAATCGAATTTGGGAAAGGGATGGGAAAGCTTAGAAATGATTGCCTAATGTATAATTAATGACGACACAAAATTCATACTTTTTACGCAATTGTTTAAGTTTGACACCCCCCCAAAAAAAAAAAATAAAATAAAATAAAATCAGTGCATGCAGGCCTATTACCCGCCCCCAAAACCAAATCCACAGAAATCCGATCCCTGCAACAATGCATGTGACAACAAAAGTAGGCTCGAAGCGCAGGAGCTCATGCTGGCTAACGGACGTTGTGTGGGGTTTTGCTCTTTGATTTTCAACAAAAACGAGGGGCCGGCAGGCAAAAAAAAAGCGCGACTGTAGGCACGATCTCACACACCAAAAAGCGCACTCCAAATCCTGACCAAAATAGTCGCGCTTTCTGTTGTGTTCCCACAGCCAAAAAACGTCGACCCAAATCGTACCGGTACGATTTCTATCAAACTGTCCGCGCGCAGTGAAGCGTTAAGTTGGCATGCATCCTGTGCTAAACTCGCGGGCCCGCCTAGCATGATGGGATATAAAAACCGGTATTTTTTGGTGCACCTTTCACAGAGCAAAAAATCGCGACTATTTGCAAACAGACGCAGTATAAGTGCGATTTGGAGTGCGCTCCAAATCGCACTAATAGTCGCGATTATTTGTGTCCCCACAAATAAGCGCGACTATTTGGGTCGCGCTGCAAATCGCGACCCAAATATAGCAACGCATTCGCTATAATAAATTTCTTGTTTGTTTCCATAGATTAATTTAATTAGTCAATATTGTGAGCAGCATATCTGTAGAACTACAAATGCCACGATAATATTTCTTTTGCAAAAGCTTAGTAACATCCAGTAGATGGGAATGCTGCATTAACAGGAGCTGTGACATCATCATGACGTCATCAAAGCGACTGATTTTCTTTAATAGTGTTAAAATTGAGACATTACGGAAAAAAATCAGTGTTTGGATGGAGTGAAATCGAGGCTGAATATCATAATTGTCAAAATACTTCATTTATAACTTGTATACTCAAAACGTAAGAAAAAGCCTGCTTTGTATCATGTTTTGTTAACTATGAATTGAGATACAAACGTGTACACGTATAGGGAAAAACAAGTAGACACCGTACCACAACATTATTGCCCTAAACATTATAGCCTAAGTACTGTACAATTTATCATCTGGAGGGTGAACATTCGTGCCCGTCGTGTGGTGAGTGTGATGAGATCGAACTCAATTTCAAGAGTCCAGTTAAGCCTATTGCTTATTTCTTTTCATTGATTGTTCGCTTCGCTTGAATCCTTCGAATAATGCCTTTAAAGCTCATGAAATAAAGTCGGAGCAGCTCTGTGTTCGTCCAAGACCAAGAGCAATGGGCGTTGATCAGGAGGGGGGGGGGGGGGGTTTGGGGGGTTAGGGTGTACACCTCAGGTTTTTATTTTGTATATAGGCCTATATAATGTATGTACGTATTTGTGCACAAACGCACATCGAAGTATTCGACCCAGCTACAGGATCATATCCCGAGGTCTGAGGACATGTCTACACTACTGTACTGCGGGGAATGGATCCGAGTTTAAACAAATCCACCTCAAAACGAATTTTTATGACATGCAAAAAAAAAACTCCTTCGTCAGTATATTTAAGAAAACAAACAGAAAAATTTAACAGCTACCACTGACATCGCAACAACCTACATATTTTGCAGTAACCAATAACATTCAGCATATTAAAAAAAATGGTACAATTTGACAATCTCGGGCAGACCTTGGCCCTGGATCAACATACAGAAACCATCTTCAGACCCACTCGATCCGATCAGTAGTTGTAGTCCTATATCATAATGGTTTTGACTTACCGTATGTGGCAGCCAGCAGCATCATCAGAGCTAAACACAGACGCATAGTGACACCCTTCTTCTATCCCTCTCCCGCCTTGCCGTGAATTCTTGACGTCCGATGAAGGAATTATATTCTGAACTTGAAATACTCTTAGTATGGTTGGCCTCAAATATTTACTAGAGAATCATCAGTGTCGATGTATCATTGCAACTTGTCCAACTGACGAGCCATCGGCAAAGCTAAATGAATCCGTATGGGTTTTCGTTCTCTTCGCTGCGTCAGCGGAGCTGGAGGCAGGTGCGCTTTGTTGTTCCCCTGTCTCCAAGCAACGCATCCGTTACCATGATAGCTCTGCTTATGACTGGATGCTTTTGTTGTCTTTGCTTTGTTATTTTCCCGGTGGATCTAATTCATATCAAAGCTTGAATTCAGGTAAAATGATTGTCAAATGATGGAACTAAATACAAGTATTTCAGGCACATTTTAATATGATAATGTAAAATCAAACAGAAAAGAAGAATCATTTTCTTCAGCCAATGCCATTCTGTCACAAGACGTCTGGGTACCAGCTAATGCATTTGTATGATTAGAGTTGTTTCTCGATGGTAGCCACGAGTATCATTATGTACGTGGAAATACATAGTCAACATACACGTGGTGCTGGAATGAAGGGGAGATAAACAAAAAGCATAATGGTGGAATGATGGAAAACCAAGATGATGACGTGTTCCTGTACATTAGGAGGTTCCACCAGTACAAGTTGTGTTATATTATAATAATATTCGCGGAGGTATGCCCACTATGGAACCGTTTTGTGGATGAATGTTTCAAAAATTATAATACATTACTTCTTCATCGAGTCTATGCAGATTTATTTTTTTCAATAAATTATCCTACCAATCTTATGCAGCTATTGTTGACATTAAACCTTCCCTATTCCAAAAGCGAGCAATAGGAAATTACCATGCAACAGAATAACTTTAACTCTAACTCTTGTAAGAAATTGTCATTCTCGAAATCATTTTTTTTTGTGGTAACAGGTACTTTATTTCTCCATATTGCAGTTCAATTGTCCAATACTCTGATCAGTTACATTTTTGCACAGTATTACATCTTCATAACTCATCTCGCCTTTCAAAATAATACCTCGATCGAGGAATATAAACACATCTTTGACAAATCCATAAGCTCAGTTTGTTCAGAAACGTTTGTTCGTAAACAAAAAACATTAGTAAGAATTGTTGTGTCAAAACCTGTTTGTCAATACTCTTTGTCTTGTTACTGTCCCTCTGTAGCATTAATTTGACAATTCTCCTTTTTTAATCCATCAGCAATTATAACACCTCATCTTTCCCTCACTCATAATCCCCTTGTTCACTGTACCATTACCGTTTTTCAAAGATTCACTAAATACTTTGAACAGAAGAAAGGAAAAGGTGAAAATATATCAATTCAAGACGTGACTTAATAATACCTTCATCGTACAACATTTGGATAACATTTACTTAAACAAATTCAACAAACTCAATCCTTTCGTTTGAAACATCAGAGAAAATGTGAATCTATGCAATGTTCATCATTTCTATGAAGCCTCATAAAAACTATTACCATAGCAACGACTCGTGATTACACCAGCAACTATTCAAAGATATTCTTCGGTAATCAATATTCATATAAATATTATTAATGATAACTAACATAATTTCATTGAAATAATCCATCTTGACAAGTAAAGGTCCATGGTTATGAGTAGGAGTTTGACAGATTTGCCGATCATTTACAACGTGACACTGCAAATTCAAGTTGTATCAAAATTCATGTCACACAATGATGTCTAAAAGTGCTTCTCTAAAAAAACGGGTAAGTGAACCTTCCTTTCAAAGAAATCAAATTGAAATATTCCAAAAACATGAAATAGATAAATGCTTAAATGAAAATCGAAAAATTTTCTCTTTCCCTGCTTACCAACATAACAGGTTGTATGTTACTACCATTAGGTAACAATTCTTTCAAGTTTGGTCTTCGGTTGTTTATATTTTTTAGTTTTCTTAATTGTTTTATTCTTTCGAAATTCTCATCTAAATCTACCAACAAATACACGAGGTTTAAAATATTATTTAAAAGGTTAAAATTACAAATCAGAAAATATCTCATTTTTTTCCTTTGAAACATCAGAGAAAACGTGAATCTAAGAAATGTTTGATATTTCTATGAAGCCTCACAAAAACTATTACCATAGCAACGACTCATAATTACACCAGCAACAATCGAACATGTTCTTCAATAATCCATATTAATATAATAATATAAATGATAATAAAAAAGAGAAATTTCATTGAAATAATCAATTTTGGCATCTAAAGGTCCATGGTTATCAGTAGGAGTTTGACAGATTTGCCGATCATTTACAACGTGACACTGTAAATTCAAGTTGCATCAAACCTCATGTCACACAATGATGTCTTAAGGTGCTTCTCTTAAATCGGGTAAGTGAACCTTCCTTTCAAAGAAATCAAATTGAAATATTCCACAAACATGAAATAAAAATGCTTAAACGAAATCGATAATCTCTTTCCCTGTTTACCAACATAACAGGTTGTATGTTACTACCATTAGGTAACAATTCTTTCAAGTTTGGTCTTTGGTTGTTTATATTTGTTGGTTTTCTTAATTGTTTTATTCTTTCGAAATTCCCATCTATATCTACCAACAAATGCACGAGCTTTAAAATTATTATTCTTTAAAGGTTAACATTACAATGATTACAGGTTGAATCATAATAATTGTACAATCGCTGCATTGAACCCAGTGTGTATTCCTGTAAAGACCCGAATGAATTCTTGTTTAAAATAAATTTAATTAAATCAAATGTTATTTCCTTTCCTTTTCAATTAATTTTTTACTTCATTCCTGAAGATGTTCTGAATAAAGAACGTAATATAGAATCCAAAATGGCTTCCCTTAGTCTTTTTGGAGTATGTATATTATTTGTCTAGCTTTAATATAGATATTTAGTATACATCGAGCACATATTTAATGTGTATATTTGTTAATGTTTTAACGATTTTTAAACATCACACAATTTTCTAAGATAATCAACGATTTTATCACTATGATCCTGAAAGCAAATCCGTGCACAGATTTCAAATCAAACAAAATACCATTTAAAAGTTGCACTTATCAAAAGCAAGGGCAACATTCGATTTTGTTTAACATTTTCATGGTTTTAAGAATGAAAAGGACAGAATCAGTAAGTGTAATTTGTTTCATCATAGCTGAGTAATATAGACAATGTTAAATAGCCGCGTACAGAAAATACTAGGTGAAGTCGTTTGCATCTAGTTCTTTAAATCATTCAAAGGAATATAAATGTAACAATGACATGCCAAAAGTGAGAATGTTTATTATCTGATCATACTGGCTGAATTGTCCAGTAAACATTGCGCAGTGGAATGAGGTTCTTATCCTGATGATCAATGGATGTTAGCAACTACAGCTCCTTGGTATGTGATGAAAACTAAGCCATTCTACCAAGTAGTATTTTAATCTTTAAATAACCACAAGTGAAACTGAAATAATTTAAAGTCATTGAACAAAAATTGACTGGAGCGGGATTCAAACAGGCGACCTCCCTAATACCATACAGGCGCTTTACCAACTGAGGTATCCATCCCTATGCTGCGCGTATCGCTGTAACTGATCCTTGTGATATTGCGATATAGGGATATAGACTTCTGACTGCTAGATAGCTCAGTTGGTACAGCGCCTGTATGGTATTCATGAGGTTGTCGGTTGGAATCCCGCTTCAGTCATTGTTTCTTTATTTACTTTTCAATAAAGATACACCATTAAGTTACTTCTACCACTGCGGTGTTTAGGATATTTTCATTAAGGTTGTCATATCATCCGTGTTTATACGTTTTATAAGGTTGATTTTGATTTACATCAGGCTACATTAAATAACAGTGCCAATGCCAGGGTGTATCCCGTGTGTCTTTTGATGAATGAGAATCAAACTAATAGCACGGGGCATAGAAACGCCACTCTGTATCACTACTTGATGATATCTGAATGCACCCGATATCATTCGCGTAGGTTGCATCCTGCATACTCACCACTGGTTCATCACTTCCTTCTTGAAGGATCTGTATCTCATTGCTGGTGAGTATCAGTGAGATGCGACGACCGTCTTGCACAATGGCTGGTCCATGGCTTGTGTCACATGAAGTAGCGTAACATGTAATCTTAGACCCCGAAGAGGACAACTCTTTCACAAAAAAAGAAAGAAAATCGAAAACGGAGTTAATGCCTCGTCAAAAACGGATTTGTTTTGGTTTAAAACATTTTCACAGAACAGAAGAAATAGAAAAATGTCCGATCTGCAGGCGTGCTTAAATGTTGTTTATTTAACAAACGGGTAAGGATGAAAGAGAGCTGTTACAGGACACAATCCATAATCCTCGTGATTTGTTTATTGTTTCCTGGAGGGATTTTTTGGGTCAGTGAAAAATCTCTGCAAGCAAATATATTCGACCTCCGCCATTCTTTAACTGATTCATACCGGTTAAACATTGTGCATAACTTTCAGGCAGAGTGCTTCACAGGAACTCATTGTTTGTTTATTGCTGGAAATTATCTTAATCCCATTAAGCCTCCTACTAAAATTATATATTTGACCTGAGTGAAATTCATGCAGTTTGCTTGGGAATTGGCTTTTAAACACGCAATGAGAGGGCCTTTATTGGACAATTCCAGGGGATATACTCACCAATTGTGTACGCAGTCATGCCAGACAGAGTGTAAGTCATGAGATCTATCGAAAAGGAACCTGCATTATTAACAGTAAACTCCAGTCTCTTAAGAGCTGATGGGAAGAAACCATCTAATGCATCAGGATAATACATATAGTCATATGCTTCTGTGATGGTAGTATGACATGCTACATCAGTGGCACCGGTTGATGTCGTTTCTGAAGTAGAGGAAATGGCACCGGTGGATGTCGATTCTAAAGTAACGTAAACAAACGTTAGAAATTCTGTCACAATGCATGTTTTGACAGAATTCTTTATACTTGGCAAAGCACATATCTGTACTTCATGAATATTAATGAGTTTTATTTGCATATCACAAATCTGTAGCACTCCATGATTTAAACCAGTATATCTAACAAGTTACACTGTCCTGTGCTACAATCTTGCTGTATTTGGTAGCTCTCAGTATGGTTGACAAATGCTTTCCTTTTTTGATCAATTTCTCTCTTTTTCTGCTTCAACAAAACTTGTTGAAAATTTGGGGTTTTGCAGAAGTTGGGATTCTGAGAAGGATTCTGAGAAGGATTCTGGCACTAATTTATTCATAGATTGGACCAATCATAGATAAGGAGTTTTAGCCAATCACAGCCAAACACCCCAAACTTTTAACCAATCAGGTGATATGCAACAGTGAAGCATAGGAAGTTTTGGAGGGAAGATGTGTATGTGTGTCATTCTGTCACAGCTCATTGAGCAAGCTGGGTATTTTTTGCCCACCACCACCCCTTCGCCTGCCTTAATGCAGGTTTCAGTTAAGATGGCGCTTTTCACAGGATGCGAAGACAGCCATCTCCTAATGCATGCATGAATTGATATGTAACATATTTTAAGTTTTTGTTACTTGTAAGTTCACATTGTTACTGTTATTGATGTGTGTACTTATAATACACTCAGATTTGAAATTTGTAAGGGGCCAGCCATCCCCTTTTTATGTACCAAAAAGGGGGTGTTTGTGCTGTATGTTCCATGGCACAACCTTGGCTGTCACCCACACAATTGGATGACCAGATAATCTGGTATTGGCATGATTACTGCTGGCCTGGGAGCCAAATGTGAATTGATGTATGCCTACATGTACATGGGACCTGGGTGTCCATTGAATGTGTGGTTGATATGTTTGGGGCCTGTTAGCCCTCATGCAGCTGATGCCAGCTTGCCCAAACAATTCGGTATCTGGCAAATAACTTGAAATAAATGATTTTACGCTGTGGCAAGAAACACAAATATTATGTCTTCAGTTTCATTCATTACTGAGTCTGAGTATAATGTACACATTATTTGTAAGATCATAAATGCTAAACGGAATATCCATGTCCATTCGGTGAATTTCCGAAAACCGAAGCCATGCCACGAACAGCTCTGATAACAAAACAATATTGGAAAGATTCTGTCTTTCTTTTCCCCTTTTTTGATTGGGTAATCAGAGAGGTCATGCAGCCAAGTAAGTTTAATCGAACTGCATTGTCCTAAGACATGAGGTCAAGTTTGCCCTTACCTTCCTCTTCCTTTGACCCTGGGCATCGATCCTCCCTGGCTGGCATGGCTGATTTCAACCATTGACTCATGTCAAATTCATCACCAGAAGCCGACGGTTGCACAGGACCTTTGTACAGAGTCCTCATCTTCTTCCCGGAAACTGACTTAACTGAAAATTCAAACACATGAAGAAGCATTCAATTTGACATTTCGACATGATTTGCAGGAAAAACAGACTACCATCTGTATCAGCCGCAGAATGCCAATTCAATACAAACTATCGACTGAAGACAAACTTATTGGTTTTATTCGCTGTGGAGATGTAGGTGGCAAAGACCAAAGACCAAAGACCAAAGACCAATGACCAAAGACCAAAACAATTGCAAGGAACGCAGGACTAATCAAGCACACAAAGCCATCTCTACCTTCACAGGCACCAATTTACTCCTGGGAGGAGAGGAGCAGTATATAAGATAAATCGTCTTGCACAAGGACTCAATAACCGTTAGCCCACGGCTGGATTCGAACCCACAATATGTAGATGGACCACAGGATCTTGAGAACGACATGCTGGACCACTAGGCCACGGCACACCACAAACTAGATGGTTTCTATTTAATAACACCCGGAGACTAAACGTGCCCAGGTGTCACGGCATTACCGCGACATCTGTGGTTGATTACATCAAGTACAAATATTCATCTTAGATTATGGTAAAGTTGCTAAGTGTGAATTTAAAATAAAATATATTATGTTGATAATGACAATTAGATTAGAGATTAATCTCAGTATTTCTTAAAATGGGTCCGGGCACGTTGCTTCGAGCGCTAGCGCAACTGTGGCGCCTTTTTCATATGTATACACATTGAACGATCATTTCATTGACTTAAGGCAGATCTCAGAAAATACAAACTAATGAAGGAGCACTGCAATTATATAAAATGTACTACTGTCTGATTAAGTTCAAATTCGCTATTATGGAATTGATTCAAATTGACAAAACTCGTTTTTGCTGTGGAATTTTGATATATTTATTCCATAATTCAGTGTTGAGATGTTTCAGTAGCACCTGATATATTTAAACAAATAACACTTAAAGAGCATTGCTATTAGCTCTTAATGGAGCTCTTTATAGAGAGCGCTGCTCAGTAGCGACCACCATTGGCATTTCGTGTCCGTAATTTTACTCCTTTTTATTGTTTTCGTGAGTGTTTTTAGTTTGTTTTGTGTCATCAATATATTGTGTAAAGGCCATGGAACAGTTGTGATCCAGTATCTACTGATATTTCTTCTGCTGTCTCGATATCTGTTGTGTGTTTCTGCCTACCATGATGCCGATTCGAGTGGTGACACTGTCAGCATTACATACACGAGGTCAGCAATATATAAACTTCAACCACGGTCGTCATATAAACCGATGGACTATGAAGACTTTCCACAAGAAATAAAAGCCAACGTTAGGAAAAGAGGAAAACGTGGGGGTTTACGGAAATGTATCAGAGCTCGACAGATACATCCACCCTTGCCGACCATTCTGCTTGGTAATGTATTAAGATCTCTTACAAACAAGATGGATGAACTTAGTGCGTGCACTCGGTACCTCCATGAATACCGTGAAACATGCCTTATGTGTTTTTCTGAAACCTGGCTCAATGAAAACATTCCAAATAGTGCGGTAGACTTGCCAAACTTTAATATTGTCAGAGGGGATAGATCACTGGACTCTGGAAAATCTAAAGGCGGAGGTGTATGTTTGTACATTAATAATGCCTGGTGTAATAATTGGTCGGTGAAAGAAAGAACCTGCACCCCTGATTATGAGCTATTAACAGTTGGACTCAGGCCCTATCACCTGCCCAGGGAGTTCAACCAAATTTTTATTATGGGCGTCTACATCCAACCAAGAGCGAATGTTAATGCTGCAAGTGAGGCAATTGCTTCCAGAATTCAACGGCTGGAAACTGTTTCTCCTGACTCTGCTAAGTTTGTGTTGGGAGATTTCAACCATTGCAGACTCAACCAAGCGTTACCGTCATATCATCAGTTTGTTAACAAACCAACGAGAGGGGACGCAGTCTTAGACTTATTAAGGTTGGAATATGAATTTAGGGCATATGGTTAGTAAGAATAAAAATTGTCAGCTCTATAACTATTACCATTATCAAGTTATGGCCTTGAAAAAATGCACGTTGACACGTGTTCGCGACTCGGCCGTGGGCGGAGCTAAAAAAGGGGGGGTTTGAGCACATTTCAAATGGCAGTATCTCAAAAACGCAAAGGCGCATGAAGTTTATTTTTGGTATGTGTTTATTTGGGCTTTATTGGAACATTTAAAAAAAGTTTCAAGTAATTCACATAAGGATATGTTGTTGATTTAAGACGATAAGAATTTACACGTAAGCCTATGGGTAGAGGTCATATTTGGGGGCGTCTGGCAGGCCTTTTGCAGCAGAAAATTTGTCTGGCATGTGCCATTCTGTACTCTGGGTGATGTACCTCTTCATTTGAAATTGGTTTCAAGTGGTACCTGCAATGTTTGATCTAGGGTAATTATTTTTGGGCCCCCCTAGGGACGTCTGTCGGGCCCTTTGCAGCAGAAAATTTGTCTGGCATGGGCCATTCCATACTTTGGGTGTTGTACCTGTTCATTTGAAATTGGTTTCAAGTGGTACCTCGTTCGTTTGATCTCAGGTAAATTTTGGGGTCTTTAACAGGCCCCCAGGGGACACATGCAGCAGGGGGGTCCCGGCAGACATATATATCTATGTATGATACATTACACCATAAATGTTCATGTGTTCAGATATTGGTACCTCGTTCGTTTGATCAAAATGCTCTGGGCTGCTGCTCTATAACAACAAACCATGGGTTTCGCGGGAGCTTAGGTCTCTACTCGTTGACAGGAGGAATGCATTTGCAGCTGGTCATACAGGAAGGGTGAAAGAAATTCAAAAAGACATCAAACGTCAGATTAAACTGTCTAAAAACGACTACAAGCAGCGATTGGAGCAGAATTTCCAACGGAACAACTCCCGGGCCG
Organism: Astropecten irregularis; assembly: GCA_963971285.1. Taxonomy (NCBI): domain Eukaryota; kingdom Metazoa; phylum Echinodermata; class Asteroidea; order Paxillosida; family Astropectinidae; genus Astropecten; species Astropecten irregularis. Next base: position 8,202,742 of record OZ020259.1, read on the forward strand.
CATGGCAAGCAATGCAGACAATCACTGGATACAGACAAAAAAAAAGTCACTTGAAGGCAACGGTGACTTTGCCAATAAACTGAACAATTTCTATTGTCGTTTTGACATACACGACTTCACCCAGGAAAATCATCTTTTGAAAGACACCCTGAAAATTAATGCTGAACATGAGACTATTTTGATAAATGAGACTGATGTTAGAAACATGTTCTCAGGCTTGAAAACTAACAAAGCTTCAGGTCCAGATGGTGTCGGTAACAATACTTTGAAAATGTGTAGTCATCAACTCTCTGGTATTTTCACAAAAATATTTCAGTTGACATTAGACAGCAGGGTTATTCCACAGATGTGGAAGACCTCTATGATAGTTCCTGTACCAAAGAGCAGTAAGGTTTCAGCACTGAATGATTACCGCCCAGTAGCTCTGACATCAAGTATAATGAAAAGTCTTGAAAGGCTTGTCTTGAATTTTCTTCTGAAAGATGCAGGCCCATTTTTGGACAAGTTGCAATTTGCATACCGGGGCAATAGAGGGGTCGATGATGGGGTACTAGTTTATCTTCATAAATTGCACAGTCACCTGGACAAACCAAAATCATATGCTCGTTCATTGTTCATAGACTTTTCTAGTGCCTTCAACACGATACAACCACGCATTCTTATAGAAAAACTTATGCAAATGAATGTGTCTTCGAAAATTGTACGGTGGATTCATAGTTTTCTACTGAACAGGCCACAGTGGGTTAAAATTGGAGTTACTAATTCTAAGGTCAAGGTAATCAACACAGGTGCCCCCAAGGGTGTGTTATCTCTCCGCTGTTATTCTCCCTTTATACAAGTGATTGTCTCTTCTCCAGTACATACTGTAGTATAATTAAATATGCAGATGACATGGTTATTACAGGCTACTTAAAAGATGACCCACTCTGTTACATTTCGGAGGTTGCAAAGTTTGTGGATTGGTGCGATCGTCATTTTTTAACCATTAATGTCAAGAAAACTAAAAAGATGATTGTAGATTTTCGCCGTAATTCAAGCGATCATGAATCTGTTTTTATTAACGACAATGAAATAGAAAGGGTTAACGAGTACAAGTACCTCGGTACTATGATTGATGACTGTAATGTATTCATCTAAAGGACTTTTGCTAGTCTATGGACTCAGTACATTGACTCTATTTACGCCCATATATGGAATTGCTTTTGTGACCCTAATCTGGTACCGTGGGAACGCTACACAGCTAAATTGATACATTGTAATAATTTGGTGTATGCACCAGTGTATTGCCATACACTAGTGGTCTCGTGTTGTTATGCATTAAGTCACTTGTAATGTTGACTGTCAGTTGAAGTACACACACAGTACATGTCTCGCTGCTTATGCCAAAATAAACCAGTGTTAACTCGATATGATTTGCGTGCTCTATTAGTTCATAACAAACTGGCGACGAGGATAATAAATGGTTATGGCTGCTCTGATTGGAAATATCGAGGAATTTCGAGAAGGGAAGGAGGAATGGCCACAATACATTGAACGGCTGGAACATTATTTTGTCGCGAATGACATCACTACCGCAACAAAGAAACAAGCAGTGTTGTTGACTGTGATCGGCGCTCATGCCTACAAACTGCTTCGCAACCTTGTTGCTCCCGCAAAACCAGGAGACAAATCCTATGATGAACTGGTTCAGTGCATGTCACAGCATCATAACCCGGTGCCTTCGGAAATCGTTCAACGATTCAAGTTCAACAGCCGATCTCGAGATGAGGGTGAGTCTGTAGCCCAGTATGTGGCATCATTGCGTTCCTTGGCCGAATTTTGTAACTATGGCGATACACTCGACGATATGCTACGTGATCGCCTAGTATGCGGCGTTCGTAACGACCGCATCCAACGAACCCTTCTCGCTGAGAAAAATCTAACGCTAGAGAGAGCACTGGCATTGGCACTTAGCATGGAAAGAGCAGCCAAAAATGTGAAAGACCTGCACATGACGCAGAACCAAAGCGAGAAAACATTGAACAAACTTTCGAAAAGTCAGTCAAAGGCTAGACGAAAACCCACAGTCAGTGCAAACAGACAGCACGACTCAACCGCAGATAAGATGCAGAAACCTTGCTATCGTTGTGGCAAATCTACACACACTCCTGACCGATGCAGATTCAGGAATAATACGTGTTTTAACTGTCAGAAACGTGGCCACATTGCAAGCGTTTGTCGAAGTGGGAAAAAGCCACAAGTCAAGCAGATGAATGCTACCGCAGACAACATCGTGACAGACAGCGATGGGAGTGAATCAGACCAGGACACACCTGTGTACTCTCTGTTTGGTTGTTCCAGTAATCGGCCGGGTATGAAGGCAATCAAAGTTACCATGTTGGTTGACAGCAAGGATCTAGTCATGGAAGTTGACACCGGAGCAGCACTTTCACTAGTGTCAGAGAAGACCTTCAAGTCACTATGGCCAAAAGCGAATCTTCTGAAATCGGAACTGCAACTCCGCACATACACCGGCGAACGAGTCGAAATCCTGGGAACCTTCAACGTCGAAGTCCAGAACAATGCTAAAACATTCGACCTGCCACTGCTTGTCGTCAAAGGCAGTGGTCCGAGCCTTTTTGGCAGGAATTGGCTGCAAGCAATCAGGCTAGACTGGCAGCAGATCAACATTCTCAATGCGTCCACCAATGTCGATGAAGTACTCAAAGCTCATTCAGCAGTATTTAAAGATGAGCTTGGTACCTTGAGGGGCACCATGGCCAAAATCTACGTCGACAAAGATGCTCAGCCTCGATTCTGTAAAGCTCGAGTAGTGCCCTACGCTATGCGGAAATTGGTGGAAGACGAACTGGATCGCCTACAAGCTGCTGGGATCATTGAACCAGTAGAGTTCTCCGAGTGGGCCGCGCCCATTGTTCCAGTACTCAAGCCCGGCGGATCTTCCGTGAGAATTTGTGGTGACTATAAACTTACCGTGAACCAAGCCGCCAAGTTGGATAAATATCCAATACCCAGAATCGAAGATCTGTTCGCGTCACTCGCAGGTGGATCCAAATTCACCAAGCTCGACCTCTCCCAAGCATATCAGCAGTTGATATTGGATGAGGAGTCACGTGCCTACGTTGTCATCAACACGCATCGCGGTCTTTTCCGCTACACCCGTTTGCCTTTCGGTGTTGCCTCTGCACCTGCGATTTTCCAACGGACAATGGAAAACATACTGCAAGGCATACCACACGTGACTGTGTATCTCGACGATATTTTGATCACAGGTCCAGATGATCAATCTCACCTTGCTACCCTCTCCACTGTATTGAAGCGCCTGGAGCAAGCTGGTCTTCGTCTCCAGTTGAGCAAATGCAAGTTCATGGCCCCTTCGATCGTGTACTTGGGTCATGCCATCGACGCACAGGGTCTGCACCCGACTACCGACAAAGTCAACGCTATCCGCAATGCACCAGCACCAACAAATGTGACTGAACTGAGAGCTTACCTAGGTTTGCTTACCTATTATGGCAAGTTCTTGCCGCAGCTCTCGACGACCCTGGCAGCCCTGTACCGGCTACTGCGCAAAGACACCAGATGGAGATGGGGTGCTGAGGAACGACACGCTTTCAGTGCTTCGAAGGATCTCCTTCTATCGTCAAACCTCTTGGTACACTTCGACCCCAAGAAGGATGTGATTGTTTCCTGTGATGCATCTCAGTACGGCATAGGAGCAGTTCTCGCTCACAGGATGCCTGACGGTTCGGAGAAACCAGTCGGATTTGCTTCACGCACATTGGCTCCAGCTGAGAAGAAGTATTCACAAATTGAAAAGGAGGGCCTCGCTTGCGTGTTCGGAGTCACTAAGTTCCACAGCTACATCTATGGTCGTCATTTCACGTTAGTGACCGACCATAAGCCCCTCCTGAGCCTCTTCAACGAACAGCGAGCAATACCTTCCCAAGCTTCAGCTCGGATCCAACGGTGGGCACTTACCTTAGCCATGTATGAGTATACGCTGGTCTTCAAGTCAACCACAGCTCATGGAAATGCAGACGCGCTGAGTCGTCTACCATTGCCCACTGCTCCTGCTAAAGTTCCGGATCCTCCCGAGACTGTTCTCCTGATGGAAAGCATCGACGCGTCCCCGATCTCCACATCACACGTTCGCACTTGGACTCGTCGCGACCCCCTCCTATCGAGAGTACTTCGCTACGTCCAGGAGGGTTGGCCTCGAGAGCTAAAGGGGGAGGAGAATATGAAACCGTATGCAACTCGCAGTGCTGAGCTCTCGGTACAAGACGGATGTCTTATGTGGGGCAGTAGAGTGATTGTTCCACCGCAGGGGCTTAAACGCATCCTGCATGGCTTGCACGAAGGACATCCTGGCTCAGCAAGAATGAAAAGCCTCGCCAGAACATTCGCATGGTGGCCCAAGATGGACTCTGACATCGAGACAGAAGTCAAGACGTGCCACAACTGCCAACAAAATCAGCCAATGCCACCCAAGAGTGAACTTCATCCTTGGACTTGGCCTGAACGACCTTGGTCCAGACTGCATATTGACTATGCTGGTCCCTTCATGGGCAAGATGTTTCTCATTGTTGTGGACTCGCACTCAAAGTGGATGGAAGTCTTCCCACTGAACAATGCCACGACTCATGCAACAATCGAGAAACTCAGACAAGCCTTCGCTACACACGGATTGCCAGACAAAGTCGTGTCTGACAATGGTACACCATTCACTAGCGCAGAGTTTCGCGAATTCATGACCAAGAATGGTATTCTTCATATTCGCACATCACCGTATCATCCGGCTTCAAACGGTTTAGCTGAGCGTGCAGTGCGCACCTTCAAAAATGCTATGAAGCGAATGGACACAGGGACAATTGAAACCAAAGTCTCCAGATTCCTGTTCCACTACAGGATTACCCCGCACAGTTCTACAGGGTTATCTCCTTCGGAAATGCTGATGGGTCGACGTTTGCGTTGTCATCTTGATCAGCTTCGTCCTGACATTTCCAGTCGCGTTCACAAGAACCAGGATAAGCAGAAGTATCACCACGACCGACTTTCCAAGACACGTGCGTTTGAGATTGGTGATACAGTGTTGGTTCGCAACTTCACCAAAACTGGATACTCGTGGTTGCCAGGCACCGTCACAAGCCACACCGGTCCAGTGTCCTACAAGATCCGCCTCATGCACAACGGTTGTGAGGTAAAACGTCACGTTGATCACCTTCGCAAACAGGAACCTCCAAAGGAAACAGTTCCCGACGACATTGACCATCCATCGGACACCGTAGAACCACTTCCAGTTCCAGAGCAACAGCCCGAGCAGGAACCAGTTGAGCCTGAACCACCTGCACCAGACAACCAGCCAGAACTCCCACTAACTGTTGAGCCTAATTCGTCAACATCTACACCACCTGGCAAGAATTACCCATCTCGCACCAGAAATCCACCTGAGCGATATGGATTCTCAAAACCTAAGTAGGTACAGCTGCACACATCTGAGGCAGAATAATCCTCAGTGCAGACTGTTGCAAGTCAGGGTAGTCCACCCCTGTACTTGATAGCTTCTCACTTGTTTCATGATTAAGACATTTGATTTGAGTTGAACATTTGTTTGTTGTTCATGGTTGTTGAAAAAAAAAAATATTCGAGTTAGCCTTAATAACAAATATCTCTAGTCATGCATTGGATAGATTTCCATTTCCAAGTTCTGCAGAATATATGTATCTCTATAGGAAGGAGGAGTGTAATGTATTCATCTAAAGGACTTTTGCTAGTCTATGGACTCAGTACATTGACTCTATTTACGCCCATATATGGAATTGCTTTTGTGACCCTAATCTGGTACCGTGGGAACGCTACACAGCTAAATTGATACATTGTAATAATTTGGTGTATGCACCAGTGTATTGCCATACACTAGTGGTCTCGTGTTGTTATGCATTAAGTCACTTGTAATGTTGACTGTCAGTTGAAGTACACACACAGTACATGTCTCGCTGCTTATGCCAAAATAAACCAGTGTTAACTCGATATGATTTGCGTGCTCTATTAGTTCATAACAATGACAAACTGAATTGGAACAAAAACACTCAGGTAGTTGTTGGTAAAGCCATGCAACGGATGTTTTTTCTTTGTAAGCTTAAGCAGTTCAATGTAGATAGGACAACATTTCGTTTATTTAATCAATTTATAATACAGAGCATTGTTACTTTTAACATAGTTAGTATGTATGGTTCACTTTCACAGAAAAATAGGGACATGTTCGAGCGCATTCATAAAATGGCCCAGCGCTCTGTATGTCTCAACCTGCCAGCATATGACCAAATATTCCTGGAGCGAGCAATATCTAAAGTACATTTTATTCTGTCTGACCCAACTCATCCTCTGTTTGACTGTTTTGTTTTTAATAGATCTGGTTTTAGACTTTGTGTTCCTCGTACAAACCTTACTCGTTATAGGCAATCCTTTGTTCCCAACTCCATTCATTTATTCAACACTCTTGTTATTCGTAAATAGGGTAATTATTTGTGTGTTTGTTGCTCGCTCTTGTGGATTTTAATACTTTGAATATTTCGTCTTTTGAAGTGTGTAATTTTTGTGGAATGTTTTCATATTTGAACGTATTTATATATATATATATATTTTTTTTTTAAATGTGCCAATGGAAACAAGATTTCTGTATTGTATTATTATGCAGACAATAAAATCTCTAATTCTAATTCTAATTCTAATAATTAACTCCCGCGCTTATCTAGCACATCAAGTACAGTCACTATACAAGCTGTTTTAATTGTGCTAAATAATGAACCTTTAAGTGCTATATTTAGCAATTGTATAGTGTACCGGACAAAAAAAAACACGAAATGTCAAAGGACTTATTCTCAAAATATTCTCAATTATTACGCAATGGTCCCTGCATTCACTACAGAGTAGTTTAATGTTTTCGGAGATAATTCCCATGTAAATCATATCTGTGCCTTTGAAGGCACGACAAAATGTGTGGGAAACCGAGAATGAAATCTACCCTGCCAGCCAGCCTGCCAGCACTACGATACTGGATACGTATCGTCAAAATGATGTTGAGCTTGCTGCATGAAATTTGCATCGTTTTGGTGTCAAGGCTGTTTCATCCTCTGTTCTCACGGCAACCTACATTAAAATATGTTTGTTTGTTACTATGGCCCCCGTGTCTGGGTGTGTCAAATCAATGGTACCACCACAGCCTGTGCTGCTTATTTTGCACGTCATGCTATGAATCTCTCCATACGTTCCAATATATCTCTGTGGTCTTTAGTCAGCTAAACATGTCAAATTATTAACGCGGTAATACGTTCTATCTTGCAATACGTTTAACAACGTTCGTACAGAGCCACCGATTCGATTTTTGAGCGCTTTTATATATATATCAGCCGAGCAAATGTAACCTTGTGCCATTTCAACAATCTGTTCTTAGACAGTGACTGAAGACATGCGCATGCGCACTTGTCTCATATACGTATAAGGTTCTTTTGAAATCGGCTACTTAAACCACTAGACATTTACCAACTGTGTTGTACTCTATTGTCCCTGTTGCTAAACACAACTTCAAAACCAGGGACTCTACGGTAACAACCATGTCGAGAAGACTCAATAAAGCCAAGAAAAATCAAAAGAAAAAAATGGCCGTGGAGAAGTCAAGCCTCTCGGGCAAAATATACAAAACAAAAACGAAAAACGAGAGATTTAAAATTCCTCAAAAACGAGCCATGAAATGTCAGCGCTTTGTTAAGAATCTATCTGACATCAATTTGTCTTTGCATGAAACAATTGCTCTAGGAAGGGGGCTCAATTTTATCCCCACACCCAATAAACCCAAAAAGACAACAATTCTCCGTCACTCAAAACTGCTATTTAGAAAAATGAGATTACGCATTTTGATGACAAGGAGTTCTAAACAGGGTCGTCCCCATCCTTTTCGCATGCCTTCCAAATGGAACCCCGGTGTTACTT